>OX392514.1:16577623-17027623 GCA_947623375.1 Apotomis capreana | reverse complement strand
GGTTTCGAAGAGCTCCAATAGATGGCGGTGAAATAGAGACAATGTTTTTCATAGTAAATGCGTGTTTTTTAAATGCTTAAAATAATTTATTTTTTGGCTTTTTGTGTCTTCAAATGTAACTTTGCGATAAAAACGCATATCAAATTATAATATAAAACATATTTCAACCGAAATCGAAGCTTTTAAACTGGAAACTTAAGGGGGCTTTCGTAGTATGGGAATCTGACCGACTCGAATGACCTTAAAGTAAAAATATAGTAACTTTTTAATAAATACTTTTTGGTATAAATATAAGCCCTAGCACATGCTGAGATTGGTACCCATTACCAATTTTTTTTACGTAATCATTATAACTATTCAAATTGTTTTTTGGTTATGCAAATTGCACCTACATTTGTGTATTATTACTGTATTGTTAATTTTTTTGTTAATGTTGGTAATAAACAAATATTTATTTATTTATAAATCATAATATTACTTACCCCTCTAGGGTGTAATTTACTACTGGTTACCAGTTTTCTAGCATGTAAACCCCTTGATTTACGAGCAAGTGTGATGAAAAACGTCGTACGTGCCTCTGGTATTAAAGGAATTACAAACTCGTGTCATTAAAGCCCTCAGCCATCGGCTTCGGGCTTCTAATAACCACTTGCTTGTATTTCCTCGTTTACCACCCTTGTTACATAATGTACTATTTGTGACGTGTAGCTAGTACTGAAACAAAGTTATATTTTCCACAGACAAGCATAGCTTGGGAAGGCGAAACCGTATCCAACATAGCGACGGTCACAGGCGGGAGCGGACGGTACGCCGTAGAAGCGCCGAAAGGGTCCAGCGGTACCGTGGACAGCGGGAAACTGGCCGCTGTGGTGCCGGGACCCGGCAGCTACGAGCTGCTCGTAGTCGACCAGTGCGTCGCCGGAGACTCGCAACATGTTGAGGTATGTTTAGTATATATATATATATATATAACTAGCGACCCGCCCCGGCTTCGCACGGGTGCAATGCTGATAAATTATGCATGTATTATACATATAAACCTTCCTCTTGAATCACTCTATCTATTAAAAAAAACCGCATCACAATCCGTTGCGTAGTTTTAAAGATTAAATCATACAAAGGGACATAGGGACAGAGAAAGCGACTTTGTTTTATACTATGTAGTGATATTCAAATCGTAAGCTATTTAGATTACACAACGATTACTAAGCGTTAAAATTGAGTACTGCTCGGCGTGTTTTGGTCCAAGTTATAGACATTAATGCGACCCGTTTTACACTTTGAGCTAGCATCAACACAGCCCAGAAGCGAACGTAGGCAGTGAAGGCCCTAATACGATCATTAGCGCCCAATGATGATTATGAGTTGATGATTTGCTGTAGGGATGCCCGGCCGGAGACAGGCGGGCTGTCGGTCGCGTGGTAGCGTTCATTCAGACCAATTCCAAATTGGAGCCAACGGTTACTGTCCCGGCGGCGCTCCCATACAGCCTTCTTCCTCGAATCTCCTTGTTCTCCTGCAGAAGGAAAGGACATCTTTAAGTTTAATGTCCTTCAGCTCTTCTTCTCCTAGTTTGTCTTTTCTGAAGATGCTATAGCGTACTGCTGCATACATGCCACACTCTGCTATGACATACTTACTTGTCTCCTGCTGTCCACAGTGCGAACAGTATGGATTACATAGCGCCTAATGATAGTTTTATATTAATAACCGGACGTTACTCTTGACATGCCTTTGGATTTCAATTTTATTTATGCGACTGTTTGCCAATGATCATTGTAAATGGTTTCAGGTCCAAATAGAAGAAGTCCTAAGCGTGGAAGTATCCACGTCCCGTGCCGTATGCGTTGGTGCATGCGTACCCGTGTCGGCCGTCGTCCGCGGACAATCTCGCTCGCGTCTCGCTACTGGGAGACAACCCGATTGGAGACACACCGGACACTTCACCGTGAAGGATGGAATGCTGTGTGGTGTGAAGGAGGGCGCGGGGAAGATCAGAGCCGCGTTTGGAGGCGTGTCTAGTCCTGATGTTGAGGTTAGTGCTGTATTGTCTTGGTTATAATAAATTGTAATTACGTATTTTGCATATGAGACTATTCTGAAAGTCTAAATTTTTAGGGTTCTGCAACCAAAGGGTTGAAAACCGGACCTTATTAATAACCCGCCCAGTTCAAATGGGAAGTGTTTGTACGGAACTCTAGGTGCGCGAGTCCGAATCGGACTTGGTCTGTTTTTAGGTTGCGCAGACTCGAATTAAGTTTCTGTTTTCTGAAAGCCTTCGTTACGGAAGGTTCTACGTTATGAAGGAAACTTTTGGACACCGTGGACGTTTTTGGTTTAGATTTATAATCGTGCGTGTGTCCAGGTGCTCGTGTTCCCGCCTCTGGGCGTGGTGCCGGCGCGCGCCCGCCTGCCGCCGAGCGGCCGCCTGCAGCTGCGGCACGAGGGCGGCCCGCCGCCGCACCTCGCCGCGCTGCGGTACCAGCTGCTGGCGCTCTCCACCGCTGTCGATGTAACTATCTATTCTAGAAAAAAAAAAAAAAAATTTTTCACACAAGAAAGCCTACATACTCAGTTGTGTAATCTGTTTCAGGTGAGCCAGTCCGGGCTGGTGCACGGGCTGTCGACGGGCACAGCGCGGATCCGTCTCGTCGCGCTCGATATCGCCGATATAGAAATGGCCAGCGCCGAAGCCGAAATCGAGGTAATCTCTTGGACTAGGTACTTGTCATTTCAAGTGGAAAGAAGTCGCCCGTGACATGACTTTCGCCTCTGTTAAAGGTCCTAACTCGACCTATGTTTTCCAATGAGCGGTACACGACACAGCACACTGGCAATCCTACGAAAGTGTAGCGTAATTTGCCGTTTATTTGCATCTTTTTTATTTATTATCCTTTAAGTGTCAATATGTTTGGAATAAAAAGTAACATTTATAGATAAATAACACTTTAATTGGCATCTTAATTTGCGTTGGTCTATTTCATGGAATTATCCACATTGTTTAAATGTAGACCAGATTCTCTCACAGTTTGGCTATGTTCCAGGTGATCCCGATATCGGGTCTGGTTGTGGTGGCGGCGACGCAGACGCTGCTGGTGGGCGCGCCGGGCCCGCTGTGGCTGGAGGCGGCGGGGCTGCGCGCGGCCGCGCTCGCCGCCCTGCAGCCCGCGCCGCGCGTCGTCTGGGCGCTGCGCGACGCTACCGTAGCGCGGTTACACACCACGCATATAGACGGTGAGAGTGTACCGGGTGACCCCGGTATCGGGTCTGGTTGTGGTGGCGGCGACGCAGACGCTGCTGGTGGGCGCGCCGGGCCCGCTGTGGCTGGAGGCGGCGGGGCTGCGCGCGGCCGCGCTCGCCGCCCTGCAGCCCGCGCCGCGCGTCGTCTGGGCGCTGCGCGACGCTACCGTAGCGCGGTTACACACCACGCATATAGACGGTGAGAGTGTACCGGGTGACCCCGGTATCGGGTCTGGTTGTGGTGGCGGCGACGCAGACGCTGCTGGTGGGCGCGCCGGGCCCGCTGTGGCTGGAGGCGGCGGGGCTGCGCGCGGCCGCGCTCGCCGCCCTGCAGCCCGCGCCGCGCGTCGTCTGGGCGCTGCGCGACGCTACCGTAGCGCGGTTACACACCACGCATATAGACGGTGAGAGTGTACCGGGTGACCCCGGTATCGGGTCTGGTTGTGGTGGCGGCGACGCAGACGCTGCTGGTGGGCGCGCCGGGCCCGCTGTGGCTGGAGGCGGCGGGGCTGCGCGCGGCCGCGCTCGCCGCCCTGCAGCCCGCGCCGCGCGTCGTCTGGGCGCTGCGCGACGCTACCGTAGCGCGGTTACACACCACGCATATAGACGGTGAGAGTGTACCGGGTGACCCCGGTATCGGGTCTGGCTGTGGTGGCGGCGACGCAGACGCTGCTGGTGGGCGCGCCGGGCCCGCTGTGGCTGGAGGCGGCGGGGCTGCGCGCGGCCGCGCTCGCCGCCCTGCAGCCCGCGCCGCGCGTCGTCTGGGCGCTGCGCGACGCTACCGTAGCGCGGTTACACACCACGCATATAGACGGTGAGAGTGTACCGGGTGACCCCGGTATCGGGTCTGGCTGTGGTGGCGGCGACGCAGACGCTGCTGGTGGGCGCGCCGGGCCCGCTGTGGCTGGAGGCGGCGGGGCTGCGCGCGGCCGCGCTCGCCGCCCTGCAGCCCGCGCCGCGCGTCGTCTGGGCGCTGCGCGACGCTACCGTAGCGCGGTTACACACCACGCATATAGACGGTGAGAGTGTACCGGGTGACCCCGGTATCGGGTCTGGCTGTGGTGGCGGCGACGCAGACGCTGCTGGTGGGCGCGCCGGGCCCGCTGTGGCTGGAGGCGGCGGGGCTGCGCGCGGCCGCGCTCGCCGCCCTGCAGCCCGCGCCGCGCGTCGTCTGGGCGCTGCGCGACGCTACCGTAGCGCGGTTACACACCACGCATATAGACGGTGAGAGTGTACCGGGTGACCCCGGTATCGGGTCTGGTTGTGGTGGCGGCGACGCAGACGCTGCTGGTGGGCGCGCCGGGCCCGCTGTGGCTGGAGGCGGCGGGGCTGCGCGCGGCCGCGCTCGCCGCCCTGCAGCCCGCGCCGCGCGTCGTCTGGGCGCTGCGCGACGCTACCGTAGCGCGGTTACACACCACGCATATAGACGGTGAGAATTTGGACTATATTGGGACTCTATATGGAGACATTCGAATGACCCATATACTCGTAAGTTGTTTAAGTGGCGGTCCGCATATCGATGGTGAATAAATCGGCAGAATTAGCGCCCGCGCAGCGGCGACGTCATGTTTGCGCGGCGTGGACGTGACGTACAACGCTTTTCGAACGTCGGTGTCTTACTAGCATCTTGTCAACCGCGGATAGTGCACAACACAATCTCCTCGCCCCGCTACTTACTACCACGTTGCACCAAGGAAGGGACCCTGCGCCAACGCTCAATAGACTAGTGTAGGGTATTTCTAAGACATTTTAATGTTATTTCCAATAGTGTATTGTAACGATAATTCTAATTGTTACAGATAAATTGGAAAGAAGTGTAGCGGAAGGCCTTTCCGTCCGTGTTATTCCCCTGAAGGCGGGCGTTATCACGATCGACGTTAGAGTGCGGAACCTGGGACAGGTAGAGTACAAGAGACCAGTGTAATACTCGCAGAGTTCTTGATACAGGATTATCACAATTTCGTGTCTTTAAAATCAAATCTTTGCCATGTGATTGTTATCTTACCTTTTGATTAGATTTTTTGATTTTGACAATACTGGTGCCAGTCAGAATATCTTGCTATTATACTATTATAAAATTGTATTGAAACTATTTTTTTATGAAGTGGGATCATTGAACATTGAACAAGTCGATAACTCAGGTCTCAAAAGTAAAGTCCGGAATTTAACAATGCTTTTATTTCATAGTAAAAGAGAATCCAAATACATACAAAAAAAGTGCAACTCTTATGTAAATTACGGCAACACACCGTTCGCGCGATGCAGCATTCACCGTGCTCGGAACAGCGACATCTAGCGACGGCTGTTAGAACCAATATTGATTCAACAATCATTATTTCAGGAAAAATTTTAACAGCGCGATGCAGGATTTGTAGCCGTACAGCGCTAACTATCCATACTTCCATACTAATATCATAAATGCGAAAGTGTGTCTGTCTGTCTGTCTGTCTGTTACCTCTTCACGCTTAAACCGCTAAACCGATTTAGATGAAATTTGGTATATAGATAGTTTCAGTCTTGGGGAAGGACATAGGATACTTTTAATCCCGAATAAATGTAGTGTTCCCGTGGGATGAGCGGGTAACACCGCGGGGCACAGCTAGTTGGTATATTGTCATCTCATCATACCGAGCAACTATTTGTGAGTTCCTGTAATTGGCTCTGTATTTCTATTTAAGTTTCTATATTTAGTGTATTAGCTGTTGGTTCTCCTAAAATAAATATACTTCATTCAGGTAGCAGAAACCCGTTCCTGGGACAGCACGATAGAGATCCTAGCCGTGTCGGACATCCAGGTGTCGGTGCACGGGCTGCCGCGGCCGGCGGCGGGCGGGCGGCTGGCCGTGGCGGCGGGCTCCGCCGTCCGCCTCCGGTCGCAGCCGCGCAGCGCGTGGCAGGCCTTCGGAGACCCGGCGTTCGAGGTCACGCCCAGCGGGGAACTGAGGGCGCTCAGTGCCGGCTACGGAGTCGTCGTGGCTCAGCATAAGGACGAGAGGAACAATATCTACAGAGAGACAGTGAGTGTCACTTTTTAGGGTTCCATAGCCAAATGGCAAAAAACTGAACCCTTATAGATTCGTCATGTCTGTCTGTCCGTCTGTCCGTCCGTATGTCACAGCCATTGTTTTCCGAAACTATAAGAGCTATACTGTTGAAACTTGGTAGGTAGATGTATTCTGTGAACCGCATTAAGATTTTGATGCAAAAATAAAAAAATAATAATAAATATTGGGGGCTCCCCATACTTAGAACTGAAACTCAAAATTGTTTTTTTCATCAAACACATACGTGTGGGTTATCTATGGATAGGTCTTCAAAAATGATATCGAGGGCTCTAAAATATTTTTTTTCTAAACCGAATAGTTTGCGTGACAGACGCTTCCAAAGTGGAAAAAAGTTGGTCCCCCCCCCTCTAACTTCTAAAATAAGAAAATGAAAAATCTAAAAAAAACATATGATGTACATTACTATAAAAACTACCAATGAAAATTGTTTTGAACGAGATCTAGTAAGTATATGGGGCGCTATACATACCAGGTGCAAACTTAACTTAACCACTTAGGGATGGAAAGTGTTTGTACGGAACCCTCGGTGCGCGAGGCCGACTCGCACTTGGCCGGTTTTTTTAATTATTTTAAACTGTACCACCCTACTTAAAGTATCTCTGTTTTCGATTCGGCATTAAGTTCGCCATTTGTCCTGACTTTTGCTTTTGTGTATAAATAATTGTCTAGCTTGGGTTGCTGGCTCAACGATTCTATCTAAATCATGGTCGAGAAGCGTTAGTTATTCCTTCAGAAAAGTCTTGTTAGGATCACGCATAATGAAACACGAAGTGCTTTGAACTAAACTCAATGTGGATGGAGTCAAAAAATTTGACATTAGAAGTATAATTTTAAATGGCATGTATTTAAATCGATATCTGTATATTCCCTTTTTTCGATCAAAATATTTGAAAGTTTCACCAAAAATACTGACTTGCACACTAAATAATGCGAATTAAATATACTATTGAAAGGTATTTGCAAAACTGTTCTACTGAATATAAAAAAAAAAAAACTAACCTAACCCGGCCGAGTCGGATCTTAGTGTACAGTGCGAGGATAATTAGTGTGCAATTCAGTATTTTTGGTGAAACTTTCAAATATATCCGGTGTACGAACCATATTTTTGGTGTGAATTCGGTTAAAAAGGTAATCTCGTTTTGTATGATGCTTAAGTTTTTTTTGTAGGACATGTTCAGTTAATTAATTGTTTTTTTGCACAGCATTAGTTTTTTTGGTATGCATTCAGTTAATTAGTGGAGTTACCTAGTGTGCTGAAAAATTATACAGATGTGCATTTAATAATATCCCATTTTAAATTTAGAGTGTATATTATCAATACGAACATGTAAAAAACTGTCGTGTCTTCCAACAGACCTTACACGTGGAAGTATCGGTGCCGGCGTATTGCACTGCGGAGCCGAGCGGAGCAGCGGACGACAGCTCCCTGCGCCTGGTGATGCGCAACTCCTTGGGCAGGGAGCTGATCGCGCCCGACGCCAACGTCAGCGCCGCGCCGCTCGCCGCGCACGCGCGCAAGACACCAGACAGGTATGCCATCCAGGACAATATGCGGTGGTATTTTATACTAGAAGGTGACCACGTATAACTTTTTTACTGTAGTCTGGTAGAAAGTATCCTATAACCATCTTAGGATGTCCAGCTATCCGTGTACCAAAATTGGTTAAAATACGTCCAGTCATTTTCAAATTCTAATCAACAAAAGACGATCCTGCATAGCGCTATTTTTATCCCTTTTTCCGGAAACATGACCCGTCTCCATAGAAAACTGTTTCTCAATACAAATCTATAATTAATAATTTATTTGTCAAAATAACAAATACAGAGTCAATAACAATATCACAATCTTAAAATAAATAAATACATTTATCCCTCATGTACCATAGGCAACTTAGGCACTAGTCGAATAACCCGCCCCGTGTCATTCCCGGCGCGAAGGTTCCCATGACGCTCGCCGCATTACCACGCTGAATCGCAATGGACAACCTTTGCACCAGGAATGACCCGGAACGAGGGTCTTGACCTCTCTCGCGTAAACGCCGCCCAATCTCCGCGATGAAAGCTCTCGCTTCGGACCCCCAACAACCAGTCGTCTCCACAGCGAACGGGACAAATATATAACTACTGCTAAGTACAGAGTACTTGTCCCGCTTCCTACAGGCAGCTATCTCTCTAATCTATAATTTATAATAGTATAGATAACAACAGACACAACAAATAGAGACGTCGGTGTTGTGCTACATGGAGCCGAGAGGCAGTTGATGATAGTAGTCAACACCGCCTATTAACATTTTGCTACATTGAAGCTCGTACTTTGATAAAACTTAAAGAGCTAAATATAAGTGAAAGTCATAATGTCTTATATGTTTTCCAGTGCCTTAGGTCCAGAATTGGTGATAACAGGCCTGGATTCCGTCGGCGCGTTCATGAGCTTCCAGGGCACCGCCGGCGGCGTCACCGTGAAGGACGAGGTGTGGGTCACAGGCTCGGACTCGCATGCCGACAGGATTGTGGGTGAGTGCATCGTCAGTAGTGGTGTAGAGGTTTAAGGGCCACTTTTTTCTGTTGCTCGTTGCCATGGTAAATTATCATTTCGGCGGTAATATTTACGAAAAACTATGTAATTGCAACAATTATAGTATAACCCATTCTTATCTCCTGACAATACCCCTAATTAAGCTAGTTGTTAAGCTTGTGGTCCCCTTCGTCTCCATGTGGTCAACATGTCAACGTATGTCTGTTCTAATGTCATCCATCTAGCGATGGGATAATTCAGTTGAGCTTCCTCGAATTTATGAATGATTTCTTTCAGAGTTGTGTCAACATATTGAACGAGTCGATTAAAATTAAATATGTCGCGTACAACTAACGAAACGCTAACTATCCCTTGCAGTGGATTTGAACTCACGTAACTGGCTCTTGACGACGCGGTTGACTCAGTTTGTAAGCACTTGCCGACTGAGCCGGCGGTCCTGGGTTCGAATCCCGGCCAGGGCAAATATTTGTGTGATGAACTCGAATATTTGTGCTTGGGTCATGGATGTTATGTATATGTATTTATATATGATGTATATCGTCGTCTAGTACCCATAGTACAAGCTTTGCTTAGTTTGGGACTAGGTCGATTTGTGTAAGATTGTCCCTTAATATTTATTTATCTTCGCCATGTTTTCAATGTGTATTGTATATTTGTGTTCAGTGACGGGGTCGTGGGTGGTGTGCCTGGACGGCGTGGGCTGGGCGGCGCCGGCCGGCGTGGCGCTGCACGCGGGCTCCGCGGCCTCGCTGGCCGTGCTGACGCGCGCCGACGGCGCCAAGCACGCGCTGCGCCGCGACCGCCCGCACGCCTCCCGCACTATACTGCAGCTGCCCTTGGACAAGGTACCCTGGCTATGCTATGATGAGCTTCAATACACTGGAATCATCAACTTCGGGCTCACACATCTATAAAAGTTGATTTAAGCAGTGTCTGTCTAATAAAGTACGGCTCTTACGATCGTGACTCGATAGGCATTCGAGAGTGACAGCATCGGCGCGTATTTGACATAAAAAATGTTGTGGCTGTCCATTCGATGACGGGGAACAGCTGCGCGGTGGTGTCTCAGAGAAGTGCTGATATGAATAGGCAGAGTCAATTTACCTAAACGTTACTCGAATAAGTAATATAGAGCTGTTAACACCACCCTATCCCGGGACTAAGAATTATTTATTATATTTTGGGATGCGGGATTTTACGATCATGTGTCATAATTGTTCTTAATAGACAAATAAAAGTCAAGGCGTGTTTTTATTAATACTTATTGATTTGTGTTAAAAACTGTATATGATAATAATAATAACTCTCACGAAGTTTTGGTAAATTGCCTCTAGCGATTCCTATCACTGATTATGGCGTTTTTTGCGCTCGCTTAGGTTACGACATTTGTCCAAAGAGTACACTTTACTGCCTCTATATGTATATGTATTATGTTCACAGATGGAATTCCTGCAAGGCGAATGGCCGTCCTCTATGGTTCCGCTCGCGGTAGAAGCCACGGGACTGACGAACGGGCCAGTGCTGTGTTCCGAAGAACACAAGTATGCGCTGGAAGGCATCCCAGTGGAGTTGCCCTATACGTGCCGGACGAAGGCGCCGCACGATGCGAAACCCGTCTTGGACTTGCTCAACGGTAAGAACTATCACTCCTGTGGCGTGGGGATAATTAGCGAGTTATGCTCCCACACGAAGTCCGACTCACTGAGGGCTAAACAGTCATGTAAATAATAGTAGGTAACTAAGATGTTATTTACAAAGTAAATAAAAAACCGGCCAAGTGCGAGTCGGACTCGCGCACCGAGGGTTCCGTACAAACACTTTCCATCCCTAAGTGTTTAAGTTAAGTTTGCACCTGGTATGTATAGCGCCCCATATAAATTAGGTGCAAAGTTAGGTATTTGGTATTAACAAAAAAACTACCTGCTAGATCTCGTTCAAAACAATTTTCGTTGGTAGTTTTTATAGTAATGTACATCATATGTTTTTTTTAGATTTTTCATTTTCTTATTTTAGAAGTTAGAGGGGGGGGGACCAACTTTTTTCCACTTTGGAAGCGTCTGTCACGCAAACTATTCGGTTTAGAAAAAAAATGTTTTAGAAACCTCGATATCATTTTTGAAGACCTATCCATAGATACCCCACACGTATGTGTTTGATGAAAAAAAATTTTTTGAGTTTCAGTTCTAAGTATGGGGAGCCCCCAATATTTATTATTATTTTTTTATTTTTGAATCAAAATCTTAATGCGGTTCACAGAATACATCTACCTACCAAGTTTCAAGAGTATAGCTCTTATAGTTTCGGAAAAAAATGGCTGTGACATACGGACGGACAGACGGACAGACAGACAGACATGACGAATCTATAAGGGTTCCGTTTTTTGCCATTTGGCTACGGAACCCTAAAAAGGTATATTTATGAACTTAGATGTTCTGTTAAATTTGTAAACATATTTATTAATAGTTGCAGTGCCCTGCAGGGTTTCATAGCGAAATAAAATTCTGTATCGTCCATCTTATGTAACCTATGAAAGCAATAAATAAACTGATAACTGATAAAAGGTAAGAACTCAATGTGGACTGGTAATAATAATACAGCTCGTTCAGTTCTTCACTACCCTATCCGCTCTTTAGCGATAAGATTGCCTTTTGTTTACCACTATTTATGATTTCTTGCATGTATCTCTCCTGTTTGATGCGTGAGATGTGCAATACTTAAAATACTTTAAGGTGGTTGCAGAGGAAACAAAACTAGACATTCCACGCTAGATGGCGCTGGGAAGCAAGATTTGTAGTTTTTGTGTATTATTTCGTATGTTACTTTAATTTGAAGTAAAATTTGTATAGTGGCGAGTCCGCGTATTAGTCTTTTATTCATGTAGTATTAGTAGCACGTCATAAATTGTTTTATTCTCCCATGTGTTGGCAATTTGTGAAAAATCAGCAAGTACTCACACTAATAGACACTAATTGTGAGTGTGTGCGGGTGATTCATTCATTAAAGGGTCGCGTATCATCTGTCAGTTTGATAGTAAGCGCTGAATAAATAAGCAGGCATGATATTTGATTTTGATGATGAAGTAAAGATGCACCTCTAGCACAACTGTGACACGCAACTCTTTCTCGCGCGAAAAATATTTCCTATCTCTTTCTTTGCGGTACTGTAGGAGACTGACGGGCGATGCTATGTCGCGTGACAAGAATCGTGAAGCCTAGTTGTATTAGACGGGCTGGATTGTCAAAATAAATAATACGAAGAAATTACAAATCTCTGGCAGTTCTACATTTTTTAAGTATGTGGTGAAATTAAATGAGTATTTTTGTTGGGTTTCTGTTCTGATATATTGTGATTCTGATTTGTGATGTTATTGAGTTTGTCCTAAGTTTTTCTGAATGATAGATTGGGTTACAGCAAAAAGGGCCCAATTTTAGGACACATATTTTGTTGAAAAATATTTTCTCATTTTTGTTACTTTTTGATTAGAACTAAAGAATACATTTGATTAACTTGCCCGTTTAAGAACTAGAGTGGTCCTAAGTTGCCATAGAATTACTACGTAGCCTGGGACTACTTGTACTATCATCCATTCTGTGCTGGCACTTAGAAATTTACGATGAAACAAAAACACAAGTATACTTCTGTTTTTTATTACTTAATGACAAGATCGGGCCCTTTTTCTATACTCTGACCTGATATACAAAAACCCGACATCAAGTATAGTAGGTACTGATTAGGGTTGGGATTTTCGTGATTCTAAATCGTGGTTCCACGAAGTCTCTAATTGTAAAAATGTTCAGTCTAAAAATATATAACTACTAATAGAACTACTACAAACTGAGCGCAGCACCAGTTGTTTGCGCCACGCTTCACGACCCCGAGCTAGCTCGCGCCATATAAAAATATATGACAATATATTGTTATTATATACAGATATGGATCTTAGAACCACCAACTACTAAATAAAATAAAACATTTTTTGTTACGTGTAGGTTTTATTATATACCTAGTGTGTGCGTGAGTTGTAGACGTCGCTTTAATTCGAAATGGTGTATACGTTGTAATATTATTTTAGGCAACACGCATGTTTTGTAGAAAATTATAAGTTTCTGCAGCTTTTCTTGGATGAAGCCTTCATCTGTTTGAACTTTAATTGACATTATTTTTGTTGATAATTCAATGAAGGAAATCATCTTGCAGTAATCCCTTTGATGAAGCTCTAAGCTGGTATGGCCTTGAATCTGTAATGAAATTATTTATTACGTCACAAAAATGCCGGCAATGGAAACGGCTGTATGCATGTCCTATCTTACAGGGTGTTAGGGTAATTAGTGTTATTACAGGAGGTATCCTTCAAGGAGGAAACTTAGTCACTGAATCGATAATTCCCAAAAGTTTTGGTTTCCCACACCTATTGAAAAACATGGGTAGGTCTTGGTATCAATTCAGTCAGAGAGAAGAAACTACCTATATGAAACCACTATGAACAGCTTTGTTTTTTTTTCATCACCCAAAGCGAGCGATTGCGTTCAGTTTTTGTGGTTGGTTACGGTTGTCATCACGCCATGCTTGTCTTCGCCTAAAAAGAAAATAGCGCGAGACAACTCTTTCACGGCAGGACGCTTCGATTTGTAATGTTTTCAAACACAATACTTTCCCCGCAATTTCTGACCCATGATATCGCAATATCGTTTAGGGATCACTATGTCCTGAGTTCACATGTTTATTATTATTATATGCACGTTTCATTATTCACACTTTGCATAAAGTAAAAACTCACGAAACGAAAAAAAATTAACAAACATGATTCATTTTATACGAATTTCCACAATTGACATGACAGTATTGACACAATTCATTATTTCATTCACAAGATTTAGTGCGTTCGAAATCTGTTCCACTTTTTTTTTATGAGCAAATAAACACAATAGGTATCTTTAAAATCCAAATGTTTCCAATTATTTGTTACATGTTAATGAAAGCTGTAATCATTTAAAAATAAACTGTTATGCATTCATATCGAAACATCAATTTAAATTTATTATCCCAAATCATAAGTTAAGTAGTATTATATTTCAGAACGCACTGTTCATGAATAGCTTTACGTGCGCTTACGTATATGGACAATATTTCAACGGGTTTTAAAGCTTTAATAACTTTATAATTGTATGATTTATAGCAAAACTGATTTCCTTGGCGAGTATAAGATCGCTTAAAGATTTTTTTAAGAATGTTTAATAACCTAAAGCCATAACCGCCTAAGTGTGTATTGATCAAACGATTTGTATGAAAGTGACACCTCTGCAACCACCTTAAGAGTTGCAAGTATTGTATTGTTCATGGAAATCGTAAAAGGCGATTATATATCTCTCCGAAAACGGGCAGCAGCGTTCTGTCGGAGTAAAGTTTACAGGAATACTACGATCGATAACCTGCCTATCAAGCGTATTGGATGGATGGATGACGTGTACTTAGCTATAGGTAGACGTTTACGTCAAAAAAGACGATGTTTGAAACTCGGAAAGACTGTATGTCTTTTACGGTTAATTGTCTCAGACGAACGTCTCAATTTTACTTTATTTTTTAAGGTCAACTGGGTTGTTCAGTGATCCCTGCCGGACCAGTCACACAATCCTCTGAAATAGAGCTGTGCGCCGAGTGGGGCATCCATAGGACTTGCACCAGAGTCCTTCTCCTGCCTCCAGTGCGATTGTCGAGCAACAAAATATCGCTACTGAACCCACCGGCAACATTTACTGTTTACGGAAACTCGCAAGCATTGAAAGCGGTCCGGTTGACGCCGTCGCCGGGTTTGAAACTGGAGCAAACGACTTTGAGCGAAGAGGTAAGTGCTTACACTGCTTAGTAGTTACATTCAATCCTCTGAAATAGAGCTCTGCGCCGAATGGGGCATCCATAGGACATGCACCCGAGTTCACTTACTACCTCCAGTGAGAAATCGAGCATCAATGTGTCGTTACTCAACCCGCCGGCTCCGTTTACTGTTTAGGGAAACTCACAAGCGTAAAAGGCGGTCCGGTGTGTACGTATTTTCGTACCTACGTGTACGTAACGTAATTAAAAATAATTCAATACATCTTCTTCTAATGTTTAAAGGAGGTAAAGTTGCTTATAGATTGATTGTTGTTATTGATATCCTTCCCACAATATAGATGCAACTTGGACGCGAAATTTGCTTTGGCCGGAACGCCAAACCGTTGAAAATTTGAGTTCCATAAATGCATGCCATTGCAAATTGCTAATACAAATGTGTGATTCCTAATATTCGCTGGATAAAATGACAAATGGGTTTTAACCCACGCAAACTGTTTTTTTCGACGCGCAATACCATATTGATTCTTGCGTCCTTTACTTCACAATTATTAGTGTGAGTGCCATTGAATGGTAGGTAACATCTCTGTTTTTTGCTTTTAGATAAATGTCATCGTGAACACCGAAACATCGATCTGCGGTCTCGGCTGGGTGACGATAATATCGCGACTGACCGGCCAAGAGTTACGCGTAGAAGTGGACCGGTCGTGTGACGTGTCGTGCGGCACTCTGCTAGGCGCGCTGTTCACGTTGCTGCGCCCGTACCTGCCCACGTTGCTGAGCGCGGCGGCCGTGCTCGCGGCCTACATGTACAGTAAGTGGCTACAACTTACCTACATCTCTATACATCCAGCAGTAGCAAACATTTGTTACTGGACCCCTTACCGTAGAGAACATACAGCAAGTAGTAGCAAACATTTGTTACCTACTGGAATCCTAACCGCAATGGGAACATGACCTAAGGCGACCTCCAACATTTTAGATCAAGTAATTTGGAATTTACGGATTGGAAAAATATTAAATAATTCATTTGGTGTTAAGGATGCCCTTCCTGAGCCATTTATACTTTCCACCGTGTGTTCAAAAATTGGCTAGCAAATATAACTCTCAAACGGCAACAGTAAAGAAAAACAGCAGCCGCAGCCTAAAAATGCTTGCAAGGTCAGAAGCATCAAATGCGTTTCCGGTCTTTTAACAACCCTGTTTACTTATAACTTAATTATCTTAGTCCCAAGATACGGGCTCAGCCTAGTTTGGGGCCCGCTGGATATCTCATGATGCCCTAAGTTACAATAAATATATTTAATTTCATTTCATTTCATCTATAAAAGTTTCAGTTGTGTGTGAGTGTAGTAGGAGTATTTGGGCGTTATTTTTAATTTCTAAAAGTGTAATTCTCCCTCCGCAGTCCAACGCCGCCTAAACCAGAAGGCGATGCTCCGACTACCGCAGCAGCCGGAATCGGTGATCCCGCCGGAAACGCCGTCGCCGTCGTTCTCGCGGAGCTGGTCGCGCAGCCCGTACGTCGCGCCCGTCTACGGCGACGCCGACGCCGACCGCAGCCTGTCGCCCAACTCCACCAGGATACACTCGAGGTTCCTATAGTGATGAGATTTGTGGTTTTTGTCCTAGTCGACTGGACTAAAGAGACGGTTAATTCTATTCGGGTCTAACGTGACTAAAACTGGCTTGAAACGGTATACGATCCAAAGGTAAAGGATAAGAACACACGACGCGTCAAGTGTAATTATAATCATCAATTCATCGTGATCATTTAAAGTATCAATATTAGTTTGAATGAAAACTTGATGAAACGTGAGAAGCTATGCTAATGGAGGCGGCATACGGTCGATCCTTATGAAGATCGTGGAGGCCTGTATCTAGTAGTGGACTTCTTTGATATTCATCCCTCTTGAGGTCGCTGCGTTAACGCGCAAAGACTGAAGTCGACCAAACAAGAACAACGCTTACCTGCAGATAAAAATGTTGAACTGCGTTTATTAGTATACGAGAGGAAGCGTTATTCTTGGAATAAAAGCTTGGTTAAATGCAGCATAAGTCGTTTATTTATTACATAGAAGAGGAGACTGCGAGTAGTTTATCGAAACTCTCGAAAGTCATTTGCGTTTGATAAAAATAGTGAATATTGCGACTATTTTTGTAATAACTTTCAAAGATTGTTATAAATGGTAAAAATCAGAGCTAGTCGGGCGTATATCTCTCCATACCCGTGAATAGCATACCGTAATAACCGTAAGGCGAGGCTATTTGGAACCCAAGGGGTTATTGGTATTAACTCCAACTATCGTCATAGTTGGATAATAGAAATAAATATAACTAGGGCTTAAAAACCTTTAATTTGCGTATTACCAGAAAACTCCTCAATTCCAAATAAGCCGAGCTAACGGTAGGGTTCAACTTGAATAATTATCTTGTGTTGTGTAACTACTAGCATATGGGAAAAGTTGGAAGATGTTTTTGTTTCAATGTTTGTAAATAGAGTTTGTAGTTTTTCGTTTGTTTTTGTACAATATCTGGATTTTAAGATTGTGTAAGGCAATTTAGAATTATTATTTTGACATTTAAAGAATACGTATTTTTTTCTAATTATTATATAAAATTGTTTCTGACCGCAGCTGTTTTGAACTAGAACTTCGTTATGTATAGTTTAGGAGAGACGAGGGTTATTGATATATCTTCACTTTAAAATACATAGATCTCATGTTGCTCCAACGAAAAAGGTAGTAACGCCAGTCGGTATGCAATTATTGCCCTTTTCCCGGGATAGGTATCGGGCACAAGCTTTTTATCAAATTGTGATGATAATGGCAAAGGAGAATGTAAAACTAGGTCGATGTAGAGTCAGCCACCGGCTAAGCTTGCACCATAGATTGGTGCGGAGTTTTTTTTTTTTTTTTTTCGAAATTTTCTCTTCGTCACGACTTAGCGAAATTTAATTTGTACATTTTAAAACAAAAAATTCTAAAATCGGTAGAGAACTCGCTGAGATCTGCGCATTGTTACAAAGTCCATTCGAGTCGATCCATGGGAGCTTCGCTCGCTTCGCTCGCTCCGCTCCAACTAGGTCGATGCAGAGTCAGCCACCGGCTAAGCTTGCACCATAGATTGGAGCGGAGATTTTTTTTTTTTTCGAAATTTTCTCTTCGTCACGACCTAGCGAAATTTATTTTTTGCGTTTTAAAACAAAAAATTCTAAAATCGGTTGAGAACTTGCTGAGATCTGCGCATTGTTACAAAGTCCATTCGAGTCGATCCATGGGAGCTTCGCTCGCTTCGCTCGCTCCGCTCCAATAAACACAGCTTTTTTTCTTCAGATACATAAATGTCAAACTGTATATTTATATTTGTATTGATTCATTCTCAAAAAATGGGACAAAGGCTAGGAGGATGATGATTATGTTGGATTCATACTTTATTTATCAATTTTTTTTTCATGTATGAAATCATTCCGCTATTTGCAATAAAAGTAACAAAATTAATAATAGGCTAGTTGACCCAGTTTTGAAATATATTTGAAACGGTTAATAATGATCTTACTAGCTCTAAAAAAAATGTCTCGTATTTTTGTGAAAGCTAGAAAGCTAAATTTTATCAATTGAATATTTGAAATTTCATAAACAGTCAAAAACGCCGTCCGCCATTTTTCCCTTTTGCTAATCTGTGGCGTCACGTAGAATTACCTGTAAATATTCGAAATTCGACCGTCGTATAGTGCCATTCCGCTCACTCCAATATACTTTGACAGGAGATCGAGAGGGACGGCACTATTCGAAGTCGTCAAAGTAGACTTTCAGTTTTGTTTACATGCCCAATGACGTCACTATCATAAGCTAAAATGGCGGACAGCGTTTTTAGCATTTCAAAATACAGATTAAAAACCTTATTTTCAAATTCAATTTTTTCAGCCATCTTTCACTTTTATGAATTGAAAAATATATATTTAGGTCTCCTTTGCTAAATACTATACGGAATAAACATTAGTTTATTACAATTTGACATGAGTCAACTAGCCTATTGATGATATGGATTGTATTACCCTCGTTTTAATTATTGATATTTTCCAACCTCACTATAGATTTTTGTCATGAAAATATGTATACTATTTTTTTAATAGGACACATATCTGCCAAGTGTAACTTTCGCTAAAGGTGCCAGTACAACATTTACTATCCAAACTTTGTTTTTTTTTTTCTGTTTATTTATTGAGACATGATTAGATAACGTTTAGTCCTTTCTGTTTTAAGTTTGGTTTTCTATTGTTTACGGAGTGGGTTTGTGGCGCCCTCTATGCGTACTGCTTTTCATTTGTTTGTGCTTTTCGTTCTCTGTCCAATTGTCATGAACCAAAAATGTTATCACCGAACAAATTCATAATAAAAAGTAGGTTATTGTGACTAAATTTAATCCATTTGTCATTTGTATATGTTTTTTCTCTTGTAAATATGAATAGTCATTGTAATTATACTCAGGATATAAAAAAATAACTACGGATCAACACAGATAAGACTAATAATACGATCTCTCTCGCGTCTTTATTATCTCAATCAACTTTTTTTCCAAAAACTTTGTAATTACAACAGTTACAAGCCCATTGTTACGTAGATTTCATGAAAATACCAGCACCGCTAGCACAACTGTATTACCTATCTCTTTCTTAGCTATACTGTGAGAGAGTGACTGGCGATGCTATGTCGCGCGACAAGAATCGCGAAGCGTATTTGTGGAAGACGCGGGCTGTAATATAAATTACCAACACTTTTCTAAGAATACTGGCTATTTACTTGTACTTAATAGTTTATATTTTTTTTATTAGAAACTCATTAGGTTATTGCCAAAACAGTGAATCGATAGCTTAGGCGACAGAGCACTACACCGGATTAGTAGAGGTCGTGGGTTTGACCCCCGCCTGCTGTGTAGTGGATTGCGTATTCTTTTTTAAATTTAACCTCTGTATCAATATTCATAAAAACAAAGTAAATATCAGTACCAATTAAACTTTATTGACATTTTTGTTATTACTTATTACCGGACAACATACTTTAATTAACCAAATATTGCACCTATCTAATTATATGTATTTAATACCGCAATCATTTTATTTTTATCTACTCATCAAGCTTTTGTTTGTTTTGCTTGACACAATGTTGTTTATTATACATAGGAATTAATTGAGAGAGATGAATGATGGAAATGAGACGGAAGTCGTTGTGTTATTAAATATTCGTCAAGATTTTTCGTGTTTTACTTGGTAAGAGGTTGTTAAATGGTGAATGATTAGTCTTATTTGTGATTCCTACTTGTTATACAGAACTCTCTGGCTGTTATAGAATGTTGAAGTTTAAGAAAAACATGACATTTTAATAACACTACTAGATGACATTGTTATTATTGTCATTTGCTTTCAACACACAAAAGAAATGGCGACAGTCGCTCCATCTACTAGTGCAAGTACTCGTATTTTAAAGGCAGATGATTTTCATAAACTTTAACATTTTCGATTAGGCGATTTTCTCTCAACTCACCAAAAGTAGTTGTTAATTTGAGTACTAGCGCATGTCAAATTGCATTCTAAAATTGTCAGCTACTTTTGATGCTGATTGTACAACTAAAAGAATGTTTAATAACTGTTACTCTCAAGTTGATGGAGTCACAGTTCTTTACGAACAATTTGGATAACGCACTACAAGTATTTCTAAATGAACTTCTTTAGTAAACACCTTTTTATCTTCATAGGGTGACGATGATCAATCATGTTAAGCGCAGTAGTACCCGTTAATGGACAGCAAAGGTGTAATGCCTTATAGCCCACCATTTATGATCTTCACTAGTTATGACCATCAGTTATCTGATCGTAGTGTTGTTAGTTTAAAAATATCTTGATTCTCTATCTGTTTCTTTAAATTTGAGTTTACGGAATGTTTACTTGTCTATTACTGGAGCCGTCACCCTAATTAATTTTGTTTTCTATAAACAACAGTTTTCTAGTAAATAATATATATTATGGTAATTACCACTCGAGTATTTTTTTATCGGACATCAAAAAAGCAGGTTCTCGGTTTGATGACACAGCAAGCGCATGTAACTTGAGGTTCTGAATGTGTTTACTAAATAAGACTAGGTAGTTAATTTGGATAGACTTTTTTTATTAGTATATTGTGATAGTATGAGAAAGTATGAAAGTAAGTAATAAAACGATCCTGTATGTAGATGATCCTTGGGATATTTAGAAAAGATTAATGGATTTATTAGAACTATTAAAAAAAATATACTACGTGAATTATTTATTTACAATTTTCTCATGCTAAAATTTAATGGGAGGTGAATACAAACACACATTTTTAAATGTACGCTAACTAAAATGCCAAAGGATATGTCGAATTCTGTGATTTAGATCCAATACCTTGTGACGAAAAATTTGTGTTTGTTATCTATACTGGGTATAGAGGGAGATTGTCATAATTCTCATAGGTTGTATTGTAGTGGTAATAGTATTTGATTAAGATGAAATAAAGTATTTTGAGTACCTGTGGATATTATTTGAATCTATATTCCTCTTCCTATAATTGCATAAATTATAATATACACGATGCTCGAGAGGAATCCAAATAATTGTACTAGCGTATTACTGATATATTTAAAATTCATTCATAAATAGGCCATGCATTTCTACAGCTCATAGTAGGGACACTTGCTAACGACGTTGGCACTTTGTAGTCAAGCCTGGACGTAGTTATTAATAGATCTCAAAGAATAGATTGTCTTGAATTAAAAAAAAAACATTGATTTCTACACACGCTGGTAAAATTATTTGAATTCCTCCCAAGCACCCTGTATCCTGAAAAATTTGAAAAATAAAGATAAAAATATTCAACAAGTGCATAAAACGCACCATTTTACACGAGACGTTTATCCATCCGAGCGAGCTTGCGATCGAGGATGAATATAAAGTCGAGTGTAAAATGCGTTTTATGGACGAGTTGCACACTCTACTTTTCACTTCGATTGCGAGGAAATGAAACTGCATCATGTAAATATTATACTTAAAAACAAATTTAATTAAAATTTAAAGTTACATTACAGCAATCAGAAATGTTTATAGTATAGTTCAAAAAGTAATAAATGATAGTAAATAAAAATTACAAGTCTATTTCAAGAAGTTTTATCGTGTACTTTGGCTGTTGGTATCTTTGCCTTGGTCTTAGAATACTAACGAAACGAAATAAAATAAAGAGTTTATTCTATGAAGTTTTAAGTTTTTTTTTTTTGTTTAGTAAGGAACTTTTATCGTGTGGCTGTTGGACCGATCGCCTTGGTCTTCGACGCCGAGTTTTACTTTATGTTTATGCTCTAGAGCATAAAAAGCGACTTTATGTCGCCTACGCACAGCATAAAGTCGAACTTTTAGAGCATGAGAAGTGAAAAAGGATTTATTTACTTAAGATGCCACAGGAAATTAAGACGCATAAGCCTAACTCATGGTAAAAGAATCTGTATGACCCTACAATGTAACCATTTTGTCATTTGCTTGCTAGATGAGATAACTGCTCTGTTAGACAAGGGAACCCCCTACAAAAGATAACTGCGGTGCAGCATGGGTGCAGCTGTATTGTTTTTCGTCGGTTGTATTGCTTACTTAAAATGTTGCCAGTAGGACCTTTTCCCATTAGATTCATGTTTTTTATGTATTACATCTGGTGGTAAATGCTTAAAATATAGTAATGATCTCCCAAGTCGAATCATATCGACAAATATGTATACTAAGGAAAGATTTTTACCCCTTAGGTAGTGGGGTGAAAAGCAATTAATTTCGTTACTTTTGATTAAATAGTTGTTTTGTAAATTCGAATTCATAGTAGGTGCCTATGCGGCCGAAGTCGCGAGCAAAAGCTAATATTAATACATATGGTATAAAAAAAACAACTTGTTATTTCTGAAATAATTTACATATTTTGTCGGTACCTATTGAACTGTGTTAAGATTTAAGATGAACAAAGATATTTTTAATTGACTCTTAAAATTAGGTACCTACTTCGCTATTTTTATTCTAAACCCAAGTTGTCCATCATTTCTAATAAATCTTCATGTGGAGATTTTGGTATATCAGGAACAAAATTAAGATCAGTGGTTTTATTTCTGATTTGAGTTATAGCAATACTTTCAAATTGAGTATCTCTATTAATTTCAATAGTTTTCTTTTTGGATTCTTTATTATAAAGTTCTATCGGTAACTGTAACTCAATCTTAGCCTTTACGGAGGAAATTTTTCCTATAGGCCCCAAAAGGCAACTTATTTCATGAGTATCAGCACATCGATTTTCATATTCCTCAACAGAGTTTCTCTTGTTATCATACTTATAAATATTTTCTCCTAAATTATTAATTATATTTGGTGATATTGTTGAGGGCAAATTGAATGTTCCATCTTTTCTTTGTAGCCCAAGTCTAAGCAAGACAGATATTTTTGTATGGTATTCGGAAAACCAGAGGATAAGAGTGTTGCTCAAGCATTTGTAGTCGTCATCGGTGAAACGCTGGCCTAGTGCCTCAAATTTTCTCATGGTATGTTCGATAATGCATTTCGGGAAATTTTTAGGCATTAATATGGCTACACCTTTTAAATGTCGCTGGGTAATGTCAAAAATGTTTTGATTAGTGGCCACTGCTAACTGCCATTTGTATATCATAGTCATTAAATCCCATAACTTGGTCATTGAATAATCGTCTAGTTTCATAATGGACGTGGCTGAAATATCTTGAAGAAGCCGCTTGACGACTGCATGTGTTGCGACCGGCTGGGGTATAAATAACTCTTCTAAAAGTGTCGGGTGTAACAGCACTGTTACTACTTCGGTGAGTACTGTAACATAATATTCATAATAACGTTACGAATACATTGGTAACAACAGTGTAATGTATGAATGCTAAGGTGAGCAATTACTTTTGTTTCAGACTTGAAAACTAACCTCTTTCGGATTTATCTGCTGAGATATTCTGGGCTTTTAGTCTCTGTTCAATCACGTAAATCATCTCGCAGCCCAAGTTAACGGCAATAAACGGTGTTGCAAAGTGAGACATAGCTGCAAAAGTATTTCCACACTTAATCAATACTCTTCAAAATGAGTATAGACTCTTGTTATGAAGGCGTGATAGGAAAGTTAACTCTGCAAGGTGAAATAAAACCGATTTCTGAGAAACTGTTGACTTGCAAAACAAACGCGGAACGAGTCTTGCTAGTTTATGATGTTCTCAGTGATTTAAATGCCTTCCCTGAACCACTTGAGGTGAAAAAGTCAACTGATTTGTCTGTATACTACCGTAACCATGGTAACAAGTGTTTCAAGAACTCTCAAGACTTCGAGGCATGGCAATACTACAACTTGGCTCTCCTTCATGCTCCCATAGATGCTGATGATTATGCATTAGCTCTATCAAACCGATCAGCAGTGTTTTTTTCATTAAAAAAATACAAGGAGTGTATAAATGATATTGAAAAAGTACTATCATTAAATTACCCAGAAAAATTGCAGGAGAAACTTGTTAAAAGACAAAAGTCCTGTCAAGAGAACCTTAAGTTAGATTTAAAAGAACTGAAAGGTTCAAATTCTGAAAGATCTGATAAAATTGACAAAATAGTAAAACTGCATAGTCCTAGAGATGAAGTTTATTTGTGTGCAAGTAAGAAGCTCCAAGTGGCACACAGCCCCGAGATGGGGCGACATGTTATTGCTCGAGAAGATATTAAAGTTGGAGAAGTGTTGGTGGAAGAAGATCCATATTTTATTCTTTTGCAAAAAAATGAATACTTGTTCAGTTGTAGCTACTGTATGTCAAGAGACATGAATCTAGTTCCATGTGAGAATTGCTGTTTCACTTTGTACTGTAGTGAAAATTGCAAAAACAAGGCATGGAAAGACTATCACTCTATTGAATGTCCATTGATATCTGCTCTGATAGACTTAAAATTTACAAAATTGGAACTGCTAGCGCTGAGAACTACTATCAAGGCTCGCAATGACCATTCAGATTGGGAAGCCCTTTTCAAAACAATTGAAGATGCAGAGTCAGATTTAAATTCAGAACACAGAGGATGCATTCTTAAAGATAATAAATGGATATATGATTCCCAGTACTATGCATCCATTCATACATTAGCTACAAATATTGAAAAGCGGTCTAATTCAGATGTGTTTCAAAAATCAGTAACTGCTGCTGTATTTTTGAAGTTTTTATCAGACAAAACTTCATTCCTCACTACCAATGAAAAAGTTCGTAGATGTGTATCTGAATTGTTGTTGCTGCATATAATGACAAGTGCTACCAACATGCACGGATTGAGCACGAACGTTGCAGATGCTGAAGGGAACTACATAGAGGAATTGAGTATAGCCAGTGCTCCGTATGCTTTCCACAGTCTTCTCAACCACTCCTGCGCACCCAATGTAGTGCGGTTCAGCAAACTAGGTTCAGGGAGAACAAGCCTGTTTGCACTGCGACCAATTAAGAAGGGAATGCAAATATTTGATAATTACGGGTAAGTTGTTTTTTTTTTTTTTGTTTATAACATTAATCTTACAAAAAGTTTACAATTTCAGTTAATAAACCTAGCCTTGATGACAGTCCGTTTATCTATATGCTGGCAGCTATTAATGACATGAGAATAAGAAGGTTTCTTCCTCAATTTCAGATCTCATCACGCTCTTCAAGACCTGCAGACGCGTCAAGCTAGTCTCAAGTTCCAATACAAATTTGTTTGCGTATGTGAGGCGTGCCTCAATTATTGGCCCACTTACCTCCACATGAAGATGTCACCAATTAAAAGTAATGTTCCCGTACAACTCCTTGGGAGGAAAGAACAACTTTTGAGTATGGATGTCATGGACAAACTTCAGAGAGGAGATGTGGCAACTGCACTAGATCTGTTCCAGCCTCTTTGCAAGTTGACTGAGGAATTAGATGCCTTTGCCCCTAATGTAGAACTAGCAGATTGTCAGGAGAGCCTCAAACAGTGCCTGGTAATTTTCCAAGGATTAGTGCCTTACGGATACAGTAAACTTGTTAAATGGGATGTTAGAATTAACAAGAACAACACTATTAATAAGTTTTTGAAAGGTAATTATTTTTAAAGAATTAGTTAGGTCTTATACCATTATACTATAGTAATAAGAATCAAGCCTTTAGGCTCAAAGTCAAGGTACACCAAAGTATCATGTGATAGAATTAACTGATTTGAGAAATTTAGGAAGATATGTTTGATATATACATTATACATGTACTGTTGTAAGGAAGAACTTTAAAAGTTTGTTTTCTATTTTGGTAACGATACTTTTATTAGGCTGCTTTTCCATCAGAGAAGTGCGAGGATGCGTAGCGAGGGATGTGTTTAGTTAACCAATGGAATAACTTCATTTACTTATCCTCGATTAGCGCAAACAGATTCTATTGGTGGAAACGCAGCCTTAAAGTGAACCTTTTATGATAAGAACATGAATGTAGTGTTTAGGAATCTAGTTAAGAAAAATGGGTTTTGAAAGAATACACATGATCATAAATTCAATCCGTACAGTCGTGTCAAATTATTTACGAAATGGTTTTGTCACTTGATTGTATAGATTTAATTACGAAACCCGTTTTGAGTGCATCATTATAGGTGTAGGTACCTAGGTACTATTCTTAGTGATCTGCATTAATCTCTAAGAGTGAAGTGAAATCAGTCTCATTTGAATTTGATTAAAATGCCTGTTAGAATGGTTTTTTTTCGTTAAGTTTATTTGTTTAACACCACATCTGTTATTTCGGGCCTACTTCCATTGGTCTAAGGAAGTGGTGACACATGGGAGAATAATATCCCACTACTGCCCACTAGTGTAGGTGTGCTATATTGTGTACCGCACAGTTTTATTGTCTCAATGAAACTGGTCTTAGGTTCCCGGGGACATACGAGCCTGAGATAGTTCAATATAAATATACTTTGTACACGTTTTTTGTATTTTTTGTCACTTGATTGTATAGATTTAATTACGAAACCCGTTTTGAGTGCATCATTATAGGTGTAGGTACCTAGGTACTATTCTTAGTGATCTGCATTAATCTCTAAGAGTGAAGTGAAATCAGTCTCATTTGAATTTGATTAAAATGCCTGTTAGAATGGTTTTTTTTCGTTAAGTTTATTTGTTTAACACCACATCTGTTATTTCGGGCCTACTTCCATTGGTCTAAGGAAGTGGTGACACATGGGAGAATAATATCCCACTACTGCCCACTAGTGTAGGTGTGCTATATTGTGTACCGCACAGTCTTATTGTCTCAATGAAACTGGTCTTAGGTTCCCGGGGACATACGAGCCTGAGATAGTTCAATATAAATATACTTTGTACACGTTTTTTGTATTTTTTGTCACTTGATTGTATAGATTTAATTACGAAACCCGTTTTGAGTGCATCATTATAGGTGTAGGTACCTAGGTACTATTCTTAGTGATCTGCATTAATCTATAAGAGTGAAGTGAAATCAGTCTCATTTGAATTTGATTAAAATGCCTGTTAGAATGGTTTTTTTCGTTAAGTTTATTTGTTTAACACCACATCTGTTATTTCGGGCCTACTTCCATTAGTCTAAGGAAGTGGTGACACATGGGAGAATAATATCCCACTACTGCCCACTAGTGTAGGTGTGCTATATTGTGTACCGCACAGTCTTATTGTCACAATTAAACGGGTCTTAGGTTCCTGGGGACATACGAGCCTGAGATAGTTCAATATAAATATACTTTGTACGCGTTTTTTGTATTTAATAAAAAGTAATCTTGTAATTCAACTTAAGTCCTTTTTCAGTTAGTGAAAATGAAAA
The DNA here is from genome assembly GCA_947623375.1 of Apotomis capreana. Classification (NCBI taxonomy): domain Eukaryota; kingdom Metazoa; phylum Arthropoda; class Insecta; order Lepidoptera; family Tortricidae; genus Apotomis; species Apotomis capreana. The sequence continues at coordinate 17,000,086 of OX392514.1, read as the reverse complement.
ATACTCTAAACAGTGTTGTGTCGAAAGCAAATACCTATTATAAAGTATCAATATATTGAAATACTTGCACGGTTAATCGTGTTACAGTTTATTGATTTACACTCACACGATTGACACATAACAAAACGGGACTTAATCGCGTTCAAAAAGGTGTTTATTTAATTACCTCGACGTTGCGAATGTGATGTTACGTCCAAATCTAGTCTCCAAGGGACTGAAGAGGCAGACATCCATATATTGAAGCGCGAGAATAAACACATTTTTGAACGCGGCTAAGTTCCTTTTTATTATAATAACGCATTGCAGTTGTTTTATCGCACGAATTTTGGTTTTCCATTACTTGTGAGAGAAGATGTACATACGTGCACACTCCACGTCGTTTGTATGTGACATTAGCTCTCAGTTCCGTACTTTTCTGAGCTCAAACATACTGTGACGAATTACGAATCCCAAGACCCGCACAATCATGGGCGCAATCGTGAGATAAAACAGCTTTAAAGTTGAACATTAGTTTTCGGCCTTAAAATAATTTATGAAATATTGTACCTACTTGTCACAGTATATTATAAGCGCTTACGTACACGTACAATAAAAGCCGCGGCCATCGAGATGAGATAAACTTTGTCGTTATTTGATTCTTCATCATTGTATTATTCATAGATATCTTCTGAACTTGGTGTTTTTCTCGGCGCCATGGCCGCAATATATTAAGAATTAAATGAGCTTATTTAGCTTTCTTTTTTTGCCATTCATAAGTATTACTAGTAGGTATGTTACTGTTCTTAATATGTTTATTAAACAAGGATTTTTGTGAGAACGAAAGAATGTGTTGCATGTTATCAAATGTTTAAAATTTTGCTGTTTGATTTAGTTTAAAAGTTATACTATGATTTATAAGATCTTTATATTGCGTGTTTTAATATAAGTATATTGTTGATTTTGGTACGTAAGTACTAATATAAAAATAAATAAACTCTTGATTTTTTTATTATATCCTAAAAGCTAATGGCCCTTATTTGTGATCATTTAGATCAGTAAAATGGTGATTCTACAGACGTTTCAACTGCCGTCAGTCCGCTGTCAAAAATATTGAAAGTATGAGCTACACCAAGCTGCAGACTTCATACAACTTACTGTAACCGTACGTCTTACCATAATAAATCTAATTTAAAGCACATTATGGCCCGTTGATTTGATATTTATGGCAGCGGACTGATGGCGGTTGAAACGCCTGTGGAATCACCCAAAAAGATAAGAGATAACTAACTATACATACACTCTATACATGTAATTATATGGCGCAGGAAGTACTTTATATTTATTTATGTTTACTTAAATAAACTACAACACGACATCTTATATTATGCAGTAGGTACCTGCACTTACATAAAGTTAACACAACTCCTTTTTGTGCATGTCTTTTCAATCAAATAACGATAACTAAGTGATATATATTAAGTTTACATATAACTTTATCTAAAACAAATTAAACAGATACAAGGAATCATCGAACGTTTAAGTTCAACCAAAAAAATCCATCAGTGTACTACAAATAAATAATTGCTAGCCGATTATGATCATAAAACGTTAATGTATGGCTTTGGGGCACGAAGATTTAAAGCCTGTGGCGGGCATATGGTAACGCCAAATACAAAATAATATATCAAGTAAAAAATATTTCTAATTGCGAATGTACCTACACTACTGCGCATATTTATTTCCGACATTCTATGCTGCTCGGATTTGTTAAACTACGTAGGTATATAACGACCTCTGAGGTACGCAAAAAACAATTAACTTAGCTGCCACCATAGCTGAATATATGAACTGCAGTTGTGTATGTTACAAACAATGTTACAACGACTTAACAGATGACGTTGTCAACACAATCACAACTGGGTATCACAACCACAAGGACATGTTGCAATCATTGTACAATGCATTGCATTAGATTTTGGCATTATTAGGTATATATATATCAAGTTGAGGTAGATCTGAGCCATGGCGAAGCCGACATTTGTATCGTTAAACGAATCGGTGCGGCGTCCTTATCGACTTTTGTAGAATTGTTGATAGGTATAAAACATATGTATTGTACGAGTATATATGTAATTGTAAATGCAAATGTGTACCTACTTGTCCCCAAAAACTTGCCCATTTGAGTATCCTTTTGCCTAACTCGATAGAATACCATTGAAAATACATTTTACGAGTAGTTCTAGCGTTTTCTTCAGGTAGTTTATACAGATACACTTAAATATAACATATATATTCACTGGTGACACGTTCAGCGTGATATTTTTATACACACGAAATAGCAGTGAATATGTTAATGTGACAATCACGCTAACCACGATAAAAGTCCAAATAAAACTAAAATTTTCGTTGTGAAGAGACTTGACTTGATCGAAGGACCGCTAGATGGTTTTAGATTTAGACTGTCGGAATAGGTTTTCATGAACCTGGCAATGGCTTCTTTCTCATTTAATAGTTTAATACGTCCCGATAGCTCTGGGCTTATCGTCCCATACTTATTTAAATGCTCATATATGCATGTTAGCTCGTTGACCGGAACGGGTTCTTGTGGCAATTCGACAAATATACTAAATCCATCTCCACCTTCAGCTAGAAACCCAGGCATCATCACTTTGTATGTATAGTTGTCTTCTATATTCGATAACTCGGATATGCCACAGTCAGAACATATTGCGTCAGCTTTAACAACCCGGGATCCCGGTGGTTTTAATAAGTCGTAGACGACCCTAATTCCAGAGAATTGTAGAAATTGACCGACCATATCAATTGGCCGCCACAGTGCTACAGAATGTTCTAGAGCTTTTCTCAAAACAGACCCGTTCATAGACACAATTGTTACAGTATCTGAAAACGGCAGGACGTCTGTCCATTCTCCTTTGGTCATATTAAAGGGTCTCTCTGGATGATCTATTGACACTCTTATTCTTCCACTCTGGCATACGGCGATGTTTACGTCTGAATAAAGTTGGTTATAGTGTCTTTTTGTATAGTTTAATAAAACGTCTGTAATAATGTTTCCTAAGTTGCACTCTCTCAAGCGACAATCACCATCTAAAGGAACGTTAGATGTGCCAACAACTTCATTACTAATTTTGTAGACATCTTCCCTATATTTGTTGACTATGTTCAAGACCTCTGGGTCTTCAGGTGTTTTGTTGTCCAATAATATAGGTAAACCATCATATTCAATCACTTCTCCCTTTGTGTTAAAGGTCAAATGCAAGCGTCCCATGTATTTCGTGTAGGCGTAAGCCTGCACTATCAATACCTTCCTGCCTGATGGATCTTTCACGACGGTCGGGTAAGGCCCTCCTCGTTTTTCTGGTTTTTCTTTAAGATCCCCATTCCATAGAAAAGTGTTCGAGTGCCCTCCGATCACCAAATCTAAATCATTCACATTTTTTGCGATTTCCACATCCTTTACGAAACCTGAATGCCCGAGAGCTATAAGGATTTCTACTCCTTGTTTCTTTAATTTATGTACTTCCCTTCTGATGGCTATTACTTCGGCTTGGTACTCTACTTTGTTCTTAGGCGCAAGGAAGCTAGTATCTGGTGTCAAGTATCCGATTACGCCGATCTTAACTCCATTTTTTGCGAGTATCACAGACTCGCACAAATTTTTAACTTCTTGTAGTTCTGGAACGTTGTCGAGTATAACGTTGGCTGCGACCACGGGCGATGATATGTTCTTAACGAAAGGAACTAGTCCTTCAACGGTCTCATCAAACTCGTGGTTACCGAGTGACTGAAAAAGAACAGTATTCAAAATTAGTATCGTAATATGTTGTCTTTTGTATTTCACTAGGTACATTAGATAATGACCCACCTCTATTGGAATTCAGTTGTTAAAATGATACAGAAACTTTATACATACAACATTTATTTGTTCACAATCAATTACCATTAGCGTTACATGCTATATTTAGAAGTCACTTATAAATAAGTTAATGCACTTTTAATGTCATTGAGTTCTTAGTTTAGTCAGTACATAATTATAACATTATAAAATTGTAGGTTTGTACTTTTTACACACGGTACAAGTTTGTACTTTTTTACACACGGTACAAGTTTGTACTTTTTTACACGTTTTGTTGGGTTATTTCCGACCCCCTGTAAGTTACACAAGTTGAGTTGACATTTTCCGTGGGGTAACAATTGAAGAGTCCAGCGGAAAAACAATGTAAGAAGAATTTAAAAATTCTTATAAAGTATTACATCTTCCATTCAAGAAACAGGTTAGTAAAATTAACTTCATTTACAAAAATGTTTACTTAATTAAAAATTATATGATACAGGCAGACACTCACAAATGTAAAAGTTGTAATATGTAATATATTGACTATTTTTTCCTTGGGACTCTTAAAATTTCAGTATAATTTGGAATTTAATCGGCCGCCGCTTATACTAAGATTCACATGATACATAGAATCACAGTATTACTTATTTACTTAGAATTAGGAACTACTTGAAAATAAGAACAATCATCATTATTTTGCCCTTTTCCCATTTAATTGGGGGCTTTGAAAATAAGAACAATCATCATTATTTTGCCCTTTTCCCATTTAATTGGGAGCCTTGAAAAAAAGAACAATCAACATTATTTTGCCCTTATCGCATTTAATTGGGGGCCTTGAAAATAAGAACTATAATAACTTAAAAGTTTGGTTTCACAAATATCACCATTCTTCATGCTGCTCCTATATAGAAGAAGTAAGCCAATATTATACCGGCTTACTCAGGAAATATTACTAATATTACATCGACGCCACGACGCTGTATAAATATACTGAAATTCAACAAAATTTCCGTACATCGTCTCATGAAAAATAAGAAATTAAACTATGATAAGTTGTTAGAAAATTAAATACAATTTTAGTATCCTTCATTACTTAACCACCTTATCCCTAATGAAATTAGTATAATAGGACGAAACATATTCAAATAATATACTAGGACGTGTTTCATTCAGTAATACTTTAACACTTTGATTTAGAACTAACAGAAACTATTATATTTCGAGAGAGAGAGAGAGAGAGAGAGAGAGAGATAGAGACATTACAAGAGAATCCATAATGGAAAAATAAATATATGGAGTGTCTATATATTAATCATTTTATAATTATAATTGATCGTCTTTTTTATAGTTAATACTATTTAAACAATTTAACACTGGCTTAGTTTAGGTACTCAACACGTTCTTCTGGATACCTAGTAACATGAAAACAAAGGAAAAAGCCTGCGAGTAGTTTCGAATATCGACAACAACAGCACTCAATTTTGTATTGTATTATCATGACTGCCTCACGAATTTTAAGCAATCCAGTGAACTGTGTACGTAATGGACGTATCCTTGGGATACAAATATATGTTAGTATTAGATGCACATATTGCACTTAACTATTTAGGAACATAGGTAAATAAAAATCATACTACACGCACCACAATAATTTGAGATATAAGCGTTATAGGTATAATTTGTTTCCTATCTATCTATTTGCTCATAACTCTTCATTTCAATGCGTAGCAGATTGCTTGGCTTAAAATTAACTTATGAAGTAGAGTAAGAATAAGTAATTACACTAATAGTTAGCGATACCATCAAAGTTAATGAAGGCGATGTAAAAGTTGAAGAATCTTTGTGATCTGAAGAATGTTTATTAAGTATTACCAGTCTCCCTTCTACTTGAGGGTAAACTGGACTTCTTTGTCGAAGATAATATTCTGTACTTTGCAGTTCGCTGTAGTATAAAGTCGTTGACGGAAGATCTATTAACATGGAATAGCCGTCACCACCATTCGCTAAGAATGAAGGCATTATAACTTTGTACGTTTGTGTTCTGTTAATATTCAAAAATTGTGGTATTTTGCAATCTCCACATCTTGTTGTTGCTTTAATTACTCTCGATTTTGGTGTTTTTTTGTAGTCGTAAACTACATGTATTCCGGACACCTGCAGAAATTCTCCCGGAGCTGCCAGAGGGTCAATGTTGGTAACGGAGTGTTCGAGCATTTGCAATAAAACAGTACCATTCATGGATACTGTCACTAAACTTCCTTCAAAAGGCATAACAATGAGGAGGTCTCCTTTGGTAATATTTGCAGGCATGTGCATATATGATATTGATGATCTGATCCCTCCGCCTTGTATGATAGCGATGGGTGCATCCGTCCAATGTTCCCCTCTATATTGCGTCGCGTAACGATACACCATTGCGTCGGTTATCAAGTTTCCAAGATTACATTCAACATATTTACAACGTTCACCTTCAAGCAAGACGGATGTACTACCAACAACTTCTTCGGCTACGTTCAGTACGTCTCCCCTGTATCGTTCAATAATTTTGAGAATATCGGGATCTTGAGCTATAGAGTTGTCTAAAAGAATGGGCTGCCCAGTTATTTTAATAGCTTCTCCTCTGGAATCAAATGTCATCAGGAGCTCACCAAAATATTTTGTATACGCATAAGCTTGAACTACGGGTACTGCGCGACCTGAATCCTGCTTAACGTAGGTCGGGTATGGTCCTTCAGGTTCTTCCGAATCAGGACTTGTGCCATTCCAGAGGAAAGTGTTCGTATGGCCTCCAATTACTAAGTCTAAACCATCCACTTCTTTCGCTATTTGCAGGTCTTTTAGATATCCAGAATGACCTAGGGCAATTATGATGCGTACTTTCTGGTCTTGCAATTTCCGGACTTCTTCTCGAATAGCCCCTATTTCGTCAACGTACTCTACATCATTTTGGACTGCCAATACTTTAGTATCAGGCGTGAGATATCCCACTATGCCTATTTTGACGCCGTCTACGTCGATAATCATAGATTTCTTGAGATTCGTTTCGCTCGCTAGCTCTGGTACCTTAGTTAAGATGATGTTTGCTGTGAGGACTGGGCAAGTTAGATTTTCAATGAACGGAGTAAGACCGTTAACTCCATTGTCGAATTCGTGATTTCCAAGTGACTGAAACAAAAAAAATATGTTTACAATTCGATTATGTGCTTACATACAATAATATATTTACTTATAAGTACATGATTATTACCTTTTTACTGAACGTTTTAGTTTGTTCAATATAATACTAGAATAGAGGTACTAACTACATAGTTGCTTAATTAATACAAATTCGTCGACATTTGCGTCTAAACAAATGATTTCTAAAAAAAATTTATTAATATAGTACAACAAAAATATACAATGCGCCATTCGATAGGTACGATTAACGAACAATACTTATACGTCATATCTAAAAATATTTACTGCACTAGTCGCAAAATAAAAACAAGTAAATTATGGTTCTGAGCTGAGGTTCTGAGTGATGACGACAGTATTTACTTTCAATCTATCTTCATTCAGTATTAGAATACGACCTTCTTTAGCTGGATATACAAGGACTAGTTTTATTGGATAGATAGTAGTAGCTAGTGTTCAATCGCGTCCATTTTCAATTTGAATATCTCACTCTATTTCCAAGTAGGTAATAGGTATGTTGATAAGGTATGGTGACACGTCCCTCTCACCTTACCCGATTCCTTAGGACTGCAATCCTAAGGATACCTACTACTTTAGGCTGCCTGTCCACTGGAGCAGAGCTGTGTAAAATGAACCAATCACATTCCTCAGATTTGAATGCTTCTTTTGGGCTTCATAAAGACGCAGACTGATTGGTTATTTTTTTCCTCTCCGCTTTAGTAGACAGCCCACCTTGACCGGGTTTTGATGGCACTATATCGTTAGTGATTGTTCATTGTCAGCATTACGAATTAACAAAGATAACCACAGAATGAAGAAACTACTATTACAATAATAATTATGTTATCAAAATCTTTTAAACGAGACTTGAAAATATTTATATTTACAAAATATGTAAAGTTTAACACAATTTGTTCAATTGAATATTAAATGCAAATATACAACTGGTACATGTAAAATCGTAAAAAGTAATACTGTTTTAGTTGATATAAAGCATTTTTTTTTCAATTAAAAATTAAAAGCAAATATAGAACAGGTACAATATAATACGTACGGTAAATGAAATGCTTACTTTTTTGACCCTTATTGTAATTGTGACAAGAGCGAAAAAGGTATATCGTTTAATTTTCCTTGTACCGCACATGTAATACGTAAAATCGTTAAAAATAATACTGATTGTAGTTATTATCCAATAGGAAAATATTAAAAATGTTACTGTACTAGCTGTAAAATGAAAACTGATATAATTATACAGCTAAGTGATATTGAAATGGCCGCAGCAGAATTTACTTTCAACCTGTCTGCATGGACTATTAGAATGCGCCCTTCCGTAGCTGGGTATACTGGACTAGTTTTATTTATGAATTCAGTAGTAGCTTCCAACTCACCATAGACCAATGGTGATGTTGGCATACCATAGAACATTGCGAATCCGTCACCTCCGGTGGATAAAAATGCTGGCATGAGAATATTATACCTTTCCGTTTTATTTACTACTGAATATGAAGGCACTGTGCAAGCACCGCATCGTACTAATATCTTTGTAACTCTTCTGCCTGGAGGATATCTGAAGTCATATTCTACCTTAAGACCCGACATCTGTAAAAATTGTCCGGGAGCTCGAGTTGGGTTATACCTCGCAACCGCATGTTCAAGCATGTTCCAAATAATGGTTCCATTAACTGAAACTTTTGCTATATTTCCATCGAAAGGCATCACTATCAATAAATCACCTTTCGTTACCTCTGATGACGAATTTATATGAGCTATAGAAGAGCGTATTCCGCCTCCTTGCATGATAGCAATTGGGGCATCAGTCCAACCGACACCCTTGTATTGTGATGCATGTTTATGAACAATCGCGTCCGTTATAAGGTTACCTAAATTACACTCCCTCAATCGACAAGAATGCCCGTCTAAAATAACAGATGTGTTACCAACCACCACCTCGGATATTTTTATAACCTCACCACGGTAGTGGTCGACAATAGATAAAACTTCAGGATCTTGGGGTACTGAACTGTTTAAAAGGATTGGGTTACCATCAAATGAGATAATTTCGCCCTCGGGATTAAAAACGAAATGCAATTTTCCTAAGTATTTTGTGTAAGCGTATGCTTGTACCGCAGGGACTAAACGACCCGATCGTTGTTTGACCAAAATAGGATAAGGACCTTCGGCCACTTCTATGTCCGGAGTTGTTCCGTTCCATAGAAAAGTATTTGTGTGTCCACCAATGACCAAATCGATATCTTCAACTTCCCTGGCTATTTCTAAGTCTTTAGTAAAACCTGAATGACCTAGTGCAATAAATATTTTAACACCTTCGTTCTTAAGCTTAGCTACTTCTTCTTTTATAGCTATTGTTTCTTCTACGTATTCTACATCGTTTCTAATGGCTAGAACTTTGGTATCTGGTGTGAGGTAGCCGATGACTCCGACTTTAGTTCCGTTTATGTTGAAAATAACTGAGTTCATGAGGTTTTGCTCGGCTTGAAGCGAGGGCTCATTGGTGAGGTTGAGGTTGGCGGCCAACACTGGGCAAGTGAGGTTGGCGATGAACGGCGTCAAGCCTGACACTCCGTTATCAAGCTCGTGGTTTCCGAGAGACTGAAAGAGCAAAATGAGTCATAAAATACCAAATTATGCCTTTGTGTAGTAGTAGTAGACAGGGATATATATAAACACGTATAACGAATACTTGTTAGTATACACAAACAATACATGTTTGCAAAGCCGGATGAAAAAGTTAGCCTTTAATTACTTTTTTGCTTCTATAAAATATTACGAATTGGAATTTTAATTTAAATGCAAACTTTTTCATCAGCTTAACTTCAACTTTGTTAGTAATTACAATAAGTGCACCTACCTTCGTTTTAGTACGAGAGAAAGCCCAAGAAGACATATAAAGCTGTTCTTTCACCTATGACTTTATGTTGCTACACACTACATTTTTTATATTAAACTAATGATACAAAGATATCAAAGCTCAAGGCAAAATTGAAATGAGTTACTTGGGGGACGAGACCGGGAATCGAACCCGGTACCTCGGGGTTGCCGGTCCAGTGCGTTAACCGCTTCGCTATCCGAACTCCAACCAACCTTTCAAATGTTTCCTTATGCTTCGTGTGTCGATCTTTGCATTGTTTATTTGAAACCCCAGCCCCCAAAATTAAAATGAGTTACCCCAGGTAACTCATTTAAATTTTTCTTTGAGGTTTGATCTTTGTATCAATAGTTTGACCCTGAGGATATGTTTGTCTATAACCTGTGTGTAACTATTCACCATTGTTTTAAACGCAAATATCGCAATTGCGCACTATGTACCTACGTGCACAGTTCTGTGAAGTTGTTAAGATTCATACTCTTCCATAACATAACAAAATAATTTTGATTAATTTGGTTTGGAGTAGGGATGTAACTTTTGAGAGGTCACATAAGTTAAGTCTGACAGTTCAACACTCTTAGTCTACTCTTAATATATTTTTAAAGTAGGTATCTATTTTTGTATGGCATTCACCATTCACATGTTGATGTGTAGTGGATGATTGATTTGTTGCTATCGACTTATAGCTATAGATATTAATAATCAGATTGGTAGGCAGTTGTAACTCACTCAATATGCTATCAGTAAGAAAACTGTTATAGTTATTCATGCAAAGTCCAATTTTATGGAAATAAGAAATATTCTATATCAGCCATGCTTAGTATATTTGAAACTGGACTTACTTCATACGGGTATGTAGGTATATAATCAGTAATCAATATTATTTCAATAAATTCTATCACAATTATCGCCGTGAAAACAAATGAAATGCATATCGACACACTCCAATCTTTATCATGAATATGTGCAAAGAGTTTGAACTTAGTAAGAAAGGATAAATATTTTAATAACATTTATTGAAGAATAGAAAAAAAATCACAATACTTTGCAAATATTTAATACATAATTAATTATTATTGCATAAATGGAACAGAAGATACTGAAACAGCTGCGAGGAAGGTAATAGCAGAACAAGAAGTAAGAGTGATGGTTGAATCTGGGATTGCATCAACGTTGAGAAGGTTGATACGGCCAGACACCTCGGGGTATACTGGACTACGCTGACTGATGAATTCAGCAACAGCGGACAATTCATCGTACTGATACTCTTCCTTTGGCTGGTTTCTAAGCATATCATAACCAAATTCACCATTAGCTAAAGCTGCTGGCACTAAAATTGGGTACGATCTCCAGTCATCAATGACGTAGAACGTCGGCAAGTAGCAGTTGTGGCAACGAACGACCGCGCTGACAACTCTAGATCCTGGTTCTCGAGCCAAGTCATAGACCACACGGACGCCAGAGAAATGCAAAAATGCTCCAGTAGGATTCCGCAAACTGTACTCTGCCACTGATTGCTCGAGGAGTTGATTGAGATCGTTGCCGGTAATAGTGACCAATACGACATTACTTTCAGTGGGCAAAGCAGCCATTAGATCTCCTCTGGTGACAGCAGCAGGTCTGTTTGCTGGTGCGATGGAATCAGCAATGGCACCACTGTGGATGATTGCTATTGGTGCATCCGTCCAACGTTCTCCTTCGAATCTCAAAGCATGATAGTACACCATAGCATCTGCTATCAGATTACCAAGGTTACATTCTTCAGTCGCACATGAGTCACCGTCCAGGACTACGGCCGTATTTCCCAGAATCTCAGTATTGCGTGCCATAATGTCGTTGGAGTACTTGTTGATGATTTGAAGAGACTCTGAATCTTGAGCGATAGATTCATCGAGAAGGATTGGCTTCATCTGAACATCCTTTACATTACCGTTCACATCGAATTTAATGCTTATTCTTCCGAGGTATTTGTCGTAAGCTACAGACTGGACGACAGGGACCTCTTTACCGGAATCTTGAATCTGAGTCGACGGTTGCCTGAGAATTTCTAATTCACCAGTTATGGTCTTTCCATTCCAAAGATATTGGTTTCTGTAACCGTTGATGACTAAGTCAACACCTTCGACATCTCTAGCGATTTCTTTATCAATGTTCGTATTTGAATGACCCAACGCTATTATAATTGTAACATTTTGAGCTTTGAGATTGGCAACTTCATCTTTAACGGCGATGATTTCGTTAATGTATTCAATGTCATTGTTCTCTACGATGCTATTATCGGGAGTGAGATAACCAATAATGCCAACTTTGACGCCTTTTACATCGAAAATTACGGACTTTTGTAATTTTTCGTCCTTGTTGTTGGGGAATACGTTGCTGGTCAGGATGTTTGTTTGAATGTCCCTCAGGAACGGGGACAGTTGGTCCGAAGCCAGTTCAATGTCATTGATACCCAGGGACTGCAAGATAAATGTTAGTGTGTTAGTTAAAAGCAGACTGCGTTATACGAGTTACAGTTAAGTATGTTAGTTGTAAATATTTATGAGAAGTTGAATGTGTTGGTTATGAAAGGTGATATTTTTTATATCGTCTTAGAATATCTTCCTTTTCGTAAAAATGTTCCACTCCTTCCACCACCAAAAAACAATATATTACATAGATAGGTACAGATATAAGCGTGGCATATACATAATATATACGCAATACAATATTATAAGTACACGCATTCATTATTTATTTTGTGAAATTGACTTCGATACATACTTATTCGGAATCAGCCTTTAATTACTAAATAGTATTATTACTATTTGGTTATAGAAAACGAGATTTTTTGTTCGATAAAGAAACGTGAGGTCAGGCAAACGTCAGGAACGAATTCAAAGGGTGATTCAAATCGTCGGGGATAGTGCAATACCGAGTAAGTAACAAGTGTAGATACGAATCAATATTCAAACAAACTCTAAGTATTTCATTGAAGTAAGTAGGTACTTTATCGACAGCTGTTATTTACGCGGTATTGCATTATCCCCGACGAAATCTAATCTGTACATGAACGGGTTATTTTTGGCTTTTCAGTTTATTTTGAAGTCTATTTTTTTGTTGCTTTTTAGTGATTTACATAAAATACTATAGAGGGGTGATCGGGGTGGTCTTGTTTGCATGCATCTCGTTGTTACTATAGCACTAAATTGAGTTTCACTGTCACTAATTCTCAAACAGGATTACCTACATATAGTTACCCGGTTACAGGCACCATCACGTTTCGGTTCACAAATCTTTTCACAGTAACTCTAAACATTTGTAAAGAAATCGTTCTAAAATAAGTGTTTAAATAAAAGCTTGAGATCTCTCCTGATTTTTTATATTTAATATTTATTATAAAGTTAAAACCGCGATTTATTGCCTTTTTGTTGTTAAGTTATAGCGCTTAAATGATAGAGGTTATATCGCTAAATAAATAGTATGTTAATTGTATTCATACAAGCGTTACGGGAGGCACAAACATCCTGTGATAAGAATATTGACTTTGTTTAATGCTTTTTGCCGCATAACTATCTTCTGCTGTATCTTTTCTTCGGATGTTTGTTCAATTTAAGTGCTTACTTTAAGTAATTTCGGTATCCGTATTTATTTATTCAGGCCCAAATGTCAAATAACGGTAGAACACGACAAATTAATTTAAAGGAAATTGGTTATGAAACGATATCCGATCAGTGCAATCCATTGGCCAATTTATAATTGTGACGCTCAAATAAAATGAAATAAACAAAGATTAACTTGTTGATGTAGTCGTAACATAGTAAGCAACTACTTATTTTTGTGGTTTATTCCTAACAACAAAACCGATGAAATACGTTTGTCCAAATTAGCAGACTTTATGCGACTTTTGCCTCGAATTCAAAACTGTAACACGAAATGTGTTTATGCAGCACCGTCCGCGGCTTTCGCTCCATATTACCGTAACTCAAATCAAAAAGGATTTAAACCCGTTTCAAACCAGAAATGAGATAAGTCCTTTTTGATTTCAGTGCCGCTGACAAAATATGCCACGAATAAAGCAAAGTTAAATTAAACGCAGCGCTTATATACAGCACAACAGTACATTATGTAGTGCGGTGTGACGCAACCGTTACCTATGTAGGTATTGATTTTTGCTATAATTCTACCAACGCACGGATCTGCCAAACCTCATTACCTCCGCTCTGGAAAATAGAGCGCGGCGCTTTTAATCCGGATAGTAATGAAAATACATACGTTTTACTGGAAAGCCTCGTAATCTGTTGAGTGAATACTTACTATAATGTATTATTATGAGGGATTGTATTACGGTACCTTTAGCTCTAGATGTTTATTTTTGTATATTCTGGTCTGTAATAAATAGTAGGTATGATTGCAATATAAAAGTCATGTTTTAGCAAATTTCCCATGTTTATATGCTTCAGTAAAAGTTGGTAACATTTTATGCTTCGATCGTGTGGGATTTGGTCTCATGTCTCCTTAGCCCTTTGGACCAATATAGGTAATACGTATATATACCGAATCAATTTATCAATCGAAGCGATTTATAGTAAATAATCATTAATATCCTGATCCTGACTTTATAGGAAAAAGGACACTAGGGATTAAAAGTGACTATTGAATAGTTACCAGCCCTCAAATCCGAGGAATGAGAAACATATGTTAATATAAAATATGCTAGAGAGAATGTTGACTTGTAAATTACCAATATAGAAAGGTGCAATCAACAATCAAATTGTCTGTAATATTCTAATAGCAATGCTTTTTAGGTTATGTCCGCAGTAAAAATGTTGCATTGAATATATTTAGCAGTTATTAAGAGATTACAGACGACTTGACGCTGGTTACTTAGCCACGAATAATCAAATGACCAGTGAGTTAAGTATATGTACACGAGTTTTTTTTTTAAATGTCAAGCGTTTGATAACAGGCAAAACTGCCATTTACATATAATCACGCTTCGCACAATAACGTCACAAGACTGTAATCACGATAAACAGACACATTTATGTCACGACACAATGTCACACACAATTGACCGACAAAATAGCTTCTTCCTTTCCGCGTGAGCTAAAACACAAAATTACTTGACACCACAAAGGAATATAATATGTTTAAACGTAAACGTATTGCAAAAAAGACAATTACACCACGTCACAAATTTACATAAATGAAGGATCTTGGTTGTTGAAAATCAAACAAAATTTAGTGTAAATATATTAGTGTTGTTGAATTTGATATTGAAATCCACAGTCAATAAGTGAAGTTACCTACTTATAGGTGAATTCATAATCAAAACAATGCTTTGTCTCTCCCTTTACGTTTTACTAGTATAAGATTCAAACGTATTAGTTTCAAAGCAGTTTCAAGCCATCTTGTCCCCTTACTGCGCCCTTACCTTGAGTTAAAGAATTGCAGTTAAGAGTTGTACTATTCTCCATACGAATCATTTGAGCTGTCGCTAACGAGTACAGTCAATGTACTCATGGTAAGGGTACTGGTAGTCTTTACTTAAAGGTAGACTCAGATTTCACTTGTCATTGTGTTTGATTTTCAATAACATATTTAGATCATCGTTTTAAAAACGACCTTTGACCGGCTATCGCAACATCAGCTTAGAAAATGTAGCGAGCGATGCAGCTTTGGAAATATTTTTAACACATTTGTATTACAGTCAATGGAAAATCGAATCTAGTATCAGGCCTTTGGCTAATTGGCAATACAGGCAGCATCAGATCTAATCACAGACTGAGTTTAGTATAATAGGCATCCGTTTCTATATCTAATCTTTACCTATTACTAATATATTAAGATTATAAAGACAATTTACGAAAACGGCTACGGCTACGATTTAAGAAAAAGCTTAAAAACGTGATGTTCGAATTCCGTAACAACCGAAAAAGAGGATGAAGTGACTAATCAATTATACAAAATAATAATAATCCTTGCTTTAGTTCTGAATACTTAGTCTTACATATATCTGAAGCTGCCTGTTTATTTGAGAACCTCGTAGAAGCATCAGATACTTACAACAGCATCAGGTTTGAGAGCGTTGATGAACTCAGCGGCAATCTTCCACTTGTATATGGTGAACCAGGCGGTGCCGGTGTAAGTATCTCCGGCGTTCAGGTACAGTACGGGGGGACCCTCGCCGGCGGCGGCCTTGCGTCGAGCCTCCTTCACACTGAAATAGAAAGGGAATAAGATATTTACAATATTGATACATCTAGGTAGCTGCAAACATGCGTAAAATGCGATCTACTGCCGTCCAAGCCGGAGTCGAACCAGCCTCTTAAAACCTATCAAGTTTCTGTCCGGCCCAGGGATAGTGGCGTGGTACACACAGCTTTCATATGAGTATAATGAGCACACCTACGTCATATATTTGCATTATTAAAAGTCAGTAGCGAATTGTCAAGGATTTGTCATTAATCAAATTCAAAAGATTGTTTACCGGAATGGTGCTCAAACGTCAGTTACCAAAAATATGTCGTTACCAGTAAAATAATTAGTACAACCACAGTATTTCAATTAAAAATGTGTGTTGTGTTAATATTAAACATTTATGAAATATTTACACGTGAAAATATACTGATTTTGTAAGATAAGAAAATGTATTTCTCGCGATATTTTTTTTTACTACGGAGACATAAAATATGATATAAAAGTTGTAAAAATTAAGATAAAAGCGTTGAAAAGCAGCTCTACCACAGAATAAAATAGCTCTATACTACGAATATTGTTACAGCGATCCGTAAACCTTATTTTCAGGAATAATAATTATAATAAATACTATAGAGATGCACCGATACGGACATTCGATCCAACTCTCACCAAACATTATATCCGGTAGAATTATTCAAAATAAATTAGCACATCAGGGAAGCCTATACTGATAGGGTTCAGATGCGAACTGAACCAGATTAGCTTTTGTTTGGACAAAACTTAACAAAACCCTAATCTGGTATAGTACAGAAATTTACTGAAATCGTATAGACTTTATTAACTAAATTCATACGGATATTGCTGGTACAAATGCTAGTCTGTTGCGGTCTTGAATAATACTTTAGTAACGACTCCGATTGTATTCAATAAATTACCGTTCATGCCAATGGCTAAGCATTTTTTTTACGTTTAGAATTATTTCAGTTGATAGGTACTGTACTCTTATTAGGCCATATTATTTAGTGTGAAATCGTGATAAAATAGTTGAATTTATATCAGGAGGCGTGCTGTTGTGGTCGCAGTTCTAACCTAACCTACTTTACTGGTAGCAAATCGTTTTTGGCGCTTCGCCGACCGCTGCCGCGGTACACTCGCTTCGCTCGCTCGGCTCGCGCGCTGTTGTGGTCGGAGTTCTACCCTAACCCATTAATCTAGTTTACTGGTAGCAGTTTGGTTCATGCGCTTCCTCGTCCACTACCGCGGCACGCTTGCTCCATATAGGCGTTACCAAACTCGACTAGGTTTTTGTCGTGAATAATACTTGAAAATATGTAAGCAAAAAGCTAATACATTTGAGTGACTACTTTTTACCGTAACGGTATAGATATTGTTAACTAATATGCGCAAACAAAAGCTCCCCGCTTTGAATCTGAATCGTGACTGAAATAGTATAGGTTTTGTAAATTCGCCATCAGGGCCGCGTGACTCTGTTGGTTTTCAATAAATCTAAATGTGATAAATGTAACTGAAATTTCAGCTTTCAACATTTCTTAACTAATTTTATAGTATACTGTGGATGTATGTATATGTACTATGTACCATATATTACGAGTAATATGCTATGTTGCCTGTACTATGTTGCATACCCTATCCCATAATTTAAATATTAATGCCTAGTTGTCTCATATTAGGCCTACTTGTCAGATAGGATAAACTTTCCCTCTTTTCCACTTGACAGGACTTTATGTCGGACCACCAGCCAGCGAGTACCTAAATAAATTCATAATCGGAATGACATATGTATGTGGGCGACTGTCTGATGAGATGACCAAGCACCAATTATACCTAGTTGAAAAGTGTAGGAGGTCGCATTACCTTAACAAAATTTCAGTCATATTGTTCTATTATTGTATGAAGCGGTTTACACTCACGTGAAATTGTCAGGCTGGCGTTCCTACCCGACATGTTTCGAACTCGTATGGACCTCTTCATCAGGCAATGCTACCCGTACAGTGGCGCGGCAACTTCGTCCTCCAAAAAGCTCCATACCAGTTCGAAACATGTCGGACCATTGATTTCACGTGTGTGTAAACCGCTTAATACCATAATTCAATATGTCTCAAAAGTTTTGATAAGATTTGTTCTGTTTTGAGGTCAATAAAATGTGGAACATTTTAAAATAGGAAGCATGAAATGTCTAGATTAAAGAGCAATTAAAATACGAGCGTAGTTTCATTTAAATCCCTGGATGCGGATTAGCCCATCCAAATGGTATTGGCAGCTTGGTCGGTTTAAAAACGGCGAATGCGCAAAACGGCTAAATGATACGTGTGACTTTTGGATTGTGGACGATCGTGTTTGTGATGCCGTTAGGGGCTTATAGTATTTGAGCTTCCTGTTGCGACATGTTTTTAAGGTATTTATTAATCGAGTGATCGGGTACAAAGTGGAAGTTGGAAATTACATTTCAAAATTGGAATTAAGATTGTGTTTTTTTTAATGTGGGAAGAGTGTTGTCCACATGTGAAAATATTTATTTAATATTTTATTTAATTTATTACTAGCGACCCGCCCCGGCTTTGCACGAGCGTATTATATATATAAACCTTCCTCTTTAATCACTATCTATTAAAAAACCGCATCAAAATCCGTTGCGTAGTTTTAAAGATCTAAGCATACATAGGGACAGACAGACATACAGACAGACAGACAGATAGCAGGAAGCGACTTTGTTGCGAAAAGCGAAGCGAAGATGTAGTAATGCGTAGGTATAGTAAGAATTATTTATAGAGTCCGAATTTACTGACCTTTGTTCCCTCAAAATAATGCCATTATCTCTATTCTTCGTTAAACCCCAGCTTTGTCCCGTAAAATTTAACACATAGTAATTGCATACACTATATTATTATATACATCAAATGCGTGTGTAAGCCGAAGAAATAGAGTTCATATTGAAACACAGTGCATATACCTATATATATTTAAAATATATAATATTTAAAACAACAGTAAAGTGCGCGTGTGAGAATAATGATAATGGCATGGTTCTCAGGTAAAAAAAGCGGGTAAGTAATATAAGATATAAGAACTTATACTATAATATTCATATTATATACGCTCATATTGTATAAGCTTGTTTTGTATACCGTTCAAGGTGTATAACGAACGTGAGATATAACATCAAAATATCTATTTTTGTTAAGTATAACGTTATTTAAGTATAATATCATTGTATATAACGATCATAACGTATAACGTTCATAATATCTCAGATTTATAATGTATATTACTCAATACATCTAACACCAAAATGCATAATGCTCGTATAGAATAACCGCCTGCACATCAATTGTGATCATACTTATGCAATAGTTCGCTGTAAAATTTTAATATATGTACCTCCATGCAAGCAAGAATGTTGACGCTACGCTCGCTTCGCTCGCTCCGCTATCCATGGTCATAAAACAAACCTAACCTAACCTACAGTTTTCGGTTTTTGACCCATATTCCATTTTATTTTTGTCGCAGTTCTTCCAAGCGGTATACTCTTACTTGCCAGAATTTCGTCTGCCATTATCAATTGTGAACATACTTATGCAATAATTTGCTGTTAAATTTTAATATACCTCCATGCAAGCGAGCATTTTGACGCTCCGCTCGCTTTGCTCGCTCCGCTATCCATGGTCATAAAACAAACCTAACCTAACCTACAGTTTTCGGTTTTTGACCCATGTTCCATTTTAGGGGCATAGGGGTAGCAGTTATAACCTATTTAGTATATCATACGCTATTATATTTTCTAATCATTATACTAAAAGAAAGTATATACTATGATCGATAGACGTTATGTATGTTATATCAACTCAATTTAGAGTATTTGAGTGTTATATAACAAATAATTCTACAACATGAGTATTATGCTAATTGACCGTTATTCCTAGTAAAAATATTGATTTTGATGTTATAGCAAAAGTTTATTATATCTTGTGAACGTTATTAATATGAAATTAAATATTATGTACTTATATCTCATGGGACGCACCCCCAATAATATAGAGTACTCACAGTAAAATTGATACAAATTTAATAACACTAAAAATAACGTTGTTGATATCCGAGTTGTATGATTTTCTGTGAAATGAGAATATAGCAGGTGGAACGTTAGTAGAACTATTTCCTGAAAACGAATTACTGATTGCAATAACAACGAAATTCCTGCTTTTTGTTCTTGAGCTGTGGAATGAAATTTGGTATTCAACAGCGGAGAACTTGAAATTAAATTAAAATCTTCTTAACATAAGAACATACATAAACAATCCTGAAAAAATCTCAGTCTCTTTCAATTCCGAATGGCAATATTATGTAGAACATAGTGTTGTATAGGTAAAATATATTTTTTTAAATCCGTCTATCGTATCGGGGTAACTGATGCTCGAAAATATTGCGACAAAGTCTTGCATCGCGTTTATCGTGTCTACATCGCCACGGGTCTGTAATTGTTGAATCGTACCCCTAATTAGGTTACCAACTAAATTGTATGTTTTCATAATAATATGAATGTGGTATACACATTGATGGGCTACCAGCTTCAATTTCTTCAATTTTAACGCTAATTAGTTCGTTAAATTTAAACGAATCGATTAACGTAAAAATGGCCCTGCGTTGATAATTTTCACAGGTGTGCGTAATCAATGCTAATGATATGAAGACACTTTTACTGTCTGTTCAGAGGCGTAACTATCCGAGGGCTAGCTTGGGTAGTGGCCCGGGGCCCCAGAGCTCTACTCGAAGCCATGGCCTACCCCAAGCTTCCAACCAACTCGTATACTAAAACCAAACCATTTTTTTACTCCAGCGATAAAATGTTTCTTCCATTTTCCATTCTTTTCTTGCGTGGCTTAACAGAATTATCAGTGAAGTTTAATTACGATGGCATATCGATTTCATGTCGAGGCTCTTCGTTTCCGCCAAGATTACCTAGTCCGTTTTACGGCAAGAACGATTTCTATTTATTAACAGGCCTTGAGTAAAAGCATTGAAACAGTTGATGTAATTGCCTAGGGATTAAACATGTCACTGCTAACCTAAATAGTTTTATTCGGCGTTATCATTTCAGGCACAAGTCAAGATCTGTGCCGTTTCAATTGTAGCCTTATGTCTTATGAGTAGAGTATAATTTAAATAAATGATTTTATTAATTTAGTTTCATAGTTCGTAGTCGCTTTGCTAGTTGTCCTGTGCTAATAAACAATAGGTGATTTTGAATCACAATGGTACCAAGATGTGGTTAGTGTGAATTGTAGACACGATAAGTATTATTATTAGAGCAATTACAACCATATTTTGTGGTGAATTCAACATGGTAAACAAATATGTAACATATTTATCAACTTTAGAACACTAATGCGTGGAAAACAGGTGGAACGTGTCTAATCCCTGTTGATAAACAACTCTAATCACAATTTAAGTTGTTTTTAACAGGATTGTGTGTTTAATGTTAATTATTGTGGTTTACTAATGTTTCGCAGAATATTGTTTTACCGAACGTAATGTTTCGCATAATTGTTATTCTAACTGATACCATACATTTTGCTGAAAAGCTATAAAATAAACCTAACCTAACCTATCCTAATCTACCAGGATACACAAAAACATTTCAAAATATATTTCCCGTTTAAGCGGCAGAAAATTTCTGCGAAATGAGAATTATGCGAAACATTATTTTCGGTAAAACAAATTTCTGCCAGATGAGGGTAACCCAATTATTATACATCCTCCATAGCAGCTTTCTGGGTGATTGAGCGTTCTAACCGCGCGGTAATAGCGTCATTCTTTTTTCACGATTATTACTGCATCGGAAGAGCCAGTCATTTCAATTATGATCTAACTAGGGGGTGTACTGCCGTTTGGCAAATAATGTTTCCCAAATATGACTTCCCAAATAACTTATCGCAACAGTTTTATTTCCCAAATGCATCTCTAGCAAAGTTACATTTCCCATTGTTTTCATTTGGTCAAATCATCTTTTCCCAAAATTTCACTTTGTCAAGATTTTATTTAGCAAATGCTTATAAAGCAAATGTTTGATTTTGTCATAAATTATTTTCCAAACAAAATTTTCCCAAATTAGTCACTTTGCAAGCTGAACTTATAGCAAAAGTCTGGTAAATTGTAAGCCCTAAGTATTCCTAAATATTACCTAATAGTAGTACGTAAGGCAGGTAAGACTTGGCTAAGGTTAGGTACGACGACGAGCGTAGCGAGGAGGAGTGTTAGGTTGAGTTGCAACCCTAACGAGCGAGCGTAGCGAGCGAGCCACGCGGCCCTATAGTGATAGCGAGTGGGCGAAACATCATAATATCACTTATTTCACCTTAAGGGAAATCCGACTTGGCTCAGGTTAGGTACGACGACGAGCGTAGCGAGGAGGAGTGTTAGGTTGAGTTGCGACCTTAACGAGCGAGCGTAGCGAGCGAGCCACGCGGCCCTATAGTGAGTGGGCCAAACATCATAGTATTACTTATTTCACCTTATACTGGGATATAAATCGTATGCCATGCAATATTTTGGGATAAGAATGTTATGCCAAACGATATATTTGCAAAAAAAAAATTGGGAAAGTAAAACTTGACAAGTAATTATTTGCTAAGCAACCACTTGCTAAACAAAATGTTTGCAAACTGTAAATTTGCGATACGTAGTTTTGCTAATTGCACTTTTTGCCAAATAAAAATTTGGGAAACAAAATTTGCGATGTGATACTTTGGGAAAGATTATTTGCCAAACATTAGTAATCCAACTAGGGTCACACTCGGAACGGGGGTGGCTCCAGGATACTTGAAATCGATTTCAAACAATCATCTATTTTCACAATATTTGCAGAAGTCACCCTACCATGCTTAGAGGCCAGCTTGATGCAGGTATATTGTTAGAATATTAACTTACACGGTGGCAACCCTCGGGAATCCTCCATAGCATTTGCCGGCAGCCCTATCCGCCGTAGTACACGCCCCACTGAGCTGCGAGGTCTGCTCAAAACGGGCGTGCATGTCATTGTTGTGGAGGATGAGTAGCTCGAAGTTGGGAGGGACGGCACCAGTCTCCGGCGTCTTGATCACTGTGCTGGATGCCAGCACCGCTGACGCCAGCAACACCCCGACCGTTAGGAGTTTCTGGAAATATGAAGGTTACAATCAGATCTCAGAGTTACTTACTCATTTCAAATTATAGGTAATAGGTAATTAATAATTATTTAATTTGAAGGCTCCCGTCCTATCCGAAAATGCTGATTGTTTTAGACATTTTTCTCCATGATCAGACTTGTTTTTTAACCTAATTATCAATGTAACTACTTAGAACAGGTCCATTGCGATTTACATTTGAAACCTACAGTTTGAATTTTTCATTGATAATGTTTGTTTAAAAAACTACTCGAATATGATAAAATTCACGCAGAAAACTGTTTTTTTTTTATTGGCCGGCTAGCCCCGCCCCCTGCTATTTATAGACATTCGGATGCAGCCACATATTAGGCTTCCGGCTTCCCAAAGTTATCGAAAAAAAATATTTCACTTCAAAAAATTGTTGAAATTAGTCATTTTTTTGTAGAGATGGGCAAAAGTTAATCGATTAACGATTAAGATGAACCTAATTAATCGCGATTAACGATTTAAAATGACGATTAGTTAATCTAATCGTCTGTGTTCCGATTAATTTAATCCCGATTAAGTTAATCGTAGATTAATATGTATATATTAAAATTTTAATTGATTAATTAATTTGATTAATTTTCTTTCGATAAATATTAGGAAGAAATAGATATTTTTTGTAAGGCTAAGTCCCTACCTAGGAGATCTTAGAGTACTGCACTATAATGTTTTTTCTAGTTTACACATGACAAGACATATTGTAATTTGGTAAAATGGACAAATGTGCGTGTTCCAACTTTTAATCGAGAATTAATCGTGAAATTTTATCGATAAAATGAAGATTAGTTAATCGTAAATCGAAGACTCTGTCCATTAATTTAATCGTGATTAAATAAAACGCGATTTTTTTTGTAATTTTTGTAATCGATTAAAAAAATTATCGATTAATGCCCACCTCTAAATTAAATCCATCGTGTTTGGGCTCATTTGATTTGTTTTGACAAGCAATTGATGTTTATGCATTAAAGGAAAGTCGCTCAAGTCGCTGTCTTATAGATATACATTTTCAGTTATCTACGTGACATTACTCTGAAAATCTATATTTTCAGTTATCTACGTGACATTACTCTGAAAATCTATATCTATAAGACACCATGTATAATATGAAAACAACGTCCAGTCGGCATCAAAAGTATACCCCAACAGGGTGTTTTCAACCCAACGCCATATTGCGGATTTTTAGTAGAATTTTTAAGAGGCAACGTCAAACTTTTGGTAACTGACGTTGAAAGTCAGTGAATGTCACTGATGAAATAAACAGGAAACACGACTAAATATTCGGCAAATTCCAAGTAATTTTTGTATAATAAAGCAAAAACTAGGTATCCACAGTGATGAAAGTCATGTTTTTTTAATAGGATTTAGTGTTTATTTCGCAAGAAGAACGAAGGATTGAGCATCATTCCGGTAAACAACGTTTTGAATTTGGTTAATGACAAATCACTATTGACGTATAATAATGCAAGTATATGACGTATATGGTCATTATTGCCACATGAAAGCAGTTTATAAATAAAGAAGTTATTATTAGTTTGTAGCGCCACTAACCCTGGGCCGGCACGAAACTTATGTCACATCCATACTGCTAATATTATAAATGCGAAAGTGTGTCTGTCGACTGTCTGTCTGTTACCTCTTCACGCTTAAACCGCTTAAGGCGACTCCGTACGTGGAATGGTGATTTTTAAAGTCCTAAGGCTCGTAATCTAGCCAACGGAAAAATCTGAAAAAAAAATATGTTATTTTTGACTATTTCTTCTAAAAAATTATAGTTGGATTTTTTTTAAAGCAATAATTACTATGGAAAAAATAATGTTGAAATAGGGTCGTTTTCAATTTTCAATTCCCTAAGGCTTCCAAACTACAAATGATATTTACACGGCTCTTTCGCAAGAACATTGACAATTCATTGATCTTTAATCGTATTGTTTAAAAGTTAGTAAAATGTAAATTCGGTCTAATAAAGCATCAAAAAAACTGATTTTCCGCGAGCGCGGCCGTGCCCGGGCTGCAAGCTCAGTGTAAATCTAACCGTCGAAGGGGAAGGCTGTGTCACTTGCTCTCGCGATCCATCTAGTTACGGAAAATTGTTATAGTACCGGATCCCGCGGAGGTTCGATCTGTCTTCGTGCGTTTGAAGTGTATTTTAAGAGAGTGTAGTTCGTTTTTTCACACGACTACGCTATGCGACATAACAAAAAGCACTCATTTTCATAAAGAATTAAATTCAACTGTTTTTTTTCGTATTTAGGTATCTATTAATTTTAAGTACTTATAAAAAAAATGTCATTGCTTAGCATTCCCGGACACATTTGGATACTTAGATATTCTCAGTCATGGGCCCACACCAAACAGGATTCCCAGAAAATAACACTTTTGGTGTGGGTTTTAGGGCCCTTCTCTGTGTAATATTAGAGTACCTTAGGTATTTCGGTTAGTAAAAAAATCTGATAATACAGATATTTAAGTATGATAACGTCTAATGAACTTTATTAATTCAACCCTAAGAGATATGAATATCGTAATGCAGAACAAGTATTGTTCGTTTGAATACCATTGTAATATTCGGTAAAACGCTAATTTACGAATACGAATATTTATTGTAAGTATTCACATTCGTTGCGTCACTAGTACAGTACATGACATATGATATAAAAATACATTATCAAAAATTACAATAATTTTCTACTTCAAGAAGGCAAGTGACAATTTTGGCATGAGGGCTTATTTATGTAAATATAGTCAGAATACATATTTGCATCAATAAATTTCCCACTTCATATTTAAATCTAAATGAGCGTTAGTAATTATTGACATATCCGCCGGGCCTAGCTAGACATACCTAGCCTGGCCATAAGTTCTGTTCCAATTGTTTACCGTATAAAATAAAAACCTGATTTTTATTACATATCGTTTAAAAGCCATATATTAATGATCGGATTACAGTTGAATTAATGAAAAAATATATAACTTTATTTAGACTCATCGTAATGCCCAGACTTGATTTTTGACTAATGCTCAGAATTTTTCTCTCTAAGTTTGCCAGAGGGCAATGAAACGATCTTGGATCAAGTTAATCGTCGCGGAAGGAACGCCAAACCCAAATAGCTTACGTAACTCAGACAACCGCTAAACTAAAGTAGGGCTGACACGTTTGCCGCATGTCAACCGATCTGCAGATCAAGAAATCTACACCCAGTCACCCACCCAATAAAATTCGGAACTTCTAAGTTAACGTAAAAAAAAGATACAGCTCTTTATGCCGCAAAAAACGTATCTACGCTGGAAAGGAAAATTATCCAAGAGACACGGAGCTAACTTTACAGGAGATCTAAAAAACTACAAACTTTTTAAAAAAATAAAAAGTTATTAAATATTCTGTGGACCTACTTTTTAAATGAAGCATTTTATAATTATAAACAACATCATGTTTTTTACATGTCGCTTTTGTTATTTTGTCTATTAATGGAATTATTTAAAATTTAGCATCGCTTACGCAAAATGGCCATCAAAATAGAATTAGGTAAAATTATCTAAACGACACGTTTCCCGAGAAATTAGTCAGGTAAAATAATATAATCTATTACACAACAATCAACACAGTTAACAATATATATGTGCATGCTCATTTTATAGTCAGGTAAATATATAAAATGTGCATAAATCAGCATGAAATAAATCAAGAAAAATTATCTAATCGCCTTTGTAGGAAATATTTCAGACATGAAAAGCTATTTATCGTACAATAAAACCTCACGATTAATGTTTTAATTAGTGGAAAATATTTATTTTCAAACATTAAAATTAATGAAGTGATATTTAAAGTTCTCTAAGACAAAAACTTATGGTCCAACTACGCAAATACAAAAAAAAACTGCTTTAGAAATGTTAAAGATTTATTCATCAGATATCACGTGAAATTTCAATTTTATCAATTTTTATGTGTGATCTGCTGAAAGATTTCCAGTAGTTCTAGACCAATGTATGGTAGCAAACGATAGCTATGACTAATGAGAACAGCACAAGAGTTCTCAAGACTGCAGTCACTCGGTACTCATTAAGGAACTTTAAATCACGTACTACGTGAAATTTCAAGCTTTACAATTGCAATGAGATAATATCCTATCCTAACAAGAATAACAAAACTACCTACAACTCTGTGTGGTATAAGTGACGTCTCGTAAGACACTGTTTGAGTGAGATGGCGTTTGGGTCCATCAAGCGAGTCCAAAGTAATGCCTTAGCGCCACAGACACATATTTACACCGCAGATGGGCCTAACGGCCTTTATAAATATATTGAATTACTACTAAATGTGTGATATTTTATAAAACAGAACCGGTAAAGTTGTCTAGCTACCAATTTAACGAAAATATTTGTTTTTTAGTACATTCTATGCGACAAATACGACTCAATTGTCATTCAAGCAATTCAAGATAAGCGACAGTAGTCGATCAAAGTCATATCAGGTAAAAAAGGATAAGCGACAATGGTTTCATAGTATCAAAGCAGGTAAATTTGGATAAACGCCAATAGTTAAGATACGACAATCAGGTAATTTAATCCAACTACGTTATTTTCTTTTTATAGAATCTTATATCGATTCTGTTTAATAATGTGGAAATACCACATTTTTACTTTTTGGCTAATGCGCATAAGCATTTTAAACACACATGACACAGAGGGCGCTCCAGTAGCGAAGAATTATGGAATCAAAGATTTAGTATGATTGACGTAACGATATGATAGCTCAGTTGGTAGAGCACTACGCCGGAAACTTAGGGTCGCAGGTTCGAGTCCTGCTTACATTGCAGTGGATCACATTCAATTTTTCTTTCATAATTTACCTTTATGTTAATTTTATCATAAAGACATAGGTAAAATGCCTCAAACGACATTAAATATATTTTACGATCAGGTAAAAACAGTTAACCAACAAGTGCAAGGTTAGTTGCAATAAAGAAAATTATCCAAGTTTTTTATCTGTTTCGACAAATAAGTAAAAAAGCTCTAAGGTTCATTATTATGCAAAAAACTTTTTATGTAACGTCCATTTTGCTAAAAAAACCTCAAAAATCAAGTCGTTTAGTAGAAAAAAAAGTAGAGATTCTCTAAATCACCGACGGGATAAGCGAGCCAAAAGTCGTCAGACAGATGTATACGAGACCCAACCCATTCGATGCAGAAAAATCTGCCGATCCCAACAGTGTGTATAACTCAATATCCCCAAAAATGTCGCTTAGATAAGTTCTCCTTTCCAGCATCGGCATAATTTGACACTCAAGTAAATTAACATTTATAGGGTATCCATTGACCTTGAACATTGAAATTAGCCAAAAAATTCATCTAGTAAAATATCGTCAATATCAACAAGTATAGGGGAAAATCTGAGAACATTACTAATGTAGTCATAAAAAACTATCACTGTTTATAAGTAGGTAAAGGACGTAAATACGTTTTCCAACGGTAAAGTTGAGTTTGTCGCTCTATTATTTATAGTTTATCTTTTCATTAGAGCAGCATGACCCGGGGGATAAAGCTGTGCCTCCACTACTATGTTAAAATATCGGTTCATCCGCTGGGTCACGATATGATTTATTTATTAAAAAAACGATATTTTTTATTTCTGCATGATTTTACACGTATAATCAAGAATCTTGTCGGCATTTTAACTATTTTTGGTAGGTACCTACACATACAAAGAAAACTAAAAAGTATTTTTCGATGCGAGACTTCCAAATGGCCAATTTCACTTATTTTTTTGGAAAATAGCTTTAACGTATTTTATTTTTAATATTCTACTGTAGTGGGTAAATAGATATTTAGTCTATCTATCTATCAGCCACAGACGTCCACTGCTGAACATAGGCCTCCCCCATCACTCGCCACAAAATGCGATCCTGTGCAGACCGCATCCAATGATTCCCCGCTACCCTCACGAGGTCATCCGTCCATCTAGTCGGGGGCCGACCCACGCTGCGCTTTCCTATACGTGGTTGCCACTCTAGGACTTTGCTAATATTTAGTAATCCGCAATAATTATATCATTGTTTAAATGATTTATTTTACTTCGAGATTTTTCAATGCCTTTAAATATTATAAGGTTTGTTGATCTTCAACTCTCGCTCGGACTATGCGAGTGTATGAAGCTGCTTGGACGCCACTCAACGGGATTATGAACGAAGTAATGTTCCGGGGGCGCACGGTCGGCGGGGGGAATAACGTTAGGCTCCGCCCAGATCCTCAAGGACGTTGGGATTAGGAGTCGCCTTAATTAATTTTGATGAAATTTGGCATAGAGATAGTTCAAGATCCGAGGAAGGACATAACTAGGATAGTTTTCATCCTGGAAATCATACCTAAAAAGATTGAAAAGTGAGTCAACATTTCTATTGGGGTGCGGTGACCCTGTAGGAAATGTAATTATTAGACCAAAAGCACAATTGCTCTTACATTTGCTTAGGCGCTTTTAATAATCCCTTTTATCAAGTTCCACGCGTACGTAGTCGCGGGCAAAAGCTAGTAGACACATAAGCCAGCATAAAATTGACAGTAACTTTAATGTTGACCGTACATATTATGCGTAAATTCTAAGTTTTCGATGTTAGTGTTGTACCTAAGTTGTAATATGTCTTACAAAGAAAAAAATGCCCATCCAACAATTTTACACAATCCTAAATACGTGTTACTTCCTTTGATTTCAATAATTTACTCCAATTCCAATACAATAACGCTTTGATGACGTAAGCTATTCAGTATTCAACTTCTTAGACAGTGTGGACATGTCACGACCTCCAATTTGCGCGTCCACAGGCTTCGAATGCATCTCAATTAGTCTCGCTAGCGGCGTTGTGTTACCTGACTGAAATCCTCTCAGATATAGGCGTCTGATAATCATTAAGGGTATGTGAGCTGGAGTTTAGTCCATACGTTACCAACTATAAAAAAAAAGTTGGTAAGGCATAAATCGCCTCGCGAAGCTTAAATGACGTACTTTTTGAGCAGGAAAAGTGAATAATAATATAATAATATAGCTCTGTTTAGTTTCTATACTCAAAATGTAATAAAATCGCTACCAAAAGGAAGAGATCGATCTTTACAATGCTACAAGTTATCTGTGTTTGTATAATTATGTATATTTTTTATTCAAAATGGCATAGCATTTGACCTTTATTGCACCTGATGTTAAGTGACAATAAGGCCTAAGATGGAGTATGCATTTCATTCTTCTTGAGGCATGTGATAAAGAATATTCTATTCTACCTATGTATTGTGGCCCCATTCTGAGCGTTTCGTCTCTCGTTTTCTTTATTTTTCATTTTCATCTAAGGATTTGCGTCGCGTAGCAACCATTTGCGGTCGTGTCGGCTTTGTGTGGTTTTGTTAAGACGTCATCAACATGATTGAGTTGAGATAGGTAATCAGAATATATTATAAATTATAATGACAATAGGAACAATGATGTAAAGGACTGCAATTATTTGCTTTGAAACATCTGTTTGATAACATTCTGAATTCTAATAATTTGTTTTAGATATTTCGAATACAAAATTAAATATCGACTATATCTTTCGTTTACAAAATACAATTGGATATAAGGAAAATCGAGATGCTAACAAGGTATTTCTCATCAACGTGATAAATTAAGTATATTGCTTGCGCCACGATAGCAATAGGTATGATGGGTAATTAAGTTTTGAACACGAAATGCCTATTAAGTAAGATAGCTAAATGGGACAGAATAGTTTGTAACATCTGATTAAGCACGGTTAAATGCACATAATTAAAACAAAACACAACACCTGTCACGAATTGGCACTCGAAAACGCCATTGGAGTATGCGCGGATAAATAAACACTTTTAAACAAAAAATACTGATCTCAACGAACTGGAATGATGCCTTTCGAGAATAACTCTTCGTGTATGTAAAAGAAATACCCAAATCACGATAATGTTTACCTAATTACTTATAATTTGCCAAGAGTTCCCTCGATCCCGGATTCCATCATCAAATCTCATGACAATTAGACCAACAAGACAATAAATACATGTTTTCCAAATCGACGACACGTTTGGCGCAGTTTGTAGTGAACCTGCCTACTGAGCCGGCGGCCAGGGCAAGTATATGTGTGATGAACTCGAATATTTGTGCTTGGCTCATGGTTGTTCTATGTATTTAAGTCTAATTATATTAATCTATATAAGTATGTAGGTAAATTCTCGTCTAGTACCCCTTGTTGTCGTTAGTATAACTTGTGCCTTCTTGAGCTTAATTTGGTACAACTCGAAGTAGATCGATTTGTGCGAGGTTGTCCGGTATTTATTTATTTAAATCGGTCCAGTTATCTTCGAGTAATAGGAGAACATACATAAAAATAAAACATACCAACGAATTGAGAACCTGCTCCGTTTTTTGACGTCTGTTAAAACGACGACCGAAACGGTGAACAAAGGAAGAAGGGGCGAACGTTGATATGGAGAAAGCCTTGAAGTTTACTATTTTACCTTTTATTATTAAATAGGCTTTATACTAGGATTTACACAATATTCTATGTTTTAATGTATGACCCGATCTATCTTTGTGCAAATTCCTAGACAGGATTAATCCAGCCACGCTGTTGTAAATATTACTTACACAAATTGTCCTCTAATATTTACAATAAAGTCGAAATCGTCGTTAACGTCTGCACACTAAACACCTTACCGACGACAATAGATTAGGTATTCATAGATGCGTAAATGTTTGTTTCCCGCCCGCGCGTGCGATCCAATGAGCGGCAGTTTGCGTTGATCCCTAGCCAATTCTCGCAAGGCCGACCAATTGACTCCAGATGCCTCTTTCAGCTCAAAATGATGCTTTCGTTCCCAAGTAAGCAATTTGCCACATGAACACGAGATAGGGAAAATTGAATTGTAAAATGGAAATAGGATAGAATTTCCTCAAGCTGACACGTCACGGAAAGTTTCCTATTCTTATTTGGGTTATACGAATATATACGCAAACTTGCGCTTGTTACGTTAGGGAAATTATATATTCTTATTTTATTGATTTATTTCTCTTGGATTTTTTTCTGTGGGGCACCGTAAAGGACATCGTTTACAAGACTGAGTGTGAGATTGCTGAAGAAATGAGGGATTAAAGGACATCGTTTACAAGACTGAGTGTGAGACTGCTGAAGAAATGAGGGTGGCCTTTGAAAGTCTTCGCAGAAGAAATAACCGACACAACATCTTGTCGAGGGCACCCTCGCCACACGCGGGCACGAGTAGCGGCATGTATCGTACGCCACGGCGGTACTTTCGAACACTGGATGTAAATGTAGGTAATTGTAAATACTTCCAAGCGTCAAATAATAGTGTAACAAAACTAGGGTTGTACATACATAAAAAAAACCGGCCAAGTGCGAGTCGGACTCGCGCACCGAGGGTTCCGTACAAACACTTTCCATCCCTAAGTGGTTAAGTTAAGTTTGCACCTGGTATGTATAGCGCCCCATATAAATTAGGTGCAAAGTTAGGTATTAAAAAAAAAAAATATGGTTTTCGTAATTATTCCTTTATCTATGCTATAAGACGTTGCTTCGTACCAAATTTCAAGATTCTGAGTTCACGGGAAGCAACCTGTAGGTTTTGATTCCCTTGCAAGTGTCGAAAATTTGCAAATTAGGTGCAAAGTTAGGTATTAAAAAAAAAAATTATGGTTTTCGTAATTATTCCTTTATCTATGCTATAAGACGTTGCTTCGTACCAAATTTCAAGATTCTGAGTTCACGGGAAGCACCCTGTAGGTTTTGATTCCCTTGCAAGTGTCGAAAATTTGCAAATTAGGTGCAAAGTTAGGTATTAAAAAAAAAAATTATGGTTTTCGTAATTATTCCTTTATCTATGCTATAAGACGTTGCTTCGTACCAAATTTCAAGATTCTGAGTTCACGGGAAGCACCCTGTAGGTTTTGATTCCCTTGCAAGTGTCGAAAATTTGCGGCATAAACGGCTGTATCTTTTGATTGCGTTGGCTTAGAAGTTTGATTTTTTCACAGCTTCAAGGGACAGTAGACCTGAGTAATTGATATAAATTTCAGCTTCATACGTCCACGCGTTCCTGAGAAAAAGGGTCTTGACAGACGGACAGACGGACAACAAAGTGATCCTATAAGGGTTCCGTTTTTTCCTTTTGAGGTACGGAACCCTAAAAATACTATTTTTCATCTCTCCTGTTCGGAAAGTGTCAATTTCATGTGTAGATAGCCGGGTGGAAAATAGCTTTTCCATCCCTAGGGTGGAAAGTAATTTTTTTTTAATTGCCACGGAGTCAAAGACAATTGCCATCTAGATGCACGTCGTGACCAACTTAATTAGGTACAATCTAGTCGGCCGTGGTAAATGGCCATTGAAAAAAGGTCTCCAAAGGATAAATTTAGGCAAGCTTAATTTATTTAATAACTAATAATTAAATATAAATATAAATATGCATTATATTCATATTAATACATATATATAGTCCCTCATTTATTGATAGAATTGTACATTTATATAAAAAACAAAATTGAAACCATTTGTTTTGTTTTTTTTTTAATTGTTGGCGGTGGTGTTAAAAATAATAATAATGAAAGTTTCCAATATAAAACGCGGGAACACGAGATTAAATATAAATACCGTGTATTTTATTGATTCTTGGTTAAAAATAATATGGACATTCATTTAACTTGTCGGTGTAAGTAGTATTTTATTTTCCTCGCAGTCGAAATGAAAAGTAGAGTGTTTAACTCGGGTGAAATTACCCATTTCACCCTCGAAATATCTCGGGTGCAATGGGTGACTTTCTACCCTTGGTTAACAATCTACTATTAATCGATTTTAGTTTTTTTAATATTTAAAGAATTTAACTATTGCAGGTCGATTCTACATGAAATATATAGCAGTATAGTTTCAGGAATGAACATCGCTTCGTTCCACCCGGTATATAGGTACAAATATTAACACGCAAAGAAAAATTAAACGCCACGATTTGAACCCGGTACTTTGGATTACCAACCACGTGTAAGCACAGTTTACGTATTATTTATTTTATTATTTTGACGACGCGGTTGGCGCAGTTTGCAGACACCTGCCTACCTACTAAGCTGGCGGTCCCGGGTTCGAAATACCCATAGTACAAGCTTTGTTTCGGACTAGGTCGATTTGTGTATGATTGTTCCATAATATTTATTTATTAATTTGCGTGTTGATCTAATTTAAGGAATATTTTATTAGTCAAACACATTTCGAAACATATTCGTGTTTCGAATTAAATATATACATTACTTGGTTAATGTACGAGAAGATTTCTCATCAGCGGCCCTATGAAGATCACAATAAACACCCAAAATAAGTACTTCTGCATAAACTGATGCGTGCACATGCACAAGGATGCGCTACGGCACATCTAAAAAAAATTGGGCAAGTGCGAGTCCGACTCGCGCATAAAGAGTTCCGTACCATAATCTATCACAAGTTTGTTGTATGGGAGCCCCCCTTAAATATTTATTGTATTTTATTTTTAGTATTTGTTGTTATAGCGGCAATAGAAATACATCATCTGTGAAAATTTTAACTGTCTAGCTATCACCGTTCTTGAGATACAGCCTGGTGACAGACGGGCGGACGGACAGCGAAGTCTCAATGATAGGGTCCCGTTTTTACCCTTTGGGTACGGAACCCTAAAAATGTATCTTCATATAGATACAAATTATTTATTACAAAGAAAAATTTACTCTATAGTAGTTTATGCAACTCTTTCATGATATATGACGATGTTATGGGGATCTTTCTTCATTCCTCCGTTTCGCGGGAGTTACTGGTAGTACTGAGTAGGTACTTCATTATCTACATACATAAAATAAAAAAATGATATGATGATAAATACATGTTTAGATAAAGTGGTGCAATTGCACATAATTAGACCTTAAAACACTCGTGTGATCCAATTATGAATAAAACCACATAAAATCACACACTCGTCTTTTGAGACCTATCATTATGTTACAGTTGCATAAAGCACTATTTCGGGTTCTACCTGAACCAAAGGTTAAGACAACATTATATGACGTGGCTCTCTATTTTTATTACCTTAACGTCAAATATGTACAATGTGTTACCGCCAAGTAGGCTTTTCTTAAAGTAGAGTAAAGTAACATAGATCTTTAACGTATCCATGACCTTAATTTAATTAATTAACTTAAATTCAGGCTTTATTAACTTTCTAACAAAATTTTAATTGCCAGTAATGTACAGTAAATAAATTGACAAGTGAGTGTTAAATGACAGCGTGATATGAGTAACGACAATTACGCCGTATACCCACTACATTGAATGTGCGGATTTAAGAAATTTAATTGTGCAGTTAATTCACATAATTATGATTATCTAATACATGCAAACAATTACTCATCATCATCATAATTTCAGCCATAGGACGTCCACTGCTGGACACAGGCCTCCTCATTGACTTCCACATGGGCCGGATAGAAGCGACCCACATCCAGCGAGTTCTAGCGGGATGCGAGGTAGTCAATACCTATGTTTATCTAGGCTCCACTATCACCAACATTGGAGGCTGTGAGGACGAGATCCGAAGACGCTGCGCCATGACTAGATCCTCGGTGGAAAAATTAACAAAGATTTGGAAGGACCGCAGAATAACCAGAAACACTAAAGTTCGATTGATGAGGTGCCTGGTCTTTCCAATCTTTCTGTACGGAGCTGAGACGTGGACACTGAGGATGCGAGATCGCCACAAGATTGACGCATTGGAAATGTGGTGCTGGAGACGCATGCTCAGAATCCCGTGGACTGCGCACCGAACCAACGTTTCAATCCTGAAAGAACTCAACATCAAAGAGAGATTATCGTCGGCTGTGCAAATACGAATCCTCAAGTTCTTCGGTCACATCACCCGCAACGAGGACTCCATGGAACGATTGGTGGCGCAAGGGAAAGTGGAGGGCAAAAGATCTCGTGGGCGCTCTCCAACGCGATGGACAGACCTCATCAAATCTGTGACACAATGCGGCATAAACGAGAATTCTCACTCCGCCAAACATAGGACTACATGGCGGCGCATCACGAGAGAAGCAGTGGCGAAAGAATCGACCTAACCATGACCACGACCACTCTGCCAAGAGTGCACGACTACGAAGAAGAGCCCTGCCTATTGCCACTTCAGTTTGCTAACCCTGTTTGCCATGTCGGTGACGTTAGTTCGTCTACGAAGCTCATCATTTCTGATTCGATCACGTAGAGAGATCCCGAGCATAGCCCTTTCCATAGCTCGCTGAGTGACTCTGAGCTTCCTTAAGAGGCCCATAGTTAGAGACCACGTCTCGGCTCAACTCAAACAATTACTAATGGATCATATACGTATTATTACCAGTTTTAATAAATGCCCGCATGCCGGTAACAGGCTGTATACGTCGATATTACCTACTTACATTCTATCGAGCGTTTATAAAGCAATAAAAATAAATTCACGTAGCGTCACAAAAAGTGAACTCCAACTTAACCAGCAAGATTACAAACTCGCCGGTTGATTATGGAATTATGCAATACAAGATGGCGTCTGGCGCCAAAAAAGCCGGATTCGTTCATTGAACTCCTTAATTGCCCGCTACCTGCACTTCTGAGAAGCAATACCGGGATAAAAACTCCAACGGGACCACGACAAAGGCTTCGGCCAAAGAATACCACCCACGGACACCTTTAAGTTCATTTGTGATAAAATGTTACACAATCTGTATTCATTCAGTTTGATTAGTGGCCGCAAATTCTGTGTTATTTTTGACAAGGTGCGATTCTACCTACTCCACCTAAAGCCAAACATTTCTCTCTCATCGTTTTCATATATAAAGGCAAGTGGCCTGTGCCATTTCTGGCAAAAAAAAATTGTATGTGTTTTGCTTGTACCGCATCATGCAATTTTCAAAATGGTCCTGCGTGAACGTGTTGACAAATATATGCACAATTTTTCGTCTGATGATCTGATTTACTTTTTGAAATTGGCTAATTTATTCTGAAGCATGAAACATAATATGTAATACCTGTTTTAGAGAACCTACGTAAACACAGCCACCGGCTAACGCTGTAGTAAGTACATCGATTCGGAAAAGAAATAACAGCATTGGTTGGAATTACATGCGGTTTTCGCTTACGTGTGTATATGTAGCTATGTAGATATTTGAGCCGTTTTCAAAAAACATGTACTTAGTTAAGGGCTATTTATAATGAAAACAAAACTTAATTGATTCCTTGTGTAACGACAGTTACGACCCATATCTTCTGTATGACTAACTTTCGTCGAGCAAAAGACGCGATCGTAATTTTGTTTTTATTAAGCCTGTAACTATGTAAATGTCTTTTGAAAACGACTCATTTATCTATAAGTACATAATATTTGAAGAGGCACGTACGTGGTATGTATAGGAATAACGCATATATAATTAATTGATTATGTAATAATATAAGAATAGTATTTACTTAAAGAAAATGTACCCAAAGGGACTAGTGATTGCTAGTAAACGAGAAAGTAGAGCAACTATGTAAACAGCCAAAAACGTTTTATTAGCTCTTTGATATTAAAGTTAGCTGTTGGCAGTTGGTTTAGGATACCCAAAATGACAAGTCTTGTCTGACAAGTTCACGTTGATAAGCGGTAGTGATATTGTTACTAGATATTTATATAATATCTATATAAAATTAAATTCAATACAATATTTGAGATAAGGACGACTTTTTTTGCATCTTTACACCAGTAACTGGCCACGAAAAAATAGTAGTGTCATTAAAATTACAATAGTCAATATTTACTTGACATTAATTATTATGGTTTAAAACTCCCGTAAGAAATGTCAAGAACGGCCCGTCTTGTTTGCTGACCGATTCTGTGGCTGGCGTTGAGGGGCTGTTACGATTGAAATCGCTGTCCCTGATGAAGAGGTCCATACGAGTTCGAAACATGTAGGGTCGTTCCTGAGTTTTAAACCGTTTATAAAACAATATTATTATTAGTTAGTAAGACGTTGGACTGGTAATTGAAAGATACGGGGATATATTGAGTCCCGTCCCGGTGTGGACCACGTATGAGCGCAATATAATTTTTCAGCAATTATTAGGTACGTAAGTATTGTAAAGGACTCGATAATACTTTCTATGCTCATTATCAAATCCGTAGTTTGATATCAAGTAGATTAATGGTCATAAACGTTATCAGCTTAAAGCTCGTTGATTTGATGGTGACGAACTGATGAAGGTGTGATGAGCGCGTGCATTCATAATATATATATACAAAAAAACCTTATTTTTTCATTTCCTCTTCAGATTTTTTATTACCCCTAAAACTGAAATTTATTCGTGTCCTGAAGATTTTAGTGGTCTGCTGTATTTATCTTTGAATATTAATTTGTCATTGGCAATAAGATATGGACGATATATCACTGAAATGATTATTAATTATGTGGATGTCAATCGAATTAAGTCTTTTTATTTATTTATTTTATTTTATTTATTTGGGGCATCAACAGCAATACAACTTGTAATAATTAACAATATAGTACAACAACAAAAGCCAATAAAAGATGTCCACAAAAATACAGTAAGCAGAACTAGTTACAAGAAAAATTAAACTAAAAATTAAACTTTGAACGTTAACGAGTCGTTTTGTGTGACATTATCAGAAGTAATTAAAATTGCCTGCAGGTTTAATAGTAGGGTAGGTCACGATGCTAACTCGGGATTCACTCGAGCGTCATAGAGACCTATTGGGTTGCGAAGCTTAGATGATAAAAAGAAAAAAAAATCATATAAGATATACCTTTTCATCAGTGGGGGCGGCTACAGAGTTTCAAAAATGTAAAAAAAACACTGTTGCATGGACATACTCGAGCGCATCAGATATTGATAGCATCCATGTCCTACACATTTTTAAAGATGTACGCATGTTAAACTGATTGTTTCCATGATGGGGTTGGTCGAACTTGAGGGTTGAAAATGAAAAAAAAAAATTTTCCATCGGGCGCGTCAGATTTTCTAAGGGGATGTTAAGTGAACCTAAAAAAAAGCTCTTATATAATAATCTGACGATTTAGAGGTGACGCAAACTCGCAGTTATTATTAGAATGTGCAAAAAAAATTCGCTATTTTGAAATACTCAAGCGCGTCAGATTAAGATATATATGGTTCATCTTGATGCCCTAGACGTGCTGTCTCATAACCTGACGATTATCTGGCGGGGTTCGCCTAATCTGACAATAGAAAAAATTAACAGGAACTTGTGACTCAGAGCACTCTCCAGAAACAGGAAAATGTGACTCGGAGCACTCCCCAGAAGCAGGGGCATGTGATTCGGAGCTATTCCCAGAAACTTCCGATGCACTGTCATATTCCATAATACTTTGCCGCTGTTGTAAATACTTAAAGACTCGCCGTATTTTTATTGCTATAAATAATTTATAGCACTGTGCGTGATTTACTTCATTTAATGAAGATTCTCTCGAAAGTTCAAGATTATCGTATGTTGTTCGGGATTTTTGGAGAACCGGTTCGCTCCGACTATATTCTAAAATATTTACACATTTTTGTTCTGCTTCTAATGTAAATTTAATTGTTTTTTGTAAAGTAGTTTTACCACAAAATACACACTTTATATTAATATCACTGTATAGTAAAGCTGCCGGGAAACTTTTAGAGCATAATCTTGACTGTGCAGTAGCCTATTTACGTACAAATGTACATGCGCAAATCCGCCATTTTTGTTCTAAAAGTTGCCGGCAACTATAAATATTTAATAACTTTAGTGTTCTAAACAACATGATCAGCTGTCATGGCGTCATGGCAACAGAAACCAGAGTGGAATACAGGCATCACGTAACTGAACGCATTAAACTTTACGATGAATTTTTGTTACTTCGGCTAGTGGAAATCGTCAGATTATATATTTTCCGTTACCATAGATTCATTCCCTTTTAAATAAAAAAAAATTAGCCACGCTCGAGAATGTCGAGATGAAGTTTTTTTTTTACAACTTTGTAGCCCTCCGCCTTCTTTACGTCACCTTTAAATTGTCAGATTAGAAGAATATACACGTTTTAGCATGTAACTAACTCACCCTACCTTAATCTGACGCGCTCGAGAATTTCAGATGAATCATTTTTTTTTACTAATCTGATCTTTTATCCTTGACGGGCGGCCATACATATGAGGCTCATATTTGGTGGAAGTACTTAACTGGGTACAAGGTATGCCCCTATATATTAATCTGCCGCGCTTTAGGTACTCCCGAAATCCCCTCTTCGGCTCTCCTACTATAAGAGGTGAACGCCAATGAAAACTTACTTACTTCTCACAATCGTTCAATATTTATAGTCGAAAATATAGTATAGTTCATTTCATAAACAAAGAATAAAATGAAAAAATGAAAAAAAAAACGATAAGATAATAACGACACGTGCTAATTTGAAAAGCTGAGATCATAAAGTAATTAGGCAACAGATAAACAATATGGTTCTTTTACATAGAAAACTATCGTGAGTCTCAGACATATTAAAATACTTAAATGGGTTTACTCACGTCGTAGAAGTCGAATAACGCTCGACATATTTCGAATCGGTACGCGATTCATCATCAGGAGAGACGATCAGCCGCGGCGGCGGCCAAACGAACACTCACTGTGACGGAACATTCACTGAATTCGGATACGTCTCACTATATTCGGTTCGATAAGGTAACTGTGCTGGCGAGAGAAAAGTTTTGCATTCTGCGGAAAGTACGGGAGGCTATCGAAATTAGTCGTCATCCGAATTTTAATCGAGATTGTGGATTGTCAAGTGCCCCCTAGTTGGAGGACGGTTTTGGATACTACATCGGTGGTTAGTGTGGACGAGACCTTAGTAAATGACGTAGTGAGTGTTGTGTGCAAATTGTGCGTGATGAAGAGGGTAGTTTTGCGCCATCGCCGGTGACACCCGCGTCGAGCAGCCGCGCGGACAGGGCGCGTGCCCGCAGTGTTCGTTTGGCCGCCGCCGCGGCTGATCTTCTCTCCTGATGATGAATCGCGTACCGATTCGAAACATGTCGAGCGTTATTCGACTTCTACGACGTGAGTAAACCCGTTTAAGTATTTTAATAATATGGTTCTTATTGTGTAGTCTCAAGTGGAATCAAGCATTAGTATATGAAATGAACTGTAGTATGGGTGGTAGGAGGAATTAGATCTA
This sequence comes from Apotomis capreana, assembly GCA_947623375.1. NCBI lineage: Eukaryota > Metazoa > Arthropoda > Insecta > Lepidoptera > Tortricidae > Apotomis > Apotomis capreana. The sequence continues at coordinate 16,958,555 of OX392514.1, read as the reverse complement.
TTCCCAGTTCCCATACTTAGATACTTTCACTTGACTTGATGTCATATTCTGAAGTCTCTGGTCTCGCAGTTTTGGGTTTCCAGAATTTACTTTTCTCTTTCGGCGATTGTTAGCATTGACCTATAAAAATAATCAGTAGAACATTAATAATCCGTATAATCTTTTATGATAATCTAATCGTGTAAATTTTTGCATGCTGATTTGTTTCTTTTCAGATGAATCTAATTCTTAGGTAATTAAGTAAGTAATAAATAAATAAATTATTTATATTTATTTTATTCTGTAAGTAGCCCATTTGAGTACACTTTTAAAAGTGTAGTGCAACGTACAACAGGAGACCACTGTGGAAAAGAAATGTCGAAAGAAACCCAACTATAGTGCCCAACTTTTCTGTGCCGCCACAATCTTCACACACAGAGCGAGTCATAATCAGATTTAGGTTCGAGTCTTTCCTGTGGACATAAGCGAATTTAAGGATTCAACGGCCTATTTTTTTGATAAAACTCATTGAATAAAGAAAGTTCCCTCTTCTATAATCCGATGTAAATAGCAATATAACCTGAATTCATACAAGCTTTTTTATTGAACATTAAAAATGAATACCCATTGTTTTTCATCCTTATCTGCTATCAAAATCGAGAGAACAAGAAAATATGAAGTACCTAATGACAACTCTACACCAAATACGACTAGTTTGAATTATTCCAGGTTTCACAGCGAGTAAGGCGACACGACACGGCGGCGGTTTGACGACACGGATGGCTCAGTCTGTAAGCACTTGCCTACTAAGCCGGCGGTTCTGGGTTCGAATCCCGGCCAGGGCAAATATTTGTGTGATGAACTCGAATATTTGTGCTTGGGTCATGGATGTTATTTATATATTATGTATATCGTCGTCTAGTACCCATACTACAAGCTTTGCTTAGTTTGGGACTACGTCGATTTGTGTAAGATTGTCCCTTAATATTTATTTATTGCAATAAGGGCAAGCAAGAATGCGTATCAAAGCAGGATTGTTTCAGCTAGATACATTTTCTTCTGTTACAGGTACCGCTGACGATCACACGGTTGTCTGAGTTCAAAACGTGAATGTAGTCGAGGAAAATTACTTATTAAATAAAATAGGTATTTCACTATACTCGTATATAATGTTTTTGGTAACATGTGCTCGTTAATTATCTCACTTGCATTGTCTAGATAGGAGTCGTTGCAGATTCCTCATTAGATAACTTTGTTTTTCAGCAGAGTGCATAAGGCTTGATATGATAAAAACTAAGGAATAAAAAACATACAGTTGAATGTAGAACCTTCTCCTTTTTTGAAGACGAAAATGAGTGAACAGGTGAATTGTTTTAGTAATAGAGTAACGATTATAGTACCTACCCCGCCAATTATGAAAAAATAGTAGTTTATGCAACTGAGACATAATGAGAGGCATTAAAACACGAGTGTGGTTTTATGAAACGAGCGTCAGCGAGTTTCATAATAGGATCACACGAGTGTTTTAAGGCCTAATTATGTACAGTTGTATACACTACTTTATCTACACACATATCATAAGTACTCTAAGATGGGTTCAGAAGCCATAAGGAAATGACCGGCACCACTAGTGCTACCTGTAAAATATCTAAAAACGACATATACTAATGCAGTAAGAAATAAATCTGAACAAATACATAAACAGATTATTTATTGTAATAGTTGTAATTTACATTTACATTGAAACAATATTTTCAACTAAAATGTGAATTACAATAAACTTATCACAATTATACTTTCGTAACAGCAAAGAACCAACAAACAAATGACAACAATAATGGCGGCAATTCGGACCTCCGTCAAGACGAATGTTTTTTTTTTCTAAATCATATACCTACAAACGAATGTATCCATATTCTCATGTCACTCGAGATCAAATGTCGTGCGGTTTTTATAAAAAAACATACTGAATTGACGTTTCGTATCGATAACAATATTAATATCTATGGATACTAGAATAGAGACCTACTTCAGTTTTGACAGCTGTTCCAAATTTAAACTCATAACCTTACAAAAATTGATAGCGTTATAACATTACAGTACAAATTTTACCTACTGCCACAGATAAGAAAGTTCTCATAGTAAAATTGGTTGTAGTAATGCTGGTCATTTCCTACGGTTTCTGAACGCATTTTAGAGCACTAATGATATGTGCGTAGATAAAATAAGTTTTCTAAATACGATATGTGGTAATCCAGTTACAACAGCGCAAGTATTTCAGTACCTATATATCCAATTTGATAAAGCGTTAATTAAACACTTAATACTACGAGCCACATATTTCTTTATCATTTTTGACGTGTATATTAACGACTAAATATACGCTTATCACAGGAACTAATCGCTAATCTCATTATATCTTTACTATTACAATTATTTTATCTAAGACAATGATTGCCAGAGTCGGTACTAGGCAGCCGTTATCGATTGACAACTTAATCCTCAATATTTAACTTGTTCAATATGGGGCTAACACGTACATGAAACAATACAATTTAACAATCCTCCGATAATGGACTGTGAATAATGATTTGAGTGATCTTAGATGATAGCCTTAATAGATGTTGAGGTTACAAAATGGAACCATAAATGTAGACTTCCGCTAGTGATCAAAAGTATAGATTAAAGAGGTACCTTTGGAATAATACCTAATAAAATTACATTCAAGTTTTTTAATAATACTTTTATGACACGAATAAAGTAATGTTTGTTGACAAAGAAAAACATTAAGGTGATATCTTTCGGCTTAAAATCCATTGATTATAATAATGAAATAATGAACTTTATTCTGTAAGTAGGCCACAAGGGCACTTTTACATGTCTGTCTGCTAAGTAATTGTGTCTCAACCGTCCCAAGTCCCTGACTAAGGATTAAATTGTTATCGTGATTAATATAAATTGACGTCTGAAACAATTTGAAATTATGAGCATGGATGACGATGAAGTGTCGTAAAACGTTGAATTAAAAACCATAATAGAGCAAACAATGCTTATATTTTCAATGCACAGTCATTTATTGATATTATAAGCGTCATTACCAAGAATTTATCAGAGCATAAAGGTAATGAAATAAACATTACATCTGTATTAATTAATAAATAAATTATTTATATTTATTGTATTCTGTAAGTAGCCCATAATTACTATTTTAAAAGTCTAGTGCAACGATTTACAACAGGAGAACACTGTTGAAAAGAAATGTCGAAAGAAACCCAACTATAGTGTCCAACTTTTCTGTAAACTGAAGGGTGTCGCCTCAATCGGGCGGGTCATAATCAGATTCAGGTTCGAGTGCATCCTGAGGACATAAGCGAATTTAAGGATTCCAGAGCCTATTTTTTTTTATAAAACTCATATGAGAATAGAGAACCTACCCTCTTCTATAATCCGATGTAATAGCAATATAACCGGGATTCATATATCAATATAAGTACCTAATGACAACTCTACACCAAATACGACTAGTTTGAATTATTCCGAGTTTCACAGCGAGTAAGGCGACACGACACGGCGGCGGTTTGACGACACGGATGGCTCAGTTTGTAAGCACTTGTCTACTGAGCCGGCGGTCCTGGGTTCGAATCCCGGCCAGGGCAAATATTTGTGTGATGAACTCGAATATTTGTGCTTGGGTCATGGATGTTATTTATATATGTATTTATATATTATGTATATCGTCGTCTAGTACCCATAGTACAAGCTTTGCTTAGTTTGGGACTAGGTCGATTTGTGTAAGATTGTCCCTTAATATTTATGTATGTATGTATGTAAACACTTTATTGTACATAAAAACAAGAAAAGACACATTACAAAGGAATAAGCATGTACAAAGGCGAACTTATCCCTTTAAGGGATCTCTTCCAGTTAACCTTTGAGCAAATGAGTGCTAAACAAATGTAAATGGTAGACAAACCAAGCAACATGTACAATACAAAGGAGTAACTATAACTATACAATAATACACATGAAAATGCAAAAACCAACAGAGAGAGAGATAGGTAACAGTCGATATAATACATATTACATAATATCTTTATAAATACAAATACATAATATTCAAAATAAATAAAATTATAATTATATCAAAAACAGCAACCTAATCATTAGTTCGACAGCCACAATTCCTTTTAGACTGGTAGTTCAAATAAAAATTTTCAAGTCTAACGGCATTTTGTGAGCCATTTTGGCAACATGACTTTTCCGACGCAAAAAATCCTGCTGAATTCGATTCTGGATGTTGCCAAGCCGAATTTTGCCCCCCTCCCCCCATTTCCCCCCTTTTTACCTCAAAATATGTCCCTGATCACGGTTTTTACGGCTTTATACAAAAAGTATTACAGCTAGAAAAAAAATGTCAAAGACAAGACTGATCTCTATAAAATTTGCTATAACATGGTGTACAAACTTTTTTAGTAGGCCTTATGGTTTGTGAGCAATATCTTCCCGAACTTCATAGAATGGTAGAAAATTCTAAATATAAACTAAATATCGGCTTCCTTTACCGTCCTAACGGCATTTTGGGATCCAATTTGGCAACATGACTTTTCCGATGTAAAAAAGCCTGCTGAATTCGGTTCCGGATGTTGCCAAGCCGAATTTTGTCCCCCTCCCCCCATATCCCCCCCTTTTGACCTCAAAATATGTCCCTAATCACGATTTTGACGGTTTTATACAAAAAGTATTAAAGCTAGAAAAAAAGTGTCAAAGACAAAAATGATCTCTATAAAATTTCCTATAACACATGCTGTATAAACTTTTTTAGTAGGCTTTATAGTTTGTGAGCAATATCTTCCCGAACTTCATAATTTTTTTTTAAATTGATAATTGTGGTCGAGGCAGTGAAATACACTTATTTTAGGATAATTGGCATCGCACAGGATCCAGCCGCTCTGCTGCTCTTGACGCTGACATCCAGTTGACGTGCTGCTTATTATAATGTCAAGACTTACAGGGCTTTCAGTCATAGGCAGTTGTCAGATTTACACGCAGAACTGTATCCGAGTCGGGCTAAAAGCGACGTAGAAAATAAAAATGCTTTGCTTCTGACCATGAAGTCATTCAAAATGCTCACGCCAGCTTCTCCAGAAACGGGCCTCAGAAATGCAGTTACCCAGGATCTTGCAGCAGAAAAAAATAAAGTGTCACTTCTCACTGCCAAACAGCTTGGCTCACTCCAAGTAACGAAGTTTACTTCCGAAAGGCTCACCAATAGCAGGTAAGCAACTGCGCTAAGGTCAAAATTAACAAAGGCCCGACCTTCAAATACCCCTGCCTTGGCAGGTCGTTCAAAATCTGCCATTGCTAAAACTACAAACTAGAAAAACCGTAGCGTCCAACAACGCTTGACAGCTGTTGACAAGGCTGGGAGAACTTTAAGTCTGCGAGAGATCTTGAATCATGAGCTACATGCTGTCTCCATGGCTATTTACATCCCGGATGGATCCCTGAGGGGCGGGAAAAGTATAATATTTTCAGGCTAATCACCGAAACAGTAGAATATCCGCAAGTTCTTAAATCACTTGTGGATGCTCACCTCATTAACATTACGGCTGCAACGAAACAGAAACGGTAATTATTAGCTCGCCAGATCCGGAAGAAGATTGATTCAAGGACCATGCCATTTTTTTCTGCTGCAAGATCCTGGGTAACTGCATTTCTGAGGCCCGTTTCTGGAGAATCTGGCGTGAGCATTTTGAATGACTTCATGGTCAGAAGTAAAGCATTTTTATTTTCTACGTCGCTTTTAGCCCGACTTGGATACAGTTCTGCGTGTAAATCCGACGACTGCCTATGACTGAAAGCCTCTTTAAGTCTTGACATATAATAAGCAGCACGCCAACTGGATGTCAGCGTCAAGAGCAGCAGAGCGGCTGGATCCTGTGCGATGCCAATTATCCTAAAATAAGTGTATTTCACTGCCTCGACCACGTTTATCAATTTAAAAAAAAAATTATGAAGTTCAGGAAGGTATTGCTCACAAACCATAAAGCCTACTAAAAAAGTTTATACAGTATGTTATAGGAAATTTTATAGAGATAATTTTGGTCTTTGACACTTTTTTTCTACCTTTGATACTTTTTGTATAAAACCGTAAAAATCGTGATGCGGGACATATTTTGAGGTCAAAAGGGGGGGATATGGGGGGAGGGGGGCATAATTCGGCTTGGCAACACCCAGAACCGAATTCAGCAGGCTTTTTTACATCGAAAAAGTCATGTTGCCAAATTGGATCCCAAAATGCCGTTAGGACGGCAAAGGAAGCCGATATTTAGAATTTTCTACCATTCTATGAAGTTCGGGAAGATATTGCTCACAAACCATAAGGCCTACTAAAAAAGTTTGTACACCATGTTATAGCAAATTTTATAGAGATCAGTCTTGCTTGTCTTTGACACTTTTTTTCTAGCTGTAATACTTTTTGTATAAAACCGTAAAAACCGTGATCAGGGACATATTTGAGGTAAAAAGGGGGGAAATGGGGGGATGGGGGGCAAAATTCGGCTTGGCAACATCCAGAATCGAATTCAGCAGGCTTTTTTACGTCGGAAAAGTCATGTTGCCAAAATGGCTCACAAAATGCCGTTAGGACGGTAAAGGAAGCCGAAATTTGGATTTTTCTACCAGTCTATTTAACTTCCCCTTGAGCGATGCTACGGACTGCGTCTGCCTTAGGGCGGGAGACAATTTATTCCATAATTTCACGGCGCGCACAGCAAAAGACATATCGTAAACGTGAGATTTATGCGGTGGGATAGATAAAGTCAGATTCGCACTTGACCGCAGGCGATGGCCACTACCATCCGCCATGTAAGAGAATATTTATTTATTTATTATTTATTTAAGGGCAAGCAAGAATGCGTATGCAAAGCAGGATTGTTTCAGCTAGATACATTTTCTTCTGTTACAGGTACCGCTGACGATCACACGGTTGTCTGAGTTCAAAACGTGAATGTAGTCGAGGAAAATTACTTATTAAATAATAGGTATTTCACTATATTATTATATAATGTTTTTGGTAACATGTGCTCGTTAATTATCTCACTTGCCTTGTCTAGATAGGAGTCGTTGCAGATTCCTCATTTGATAACTTTGTTTTTCAGCAGAGTGCATAAGGCTTGATACGATAAAAACTAGGAATAAAAAAACATACAGTTGAATGTAGAACCTTCTCCTTTTTAGGGTTCCGTAGCCAAATGGCAAAAAACGGAACCCTTATAGATTCGTCATGTCTGTCTGTCTGTCTGTCCGTCCGTATGTCACAGCCATTTTTTTCCGAAACTATAAGAGCTATACTGTTGAAACTTGGTAGGTAGATGTATTCTGTAAACCGCATTAAGATTTTGATGCAAAAATAAAAAAATAATAATAAATAATGGGGGCTCCCCATACTTAGAACTGAAACTCAAAAATTTTTTTTTCATCAAACTCATACGTGTGGGGTATCTATGGATAGGTCTTCAAAAATGATGTCGAGGTTTCTAAAATATTTTTTTTCTAAACCGAATAGTTTGCGTGACAGACGCTTCCAAAGTGGAAAAAAGTTGGTCCCCCCCCCCTCTAACTTCTAAAATAAGGAAATGAAAAATCTAAAAAAAACATATAATGTACATTACTATAAAAACTACCAACGAAAATTGTTTTGAACGAGATCTAGTAAGTAGTTTTTTTTTAATACCTAACTTTGCAAGTTTGCACCTAATTTATATGGGGCGCTATACGTACCAGGTGCAAACTTAACTTAAACACTTAGGGATGGAAAGTGTTTGTACGGAACCCTCGGTGCGCGAGTCCGACTCGCACTTGGCCGGTTTTTTGAAGACGAAAATGAGTGGACAGGTGAATTGTTTTAGTAATAGAGTAACGATTATAGTACCTACCCCGCCAATTATGAAAAAAAATAAGTTTTCTAAATACGATATGTGGTAATCCAGTTACAACAGCGCAAGTATTTCAGTGCCTATATATCCAATTTGATAAAGCGTTAATTAAACACTTAATACTACGAGTCACATATTTCTTTATCATTTTTGACGTGTATATTAACGACTAAATTATTATATACGCTTATCACAGGAACTAATCGCTAATCTCATTATATATTTACTATTACAATTATTTTATCTAAGACAATGATTGCCAGAGTCGGTAGTAGGCAGCCGTTATCGATTGACAACTTAATCCTCAATATTTAACTTCTTCAATATGGGGCTAACACGTACAATAAACAATACAATTTAACAATCGTCCGATAATGGACTGTGAATAATGATTTGAGAGATCTTAGATGATAGCCTTAGATGTTGAGGTGACAAAATGGAACCATAAATGTAGACTTCCGCTAGTGATCAAAAGTATAGATTAAAGAGGTACCTTTGGAATAATACCTAATAAAATTACATTCAAGTTTTTTAATAATACTTTTATGACACGAATAAAGTAATGTTTGTTGACAAAGAAAAACATTAAGGTGATATCTTTCGGGTTAAAATCCATTGATTATAATAATGAAATAATGAACTTTATTCTGTAAGTAGGCCACAAGGGCACTTTTACATGTCTGTCTGCTTAGTAATTGTGTTTCAACCGTCCCAAGTCCCTGACTAAGGATTAAATTGCTATCGTGATTAGTATAGTTAAATTGACGTCTGAAACAATTTGAAATTATGAGCATGGATGACGATGAAGTGTCGTAAAACGTTGAATTAAAAACCATAATAGAGCATACAATGCTTGTATTTTCAATGCACAGTCATTTATTGATATTATAAGCGTCATTACCAAGAATTTATCCGAGCATAAAGGTAATGAAATAAACATTACATCTGTATTAATAAATAAATAAATAATTTATATTTATTGTATTCTGTAAGTAGCCCATAAGTACACTTTTAAAAGTCTAGTGCAACGTACAACAGGAGAACACTGTTGAAAAGAAATATCGAAAGAAACCCAACTATAGTGCCCAACTTTTCTGTAAACTGAAGGGTGTCGCCTCAATCGGGCGGGTCATAATCAGATTCAGGTTCGAGTGTATGCTGAGGACATAAGCGAATTTAAGGATTCCACAAGGCCTATTTTTTTTAATCAAACTCATATGAGAATAAAGAACCTACCCTCTTCTATAATCCGATGTAATAGCAATATAACCGGGATTCATATATCAATATAAGTACCTAATGACAACTCTACACCAAATACGACTAGTTTGAATTATTTAGAGTTTCACAGCGAGTAAGGCGACACGACACGGCGGCGGTTTGACGACATGGTTGGCTCAGTTTGTAAGCACTTGCCTACCGAGCCGGCGGTCCTGGGTTCGAATCCCGGCCAGGGCAAATATTTGTGTGATGAACTCGAATATTTGTGCTTGGGTCATGGATGTTATTTATATATTATGTATATCGTCGTCTAGTACCCATAGTACAAGCTTTGCTTAGTTTGGGACTACGTTGATTTGTGTAAGATTGTCCCTTAATATTTATTTATTTATTATTTATTTAAGGGCAAGCAAGAATGCGTATCAAAGCAGGATTGTTTCAGCTAGATACATTTTCTTCTGTTACAGGTACCACTGACGATTACACGGTTGTCTGAGTTCAAAACGTGAATGTAGTCGAGGATAATTACTTATTAAATAAAATAGGTATTTCACTATACTCGTATATAATGTTTTTGGTAACATGTGCTCGTTAATTATCTCACTTGCATTGTCTAGATAGGAGTCGTTGCAGATTCCTCATAAGATAACTTTGTTTTTCAGCAGAGTGCATAAGGCTTGATATGATAAAAACTAAGGAATAAAAAACATACAGTTGAATGTAGAACCTTCTCCTTTTTTGAAGACGAAAATGAGTGGACAGGTGAATTGTTTTGGTAATAGAGTCACGATTATAGTACCCCGACAATTATGAAAAAAAAATAAGTTTTCTAAATACGATATGTGGTAATCCAGTTACAACAGCGCAAGTATTTCAGTGCCTATATATCCAATTTGATAAAGCGTTAATTAAACACTTAATACTACGAGCCACATATTTCTTTATCATTTTTGACGTGTCATTAACGACTAAATTATTTTATATGCTTATCAAAGGAACTAATTGCTAATATCATTATCTTTACTATTCTAATTCTAATTTTAAAATATGGCTTCCATCAAAGTTAATGATGATTTCGCCAATTTCGAGTTTGCTCGTAGAGCATGCCGTTGTTTGGTGAGGTTTTGCTTTTTGTAAAGTGATAGCGATTTACAAAAAACCACGCGGACTATCGGGCCTTGACCCAGGAAGGGCTATGAACGCTTCAAGTTGAATTCTTCATTAGCTATTCACTCATACGTTAGATCACTGCACAATACGCCATCAATACTACACATTGAATAACAAAAATGAATAAATAACGATCAACAAAACTTAAACGCATGCGGCCATCTTGAGTCACGGACCGGAACATCTTTACTATTACAATTATTTTATCTTAGACAATGATTGACAGAGTCGGTAGTAGGCAGCCGTTATCGATTGACAACTTAATCCTCAATATTTAACTTGTTCAATATGCATGAAACAATAAAATTTAACAATCTTCCGATAATGGACTGTGAATAATGATTTGAGAGATCTTAGATGATAGCCTTAGATGTTGAGGTGACAAAATGGAACCATAAATGTAGACTTCCGCTAGTGATCAAAAGTATAGATTAAAGAGGTACCTTTGGAATAATACCTAACAAAATGGAAGTCGGACTCAAGCAAATGTTTCCGTATCACCGCACGAAAAAAACAGAAAATAGTTAAACAAGTGCGGAACTTAGGCAATTCCAAAAGTCGAGTCTGTGATCTTTTCAACGCATGTGCGGAAAAGAGAATCTTTCTGAGTAGGTAAATACGCCCTTCTTTACATTCAATTTTTTTAATAATACTTTTATGACACGAATAAAGTAATGTTTGTTGACAAAGAAGAACATTAAGGTGATATCTTTCGGCTTAAAATCCATTGATTATAATAATGAAATAATGAACTTTATTCTGTAAGTAGGCCACAAGGGCACTTTTACATGTCTGTCTGCTTAGTAATTGTGTTTCAACCGTCCCAAGTCCCTGACTAAGGATGAAATTGTTATCGTGATTCATATAAATTGACGTCTGAAACAATTTGAAATTATGATATGAGCATGGATGACGATGAAGTGTCGTAAAACGTTGAATTAAAAACCATAATAGAGCATACAATGCTTGTATTTTCAATGCACAGTCATTTATTGATATTATAAGCGTCATTACCAAGAATTTATCCGAGCATAAAGGTAATAAAATAAACATTACATCTGCATTAATCTCGATCGTAATTATAGTTATGTAATAAATTGCTTGTAATGTATTCCGTAAACCCACTAGGCTAGCTTAATTTCACCGGATGTACGTTAAGTCGTGGTAGCTCAGGGGTCAGGACACTATTCCGGATAAGTACAGGTCGTGGGTTCGATCCCCCACCCTGCAATGTATTTAGTGGTAGTGGATGGCGTAAAATTATGTGTTTATTCATAAAATCGAATAGGCTAGGCTAACTGTTCTCAAAGTGAGCTTTGCGGAACCCAGCAGGGGTTTCGCGACTGTTGGACGAAATTAAGTTAAATGTCTCAGTGCTTGGCACTGCCCCAATCGATGGCACCTGCGACATTAATTAATAGTTCACCGAGCGAGCGAAGTCGTTTCTTCTTTGGTCAATTTATTCCGGATGACAGTTGTCCAGATTTCCAGCTGTTCTCAGCTATAGGTCGCAATTCTCAACCGATTCTTGTGACATTTTGTAAGCAGTTTCGTCGATTCAGTTTCAAATGATGTTTAGAAAATGTGTCAAGATAGGCGTCCGCCTACGAGTCCTCATAGGAGATGAAAAACGTGTCATGAAAAAAAAATCTGTCATTTCGAAATAGCCCAAGTACGAGTAGAACACAGCCCTTATCCAACTTGAATTAGCGGTACAAGGGCTGTATAAGCGCTGATGCAGTCTGTTTTCTACTCGGGAGACTCGCGCGATAGGTAGGTTATCACTGGTACCTAGTCGATGAAACTTTTTAGTATTCCGATTTGTTTGTCGATTCAGTTTGAAATGATGTTCAGAAAATATTTCAATATGGCGGAGACAGGAGTTCAAAAACGCGAAGAAAAAAAAATGTCTTTTCGAAATAGCCCAAGTAGCACAGACCCTTACACAGCCCTTATCCAACTTGAATTAGCGGTACAAGGGCTATATAAACGCTGATGCAGTCTGTTTTCTACTCGGAAGACTCGCGCGATAGATAGATTATCACTGGTACCTAATCGATGAAACTTTTTAGTATTCCGATTAGTTGAGTTACCTATCTATATCTATTACAGCGAATGCATCGGTACGCGCCGCCAGTGAATTTTAATAGGAATGGAAATAGCTTTTCGCTCGAACGTCGGATGTCATCCATTTTTGTCCAGCGTGCGTTTGACATGCTTAATTAATTTCATAATTATTCGGTAATTGGTTGTGATTTTGCTATCTTTTAATAATATTCCCATTACCTTTCGTTTCGAATGTTTTATGAATGTAGGTTTAATTATTTGCTAGCTTTTATTTCACAAACTTATTCAGTTTTACAAGCCTTTAACACTGTGTTTGGTGTATCATTGGCTACAATATAATGATATAGGCACAGAATAAAGACACATATAAGTACAATATCTTCGAACTGTTTTCAAAAGTACATTAAATTAACTATAGCTAAAAAATGTAATTAGAACTAATTAGCTTAGGATAGGTTACGTTTGTTTTACAACAATCCTAAAAAAAATATCTGTTTCAGAGAAACGTTAAAGACTCAATTTTATGCCAACCAAAAGGGACCCAGTAAATGGGACATAAATGATATAGACCTTCTCTTATTTTTTGAATATGGTACGTAATACTCGTATTTTTAATTAATTAGTGCAACTAATTATCCTTATAATAGCTAATCGACCTTTGTGCAATAGTTTAATAGTTAACACTGTCATAAACAACTTTCATCGAGCTGTCAGCGGGAGTTCTAGGAAGGTAATTTCTAGAATCTAGAAATTGTCGAGACCAGATCAAAATCTAGGTCACCCAGTGTACCGGTTAAGATGAATCGATCCGTACCGACCGCTGACACGGGCTTATGTCATGTTTAGAGAACTTTGCACTTTACTTATTATAATTAAGTAATATGATTTATTGTAAATAATATAGCATAATTAAAATTAACATAAAAACCTAGAACCTAAACTACCTAGCCTAACCCTACCCAAGGTCGGTCATTGGCAGACATGATCCCAAGATGCTGGCGGCGTTTCCCCGCTGCACAGCAATACTGAGCCTTTGTCCGAGAAACAAAGATTTCTTATAAATAATGACACAAAGGTAAATTAAGAAAGAAAAATTGAATAGATCGCATTCAATTTTTCTTTCTTAATTTACCTTTGTGTCATTATTTATAAAAATAAAAATGTGGTATTTCCACATAAAAATAAGAATCGATAAAAAGATTCTATATAAATATTTACAAACATTTCTTATTATATAACACACAGACCATAAGAATACTAATATAACATATATATATGCAAATTATGTTTTTAACCGACTGCGTCAACAACATTCCTGCAACATGAACATGAAAAAGAGAGATTCTCGTGTGATCTTAGATCTCATGATCTTGAGGTTCTCAGAGGGTCGTCACTAGAGAAGCGATTTCGTTCATTTTTATTATTTGTAAGCTTGAGCCTACGAATGTTCCCATTATTATCAGAGTTGAGATGGGTAGGGCTCAGGAGCATTTCAACAGCTCGTTTCCTTTTGTTACGAAATTCAAACGAATATAATCTTATTTTAAATTTGCAGAAATTACGCACTTAAAATAAAATCCCTTATCAACTCATTTAACGAAATTGTTTTTGTTAATTTTTTCTGTTCTGGTTTTGTTTTCGTCTTTAAAATCGGTTACAGTATCCTTGCTATTACTCATTTTTGTATAATACACGTAAATTCCAGCAATTTCAACTAACCACCACAATCAATCTCACACTTATTTCACTCACACCGGATACCCTTGAAATGTCGACAAACGTTTCACCGAATGCTTCATTTCGTCGAATTTTCATTTCATCGACAAATTTTTACTCGTAAGTCATAAAATTTTTAGACATTTTGTAAATTATAACCTTTAGATTAGGTAAGGTTAGGTTAGGTTTGTGTTTTATATCATTCAAAAATATTTTATGGTTTCAGAAAAAAAATGCTTTCGATGAAATGAAAATTCGACGAAATGAAAATTTGATGAAACGTTTGTCGACATTTCATTGTGCTTTAATTGTTATATACTTGTGCTAGTTTTAAGTAGCATGTTTCGACTGTATTCTAATATTTACTGTGTCTAACCATGTAAGTTGTGGATATGAATAAAGGATTAATCTAATATTTTTGGATTCCATTACAAATAGCAACAAGCACTCTGTTATGAGCTCACCGAGTAACGATTTTTTTTGTAAAATAATTTTATTTTTTCGTGAAAACATAACATATGTCAAGGAGCGTTCGCTCCTGAGCTCTACCCAGACACGAGGATGGGATTCATGAAGATGTTTTATAGTGATCATGTCTAATGGTTGCGTTTAGCACGTGATAAATAAATGTCCAAAGCATCCGAAACTGTTAGGGAGCATCCTTACTGCAAGCATTCGGCTGCAATGTCCTGTCATTTTCATATCAGTTTTTGTTACATTACAGGTGAATGCTCCCAATGAGAATACTCCCTTACATCACATTATCATAATGCATGCATGCAGAAACTGACGAGTGCTTTGTAATGTATTTATCGTGTGACAAACGTTCATACCAGTTTTTTTACATTACAGGTGAATGCTCCCAGTGAGAATACTCCCTTACAGTCACATTATCATAATGCATGCATACAGAAAGTGACGAGTGCTTTGTAATGTATTTATTGTGTGACAAACGTTCATATCAGTTTTTTTTACATTACAGGTGAATGCACCCAGTGAGAATACTCCCTTACATATCATAATGCATGCATGCAGAAAGTGACGAGTGCTTTGTAATGTATTTATTGTGTGACAAACGTTCATATCAGTTTTTTTTACATTACAGGTGAATGCACCCAGTGAGAATACTCCCTTACATATCATAATGCATGCATGCAGAAAGTGACGAGTGCTTTGTAATGTATTTATTGTGTGACAAACGTTCATATCCGTTTTTTTACATTACAGGTGAATGCTCCCAGTGAGAATACTCCGTTACGTATCATAATGCATGCATGCAGAAAGTGACTAGAGCTCTGTAATGCATTTATTGTGTGACAAACTCGAGTGTCGGCCTGGATTCGACTTTTATCCGTTCACGTGATCATTTTGAAATTGCATGCTGCGGGACAGAGAAAGAAGTTCAAGCCAAAACGGTGCAAGGGGGCTTTTATAAAAACTATGAGAAATGTTCTGCTGTAGACGGAGTGACATTTCTGCAAATATAAAAGTCGCCGTCTACAGACGTAGTGTGGTATCACGAGGATCCTACGTCTCTGAATGTGTTAAGAGCGTTTAGCAACCATGTATGCCTTGACTTTTACACATTGCTTATAATAAAAACGTTGAAAAATCCAGAGTAAAAACAATTTCTGACCAGATGTTTGAATACGACGTGACGTGCCGTACAGTATATTTCTTGTTAATTAATTATACATACTACTCTAAAGAAGCTGCCGTAAGTTTATTTGGCACCATGCGACAGTGACACACTTACCTCAATACTAACTGTGACTTTCATTTGTGTCCACGTTTAAATGATATCAAATCAAGACCGAATACTTAAAGGCCTTGAACACAAAACGGAATTCGGATATACTATTTTTTTACGACCTACTGCAGAAACCATTTCTGGGTATACAGGGTGTTGCCTGGAATAGGAGTAATAAATTAAAACATACATTCTACTCTTGAAACTGAACATTTGTTCAGCAACTTTCTAAAAAAGTAAATTTTCATTATTTCAAACAGATTAAATAGTATATTCAATGTACGTCGTCCAACATTGACATTCCCTGAGCATTGACACAGCTGTCACTCTACTAATGTCGCACATTTCACAATACATTGCTTCTTTGTCTAAACATTATTCTACAAAATATCATTTAATAAACGTTATTTTCGAAAGTTGCTTAACAAATGTTGTTCAGTTTCAAGGGAAAAATCTATGTTTAAATTTTTTGCTCCTATTACAGGCAACACCCGGTATATAATCTTATACCGCAATAATCAATCACATTGTGACAATGTGACGCCTCTGAAAAGTTATACATATTTATTTTTCGACTTTCACTTGTCCTTGCCATTTTGCAGTACAAGTCAACTTAAAAGTGACGTCATAAAAAAAAATATCTAGTTAGGAGAACAACATTTAAAGGTTTTGGCAAACGGATGAAATTACCTTAAATTTATCTATATTTTACGATTTTAATAAAAAATGGGGTCTTTATTTTTGAGGTATTTTAGTTTGCTCGTTTACCCCCTCTAACCTACCTACTCTTTTTCTTGATTCTATTACAAACATTTACGTTACCGTGGCGTACCGTCACGTCACTCTATTTCTCATTTCTCAGAACAAAAATTGGTATTATGAAAGGAAATTCATATCTAAATTTCTCTGACTCTCTGTTTGTCCGTCGTTATCAGTTCTTGCGTTATCTGTTATGTAACCAGCTCATTACCTGCAAGATTTGTCGACGGCTTGGGGCTTAATCAGGTTAATCACGGTTTATAAACGAGCACTTGTATGGTTGATTTCCGTTATTTGCATTCGTATTTTTGTCTCATTTAAAAGGCCACTAGAAGTCATAATCATAAGCGTTTTGGACACTGTGAAATTTTCTGGCATACAGGACCTATCGTCGCGCTAATTTGTGCATAACCTGCGGGGTAAATCAACATCGGGGACCAAATTTATGGAGTCACGTTTACCTGCTGGACAAATCAAATTCAGCAATAAAAATTTTGGTTATATTTACCTAGATCGACCGATCGAGCCATTATCATTTATCGGTCGTTGTGTTGTTTAAAGAAATAACCAAAAAATTGGGTACGATTCGACTATGGTAAAGTGAGGCAATAATAGAGGCATAAAAAGATAAGATGTTTGTTATGGTATACAATTTACCAAATCCAACACTTGAATTACATTTTTCTCGCTAAATATGTCCATTTGACATTTCATTCGACCGACGTACCTAACATACATAGGTACTAAAGTGAGCTGTCAAACTGCCGTATTCACTTCATCCCACAGTTCTCAGACTTTTGCGAATATCAAAAGAGGAATCTTTGTTGTGTTTTATTCTGTGCCTATTAATACACCGGCTGTTCATTGAAAAGGCATCGCATCGCGATATTAGATCACTTTACAGCGTTGTGCAACTCGTGATTGTATGCCACTCGTGTAGGGATACGATTACGTTTGCAAATTATTAGGGTTCGTTGAGTACCTTTTTAGACAGCAGTTACATACCCAGTCTGGCGTCACGGCGTCAGTTCAGTCCGTCAGTCTGATAACAATGACGGCAGAAGGATCGTGTAACCCTCTCAGACTGACAAACTGAACTGAACTGAACTTATATAAAACATTACGAACCCCTAAAGTAGATACCTATGCATTTCGTGATGAGATCTCAAACATATGTCAATAGAAACATTGAATTTAACTCCGTAGTGGTAAATTGGAAACCTTTATCCTTGTCTGGCTGATACGATCAAATTCTCGGTCAAGTTCATGCAAAAACGACTTATCGCTCGGTTTGCTACGGTTTTGAATTGAATGAGAGAAACATCTACACTCAATTTAATAACTATATACTTACATCGTAATCCTTGACCATGAAACTGATCACTCGATGACCAATAAAATTACGTATCACGTGGTCGACCATTTCGCGCTCAGATTAAAATACCTCACGCGCATAAAAACAGATAACACGAGAACAGTTCAATACAATTAGGAAGTACCCTGGATATTTTGGTACTTAAATAGATAACTTCGAAGCTACATGAGGTGTAATAAAAAAAATACAACCGAATTGAGAACCCCTCCTTTTTTGAAGTCGGTTAAAAACGAGGGGGCTTGGGAGGCAGTGCCCCACGCCCCCGCGCCACTCGTTTAAAAAAAAACAAGAATGCTTCAATACAATTTGCACGAACCCTGCATCTTTTAGAACGGTAAATTGATAATGATTGTTCTCGTTTACGCCACGGTTTTTTTTTTGGGTTTCAAGAATCGCTACCGACCCTTGAAAGAGCCGGTTTACCGACCTCTTGCTTACTACCTATCTATATATGTTTGACATTTTTATAAAAAAAAAATCGTGATCTCTTTCATTTAACTCAAGTTACTTCCATTACTCGGCATTCGGCCTTTACTGTTCAGCGAATATCAACTTGTTATCAAGGATTAGCACTCAGAAAATTTAATCCTCTTTATAGCCTCCACTTTGCTCACTAAAGTACTTAATATTATAGTCGTTTCTAATTACTAACAATTGTATAGCAAAAGACAAGTACAATAATCGGTAGGTAATCGTAGTCACGATTTCTTTAGTTGAAAGAAAATGCATGTCTGTGAAATCATGGAAATCATGTTAACTTGTTCCTGCATGTCGAATTGGTACCTATAAAGATACCAGTTGATTACGACAAAGTATCTTGATAAGGCAGGTGATTACAATATTTGAATATACGTTGCTTGAGGTGTAGAAAAACACATTATGGAGTATAGATTTATATTAAATTATTATTTTCGTTTGTATAATAAATACTTACATATCATGCGCTGACTCTGTCTTTACATAGACGATCAAAGTTTGACCATGTTAACTTACACCTAAATGGTCTCATTGGTTTACTTATGTTAAGGTTTGACTCAGAATTATCACCCCAGATATAAACTAAAGAAATCTAGGTTTATTAATTGAAAGCATTGATTACTTCCGACTTCGCATTTTCATAAGAGAGCCTTTTAGTTGAGGCAATTCTGAAATTTCTGAAGTTTGTCCTATATAATAGACAGGGGCCTATGATAGTTGGGTAAGGACCAAATTCTTTGCATCGTTGGACAACGGAAATCACAATGGAATGTGTCACACCGGAAAAAAGTAGCACGATAAAATTGTAAATGTACGTGTACAAGGTTTGAAGATGAATAATAAATAAACATCGGGACAGGTGAAACTAAATAAAAGCTTGTAAGCACAATTGGTAACGTTGTCTTCGCTTCGCCGAATTTCCGTTGTGACACATAGCACAATGTTGTGTGAAACTCGTCGCACAATGGAGGCAAAATACTTCACGACCTAACCAGAAATAACAACATGGCAGCACTATCGAAGTCAAGCTTGCAAGTTCGGAGTCAGTGTTCCATTAAAATAATTGAAGAATCTACTGGAATAGCGTTGTAAGTTCCGTGTAATGTCGTCGCACAACTGGAGGTTGCACAATGGAAGAATATTTGGGACATGCATAAAATAGCCGCAAAATTTAAAATGATGAAGGATATCGAATATTAAACTATACCTGCGTCTTAACAAAACCTAAGACTATACATACAAATAAACTGTATAAGTTAAGGCATTCGTACTTTAAAACAAAATCAATATATTCTCGAGAAAGCAGAGTACGGACATATTCATTTTGTATGGGAAATATAATAAAGATAAAAAAGTATATTTCTGAATAATTTTTTTATTAACTATTCTGAAAATCAATTCGTTTATTGATGATTGGGTTAATAGGAACTGTTATTTGGCGTGTTTTTTTACTCTACAAATTAACGATAAATGTTCTATTTTTAGTTTGAGATGAGGTGGACATTAATGTAATGACAGTATTTGCAAAGAATTTGGTCCTTACACAGTTGCGTTTATCACGTGATAAATAAGTGACAAAGCATCTGTCTCTCACACTCGCATTGTCAAAACGTTACTGATGCTTTTTAGGTTATTTATCGTGCGATAAAAGCAACCATCATAGGCCCGCAGGTGTTGAGTCCTAGTTACATTGCACCTTTTGAGAAGACTTTCAGATCTTGAAAATGTAACCAAGATGTTAATTGCCAATTAAGTGCTCTTCGTCGCTGCGTCGCAGTTCGATCAATCGATGGCCTATTTAGTGACTCGTTTGCATGTATTAGAGCTAAGTAAATATGAATAAATAGCAGGTACTGACGCAATAAAACCTAAATAAACACGTTACGAGACAACGAATTTTGCAAACGTGGGGATAAATTTTATGTGTGCAGTATGCGATTGTGAGATTGGAAATAAAATTCGTAGTCGAAACTACTTAGCATCGATCGTAATAGGTTCGATTGGAAGGGAAATGGTTTTTCCTGTTACTTACCTGAATTATGAATGTAAAATTGACTTAATATTTGATAATTACTATACACCTAATTAATGTTTTAATTAACAAGTTCAAAAAAGTACATAATTAATTATGCGAGTTCGTGAATGAAGCTTTTAAGGCTTAGGTATTTATTAGGTAATTGCACAATGAAGTCATATTAATAATTTGAGATTTAAAACAATATATGTACGTGTATTAAATAATCATGGAAAATACGCACATGTTGTTAAAATAAAATAATATTGTACATGTTAATAAAAGGAGCAGATTATGCAAATATCTTGAATGCGTGAAAGTAACACTTTCCACGTCAATGTAAAAACAACAATAAAGTAGTCGCGTGCCGAACGCATGAAATTGACATTTCAGCGAACAATTTCAATGCAATGACACAACACAAGCGATCACAACACTCACCATGATTAAAGTTAACACGCGATCGTTCGGAAGCGTGCGCGGGCGCTCGCTCGGCGGTCTGGGCGCAACTGGCGCGGATTCCCCTGCGTCGGCGCATCTTCATTGATGCTGATAACTTGATAACGCATTTCCCGTGTTATGTCGTTTGCATCTTGATCGTATTATCTACCTAGCTACTGCCCGTCTAGCACAACTATGCTTCGCGACTCTTGTCGCGCGACATAGCGCCATCCGTCGCCCTCTCACATTACTGTACAGAAAGAGACAGGCAATTATCTCGCTCGAGAAATAGTCGCTTCTGACAGTTGTGCTAAAGGTGCTGGATTGTTTTAAAAATCAGAAAATGAGGTAAATAGGTAATTTCATACCTAGTAGGTTTGGTAATATGACCTTCTTATCAGTGTTAAATAGTGTAGAGTCAATAAGAAGTTTTATTATAATTATTAAAACAGAGAAATGTTCAAACAATAATAAATATTCTTACAACTGAATCTCTGTGTTTTGTAGGTATATGATATGTTTCAGCTAGTTTTACTTGCTAGAACAGTGAGCAGCAGAAGTAGCTAAGCAGCAATAACACACAATAAATAAGAAATAAATAAATAAATAAATATCAGACAACCTCTGTACAACACTTATTATCTTGATATAGTGTCCGTCTGTAATTGTGTATATAATTTTGACCATCTAGCGTGCGCAACTTTTCTGCTGACTGTACCATATATTAGGGTTGCACGGTGCAACTTGCACCATGTTACCCGGGCTCCACACTACTCACGAAGTTGACTGAGGCCAAATTGGCCGACGTATGGGTTTCCGCAGCGAAGTGGCTCTCCACACTGACGTGTTCGCTCAACTTCGGTCTACTTCGCCAGTAGTGTAGAGCCGCAATTGCATTAACTGAAATCGGGAGGTAACTTTTATGGTCACGATTATTCACGATCTACTTATCAGATATAGGCTTCCTTAAGAGCACCTATTGTAATACCTCACAGTTTTATTTCATAGACCGTGTTACCTAATATTAACCTACAATAGGTACACTAACATTATTGACCGAGAGACCGAAGCTTCTCTGTTTCAGCTTCGCCAAAATTTCTTTCGTATGTCCGGATTGGACTTCCGGATGTTCGGATTTGAGGCTGTTCTCAAGTACAGGCCATATTTTGTCAACCGATTCTCATGAAATTCTGTGAGTAGGTTCGATAAGTTAAAGTATATCCTTGTATCGTCGAATCATATTTTCAACATTTTTAGGGTTCCGTAGTCAACTAGGAACCCTTATAGTTTCGCCATGTCCGTCTGTCCGTCTGTCCGTCCGCGGCTTAGCTCCGTGAGCATTAGTACTAGAAAGCTGAAATTTGGTATGAGTATGGGTATATATCACGCCGACAAAACGGTAAAATAAAAGTTTTTTTTTCGGGTACCTCTCAAACACCTAAAGTGGGGGTGAATTTTTTTTTTCGTTTCAACACTAGTGTGTGGGGTGTCATTGAATAGGTCTTTTGAAAATAATAGGGGTCTCCAAACATTACTTTTTGATAAAGTCAGCAGTTTTGTAAATATTCGCTCCGAAAATAAAAAACATAGCGTCCCCCCCCCCCCTCCTATAACTTTTCAACCACGGGTCAAAAAATTATGGAAAAATTCATGAACATGAGGCATTTTAAGTACTTTCAATAAAAACTATATTGAACAAAGTCGGTTGAGCCGTTTTTAGTTATCGCAAAATTTCATAATTTTCTTAAAAGGACGTAAGTTGACTTCCAGAAGGTAATAAGTAATTACAGTTACTTTGGCGTTTACGACCTTTTTATAGAGCTTGAAATCTTTCTCGTAATTTAAACCTAAAAACGCTGTTTTAAGCCCGTCTATTGTGGAGGATGGGCAACTACGGAACTCTACACTGAGCGTGGCCCGACATGCTCTTGGCCGGTTTTTTCAAAATGGCGGAGATTTGGGTTGATAATATTAAGTAACCGGCCAATTGCGAGTCTGACTCGCACACCGAGGGTTCCGTACAAATACTTATCCCATAATTACTGGCCGGGTTAAGTTAAGTTTGCACCTGGTATGTATGGCGCCGGATACAAATGAGGTGCAAATTTAACGTCACCGATCACGTTTGTTGCATGGAAACCCCCTTAAATATTTATTTTACTCTGTTTTTTTTAGTATTTGTTGTTACAGCGGCAACAGAAATACATCATCTGTGAAAATTTCAACTGTCTTATTATCACGGTTCATGAGATACAGCTTGGTGACAGACGGACAGACATACGAACGGACAGCGGGGAGTAAAATAGGGTCCCGTTTTTTACCCTATAGGTACGGAACCCTAAAAAGTGACAAATTGCAATAATTTCGGAACAAATTCGCGAAGTTTACAGGTCATAGAGCAGCAGAGTTGTAGACTTAAGTGATACTGAGGAAGAATATCCACACGCGGAGTATATTATTATACCATGATCCACACAAAATAAATATGTGATGTACAAACTGACTGAGCAAGATGCCTATTGAGTGACGTGACGGTAAAAAAGATACCGATGGACACATTGAGCGTTTGTTAGTGAATATTTAATCACATACAATTAATAATATCTGGCATGTGTTAAACTGATGACACTGTAAAATTATTTATTTATTTACCACAACAGGTGGTCAGGGACGCCGCCTGAGTTAGCCCGGAAAGCCGTTGGAAACGCGAATCCGCCCGAAACATCATTTTGTTTCAATTTGTCCCTTCAATATTAATATTGGATATTGTAAAAGTTTGTGAAAATTGCTGATGGATAACGCAGTGATGGCTCAAAATCAATAGCATGTAAGCGGGATAGCTGCGTTATTAAAGTTTAATCGATAGCGGCTATGTAGAGTCAGTCATGTATTTGAGTCCGAAATGAATGGGTTTGCGCACTCTTACCCACTGCGTACACTTACCCCACATGACTGTAACACAGAAATATAAACAAATTTACAGGAACGTGGTAAATTCGGACGCGCTCATTTTTACCCGTTTTACTTCATGCGTCAGGTATTGCCAGCTCTGTGAAGCGTGCATTCTGAAAAGCTCCATATTAATGAATCCCTTTACAAAAGTGAAAACGAATTTACGCGGTAAAAGGACTAGTTCATTACGGAATGAGCTTTGTGCTTTATTTACCGGTGATAAACTGCTTATGTATAGGTTAATACCTGTGGCGTATCCTGTAATATCTGATTACATTGTATAGCGGGACCGAATATGAAGTTTTCTGATTACTATTTTACATGGAAAACTACCGCGAGTCTCAGACATATTAAAATACATAATGGTAATACATAATACTCACGTAGTAAAAGTCGAATATCGCTCGATATGTTTCAAATCGGTAAGTACGCGATTCGAAACATATCGGGCGTCATCTATCTCGATATTCTCGAACATCAGGAGAGCCGATCAGTCGCGATATTCGACTTTTACGACGTGAGTAAACCCGTTTATGTATTTTAATTTGTCTGTTTACCTTTATTTCTACGAGTATGTATGGTACCAGGTGGGTCCTGTAACTGGAGAAATAAATAAAAACATAGGTTTTACCCCTCAAACTGAACAACATTTAATAAACGACTTTTAAAAATAACTCATTTATAATGTAAACCTGAAAATAAAGTTTATTCAAAGAAGCAATGTATTGCGAAACATTTGATATTAAGTAAAGTGACAGCTATGTCAATGCTAAGGCGATGTCAATGTTGGACGGCGTACATTGAACATGCTATTTACTTTGTTTGAAATAATGAATAGATGTTGTTCAGTTTAACGAGTAAAATCTATGTTTTAATTTTTTGCTCCTGTTACAGGAATCACCTGGTATGAGGTTGTTAATAGTACACACACGCAACATAGATTATGTTTGACAAGGTGCTAAAGTAAACCATTATTACACGAAGTGATTCGACACAGTCGTCGGACGGGCGACCGAAGTAAGCGGGAAAACGATGGAAAATGAGTACTCGTAAGTAACCTATTTCTTTTACCACAGTAAAATATGTTTCTCTTAACCTGCCATATCTTATCTGACATTTTTATTCCACAGTTTTATCGCATAACTGGTAGTTTAATGTTATCCAGACGGCTTTGGATTTGTCTTACTTATTTAGTTAGAGTCTGAAGATTACAATGTTACGCAAGTTATGTTTTTCTACAATGTTTTGTACAAAATTCAATATTAATGGGAACTCAAACCATTACAGAATGAATAAATATATCAGCAGTAATTATTATTACCTACCATCGTAAAATCCAGCCCTTCAAAAAATTGTGGCCACTGCCAGCTGAAAATCAGTCAAGTTCGAGTCGAATTACCAACTCACGACTCTCGGTTGATAAATGTATATCTAGTGAATCTATTTTTGTAAGAGCTAAGCATAAAGGAAATAATTTTACTTATAATTAAAAGGGTGACGTTTCCCTTCTTCCAGTTAATTATATAAGGAGTAACTTTGAACGAAAGTGTTTCGTAGATTATTAAAAGTTGGGAAATTCCCTTAACTGGGATTCCCTATACATTGTTATCTCAATGACAACCGAGACGTAAAAACGATGCTGTAAAAACCCGAATCAGAATAACAATTTCGTTGTAAATATGAAGGAAGCCAGATAATATGGGTCACTTTAAGATTAAACGACAAATATTTGTTTATAATTATATTATACCCAGGTCTGCGAATAAGAATCTCTGGGACACTGCATTTTGAGATTTCAAAAATTCATCTTATAATGGCACCGATGTGAGATCTTTTGTAGCAATTCTAGTATGTCTGTTTGGCCAATCGGTTGCCTGGTATAGAATGACCTTGTTATGTGCAATAAAGTTTAAATAATAAATAAAAACATAGCACATTTTCCGTATAAAAACATCGCATTCAAGCAAAATAATTAGAGATGTATCACATTATGTGAAGTGTCCCATGGAGTCCCACGTCATTCGCCAAGCGGGGCATTTAGGATGATTTTTTAAATTTATTAGTTTTGGAAGAAAGATTGTTAGGTTCATCGTAGCCACATTTCAGGATAACGTTCCATGTAAAGTGATCGGGCCGTGAGTAGCTGTATCACAGTCAATTCCAAAACAAAAGTCGTTTCTCCGGTTGTCAAAAGTTAAGAGCTTGTATGAATCCAGGTTATATTGCTATTACGTCGGATTATAGAAGTGGGAACATTATTTATTTGGACGTTGGAAATTGCGCCCACCATTGGTTTAAATGGGGCTGGACTGAGTCCCCCGAGTGCGAGTGTGGGCACCCGAACCAGGCGATCAAGCACATGGTATTCGACTGTCCTATCACCAAATTTACAGGAGGAATAGAAGACATCAAAAACCTCACTGAAATTGCCAGAGATCACTTGGAGAAGGCTAACTTCAACCTTTAAATTAAATTTAATTAATTGTACCTATATCCAGTGACTGAAAAAATAAATCGGAAAATGACATCCTTAATGTCCACAGGAAAGACTTGAACCTAAATCGGAATATGACCCAAGTCCTATTTTGTTGCACAGCGTTGATTTTCCTATCACGATGATGCAACTTTATATACGGTTAGGAGCAACTCGCTGCAGCTGGTGCCTCGTGCATCGCGCTGTTATTTTTACCCGACTACGGCAAAGCCAAAAGGAAGGGTTGTAAGTTTATTACCCGACTACGGCAAAGCCAAAAGGAAGGGTTATAAGTTTAGCAGTCTATACATGTATGTATGTATATTTATATGTAAGTATGTTCCACCATAGCGCGAATACTACTTAACCGATTTTAGTGATTGAGGTGTCTATCAATTCGTAATTACAGTCTGGGTGACATAGACTACATTTTTAACATACTTCAAAAAAGGAGGACGTGAGAGTAAAATTTCTACAGAAAAAAAAATCAACAGATTTTAAAAATTCTTTTTTTGTTGGAAAGTTAACACTTCAGTTATTATCTCTTCGAAATATGGTAAAGATCTGATGATGGAATCCATCAGAAATCGACGGAACTCTGCAAATATAATAGTTACAAGTACAATTTCTTTATTATTTTATATAGTGATTCAGGTATCTGTTGTCAGAAAGCATATTTAATTTGACCATGGAACTGATGCCATAAAAAAATACAACGTTCTGAAACGGCAACAAGAAAGCAGATACAACGTTTTAAAACGACAACAAAAAAGCAGATCTTATGAAACTTTTGAGTCTACGTAGGCGATGGTGACATAAGATACGGGGGGCTCGGGGGGCTGAGCCCCCTGCCATAAAAAACTACAACATTCTGAAACGGCAACAAGAAAGCAGATTTTATGAAACTTTTGAGTCTACGGAGGCGATGGTGACGTAAGACACGGGGGGCTCAAAAAGTACAACGTTCTAAAACGGCAACAAGAAAGCAATCTTTGAAATTTTAGAGTTAACGGAGGAGATGGTGACATAAAACATAGGAGGGGGGGTTGGGGGCGCAGCCCCCCACCATAAAAAAATACAACATTCTAAAACGGTAACAGGAAAGCAAATTTTATTCAACTTTTGAGTTTACGGAGAAGATGGTGACATAAAACACGGAGGTCTCGGGGGACGGAGCCCCCCGCCATAAAAAATACAACATTCAGAAACGGCAACCAGAAAGCTAATCTTATGAAACTCTTGAGTATACGGAGAAGATGGAGACATGAAACCCGGGGGGCTCGGGGCAACTTTTGAGTTAAACTAGGAGATGGGGATAGGGGGGAGATGGGGGACGGAGCCACCCGCAATAAAAAACGGTAGTGATATATTTGGATTTCCAAACAGTTTTTTTCTGAGTTGCTCTTTAACTTGCTGAAAATGTTGTTTCGTGAAATGTAAATAATTGTCGTTAAGAAGTGATTAGGTACCTATATTTAATATTTAGATATTGTTGCATTGAAAAAAATACGAAAGAATATTCTCTTTTAGCGTAAAAATATTAGAGTTGTATGAAATTTTTTTTTTTTAGTTTTTTGAGATATGTAAAAGGAAGATTGTATCGTAGGTAGTTAATGTCACAACGCACGACTACGGCATTTGAATTAAATTATAATGTTATTGTTGTTAACTAACAGAAGATTTCAGTAGAAAAAAATATGCAAGAACATTTAACATGTCAAATGACTTGTCTTGTGGAATAAGGCGATGATACCCGATATTTATATCTTGTTTTTAACTTTTTAGTTCGTTGCTCCGTAGTCGGGTTTAAGTTTTTTAACCTTTTATTTTTCTGATATACTTATCCTTCTTCATACAAAATTGAATTTCAATACAATTTTAGAATTGTATAATATTATAGATAAGAACTTGTTTTGACCCTTATTTATTAAAATACAAGTCCAAACCACCGGGTTAAAAAACAAATCACGTACATACATAGTAGACGTACACGATCAATGTAGTAGACTCAAAATCTGTTAGGCGTCCATTCGCAAAACCACAACATCCAATTTTGACGTGCAAACGCGCGTAAATCAGAACCCTGCACGCCACTTGGCAGGATTGAAAATCTAGTGACAATAGTGTTGATGAGCTAAATTTTTGCGGTGCGTTCAAAAACATTGCGCGGCATAGCTGGAATGATTTTGCGCCGTAGTCGGAATTAGGGATGCTAAAGGTTTTATCGGAAACGACACTGAAGCCAGGTTTATGATGGAAAACAAGATAAGTAACAAAACGAAACATTTTGAAAAACACCACGCCGTATGTTTAGTCGTATCCCGCAGCGCCATGTTTACAAACCTGCTTTGAAATCTTTTGTCGTTTAATAAAAAAAACCGCATTGAAGTCAGACCAGTATTCCAGGAAAATGGTAACAGACGGGAACACCCAAATATTCCGAATCTATTAATTCCGATTTTTAAAACTCTGAATTTCATAATTCCTAGGAAATAAAATTCCGATTACTAAAAAACAGGAAATCTATTTAACCGAATTTCAAAATTCCGATTGTATATTATTCCGATTTTTATAACTCCGAATAATGAAAAGCCCGAAGTGCCATTGGCCTGAAAAACAAAATTCCGATTATTAATTTTCCGAAACTTCATTACTTATTCGGAAATTTGATATTCGGGATAATGACATCCGTGTTTTCAATACTCGGAAATTTAGTCTTAGGAATTATGAAATTCGGAGTCAAAAGACTTGCTCAACCCCGAAAACTGTAGGTTGGGTTCGGTTTGTATTGTGAGCACGTATGGCGGAGCGACAGACTTGCTGAACCCCGAAAACTATAGGTTAGCTTATTGGCTGAACCCCGAAAACTGTAGGTTAGGTTAGGTTTGTATTGTGACCACGTATAGCGGAGCGTCAAAAGACTTGCTGAACCCCGAAAACTGTAGGTTAGGTTAAATCCTAACATTACTTATTTCACCTTGAGGCAGGCCTCCGTTAGCCCGAAAAACTTTCACATATTTAGGTTTATATTTTATAGTTATTAATAACAGCAATTCGTAATTTTGATGTTTCGGACTTTTGATTAGTCGGGTTTATTATTGGTCGGTGTAATTAATGATATTCGGAGTTTTGAAAATCGGAATTCCTATTTTTGATAGTTCGGATTATTATTCATTCGGACTTCTTATTGTTCGGTGTATTGAAATTCGGAATTTTGAAAACCGTGATTGTAAACGTTAGACATTTTGAAATTTCGTAATTATAAAAATCGGAAAAATGAAAAATCGAAATACTTATATTCGGAGTTTTAAAACATTCGGAATTATAATAATCGGTATTATGAAATTCGTGATTCCGATAATCGGACTTTAGTTTTTCGTATTTATGTAGCGTACCCGTAACAGACACATTTTATCCCAAACGTACCTATTATACAGTGTGTATTGTTGATATAGCCACAAAATGTAACCAGACGTAGATTTTAGTGCTATGAACCGGTATTTTTCTAGATATATATCTAAATAAAAATAGTTATTTGTTATGCAAGGCTGCAAAGTTGTTATTTGGCGCGAGTGTTGAAATTTAAAGCTGAGCGTAGCGAGGCTTTCAAGAAACGAGAAGCTAAATAATTTTGCAGCCATGCGGAACACACAACTTTTCACCTCACTACAGCGAGGAAAATGCAAGAATCAAGAAAAACAATTAAAACATAAAAATAATCATATTTAATTTTGCCTTCTATTTAACACATCAAATTTAAAACATAACACACTCAAATCCAAACCAAATAAATACGAGAAAAGCACACATATTAAAAATTAAAAGTAATATGGCCGTAATTTGTATTATCGTCGTGTATATTTTATCGTTGAGTTTTCTTAAGCACTGTTATATTATATTTGTATTTGAAACTACTTGACACATTCGTTGTGAATGTGGGAGAATGGCATTTTGGGAAGGATTAGTTGGCCACTCGGAAGTATTCTCCATAACAGTTGCTTTGGAAGTTATTGGACGATGGGATCCGAACAAGATTATTTCGGCTTTATCTTCTTTAAAACCGCCAATAGTTTCGGCAAATAACTTATTGTCTCCAAATATTTATAACAAATCCTTTTTCGTTTTAATGCAGGCATTAAATAAATACTCCAAATTGGGCTTGACTTTCTTGTTTTTCATCTATATATATAAAAGAAGAAGTCCTGACTAACTCATCAACGCACAGCCGAAACTACTAATGTTAGAGAGTTGATTTTGCACAGTAGGTTACTTTTATAACGTGGGCTAGAGATAAGAAGCGATTTTGAAAAATTCAATCCCTAAGGGTGTTAAAAAGGGGTTCAAAGTTTGTATGGGGGAAACTTTTTTTTTAGCTAGAGACTTGAAACTTTGTAAAAAGATTACTTATTAAAAAACACAAAAAGTGATTTCAGCGTTTTTAATAATTTCACCCCTAAGGGGGTTAAATAGGGGTGCAATGTTTATATGGGAGAAACTTTATTTTTCGAACTAGAAACTTGAAACTTTGTAGAAAGCTTACTTAATCCAATACAAAAAAAAATATTTCAGCGTTTTGGAAAATTTCACCTTTAAGGGGGTTAAAAAGGGGTGCAAAGTTTGTGTGGGTGGAACTTTTTTTTTGAGCTAGAGACCTAAAACTTTGTAAAAAGATTACTTAAGTAGTAGAATAAAAATTAAGTACTATCAGTGTTTTTGAAAATTTCACCTCTAAGGGTGTTAAATTTCAGCGTTTAATAAAATTCTATCCCTACGGGGGTTAAAAAAGATTGAAGGTTTTAGTAGTAGGGTAGTCATTTTGTTGTAGTTGGCGTTAATGTACGGATTGAATGGTTTTTCAAGACATTTTCAATTATTACTTACCTGTTTTCACGTTATTTGGTGTTCATTTGATAAATGACAAAGTATAATAATATCTTATGTTATCATTTGATTTACAACTGCTAATAGTAAAGCTATTTGTCGATAGATGGCGTTAGTAGTACCAATATTTTTAGCCTTTTTAATAACTGGGGTTGCTTCTAGACCATTGAGAAACATTTTGGCTGGCCTCGGGAACTCCGCCACACCACTCTTTTCGTGTAATAGCCAGGCCGGCGTATACCAAAACCAGTGCTGCCTTCTTATGAAGAAAGGTCATTATTTATTATTGTTATGAAATAAAGTTTATTTATTTATTATTATTGAAAGAGATACTCTTCATTAATCTGCCTCCATCTCTCGATTTCCAGTGCTGAGTTTAAGATTGTTTTAACAGCCATACGATATTTAACTTTTTTTTTATCTAACTCATAATAACTAAGATCCCCATTTTCTAACTCCAAATCCATGCGTCGCTATAGAGCGACGCGAGCGATTTATCTTGCAGAGTAATTTTTGCCAAAGATTTTAATCTTCAGCATCAGGTAACTGACGGAATAAGTATTAAGCATCCTGCAAACAATTCCCGTAATCCAATTGGATAATCTTCTTAAATTCTTTAACAATTGCATATCAGTGTTTGCCACTGTTTGAAATGTAATATGTCTAGACCATTTTAACTAAGAATAAAATTCACTTACCTATTTTAATATCTTTGTAATCATCAAAAATCTACGCGGACGAAGTCGCGGGCGGCCGCTAGTTTTTCTATAAAGTAAGACAACAGTATGTATTCTCCACAGAACAAATTTACGTGAATTGTGAAAACTTCCAACTTTTTAATTTTTTTTTTCTCGGGTGCGTTCAGAAATTACACTCTTATGTTTCAACTTTTATAACAAATATATATTAAAATTTGTGTTTTATTTAATATAATTAATAGTCAAAATATGTTAATGAAACTGAAATACTTACTATTAACATATATAAACATATTCAACATAAAATAAAGTGTAGAAAAAATAAAAACTTAAAAATCTGTAACCACAAACCAAGGTGTATTTTTTTTAAAAAGAAGTATTCAAACGTACATATGATTTTAGCCGGCCTGACCAGATCGCCCTTTAATAGCGTGCGTTGATTGGTTATTCGAAGATTTATCGACTGATGAAATCAGTCACGCGTTGAAGGAGTCTTAAATATAAAAAAGTTACATGCACCACAGAGAATCAAAATCGTTGTGTTCAAAATTCAAATGACTTTTGCACGCTAGCGGATAAAATAGACTTGCACGCAGATTTCGCCCTATAAACGGAGGTTTTCCGAGCGAGTGAGGTGAAAATATTATTTTTCATTAACACTCATATTTTTCTGAAATTGGAAATGAGTGAGAGAATTTTGAACAAAAATGGCAAAGTAGAAAAATAAACATGGTTTTTATTTCACTTCTTGCCTTGAACGTGATGCTTTTGGGGTTGCAATAAATGTTCGTATAGTTGCCGGCATACTTTTAGAACAAAAATGGCGGATCTGCTATATTGTAAGGGACCTAAAGTGCCTTCTGTACGGTTTAGTTGGAATTGAGGAAGGATTTCAATATCGTATACCAAGGGTCACCTAAATTTTCGCCTTCTAACAAATGATTTTGGGCTTTGAGATATGAATACGCAGGTATGAGGGCACTAAATCCACAAAACAGTTCTATTTACAATCTACATACCTAAGTACGTAATTAATCCTACATATTAACTGCTTAAGAAGGCTGGATTTGGTACTTACCCGTAGGTTAAAATAATTATGTATTACCTATATTAATTTACTCGCTTCTACATGATCAAAAAAGTAAAAATAAACATCAACTTTTCAAACAAACTTGAATAAACATTATACAATTGATGCAAATAGCAAATGTTCAAAAACAAATAATCAAGGCTCATAATACCATTCCACTTTTTAATTAGCGCTGTATCTGTATAGACTTGCAAAAACCGGAAAATTGACTCACGCGATGGGTCCTACTGTGTACAACAGGCTACCTCAATTTGTGACCTCGGCTTCATCCTTGCAGTCATTTAAAATAAGGTTAAAACATTGGCTTCTCGAGCACACATTTTATAGTTATGAAGAATTTCTAACTGTTAATCGTCAATGTAATACTAGCTAATTTATTTTATTATTTATTTTAATTATACAACAATTTTATAAATTATTATTACTTCTAAAACATTTTATTGACATGTAATAATTAATTATAATGAATAAACGAATATGAATATGAATATATCAATAGTGCGCTGTGCAAATTAATTAACCACATATCTAGGCTGTAATATAACCAAGTATTAAACAGTATATATCAAGCTCAAGCTATTACAATATTGGAAGGATTACAGATAGGCTTGGGAAACGTCTGTCGAAGATGAGGATGGATGGCGAACGCGTAATAGACTGTCAAGCTTTGTTATCTGCACCTGTAGCGTAACTATCATACGCCACTATTTTTCGCGCGAGATAATTACCCGTCTCTTTCTGTGCAGTAATGTGAGAGAGTGACGGGTAGCGCGCAGTTTGTCGCGCGAGAAGAATCTCGATGCATTAGTTGTGATAATCGGGCTGGTTTGGTGGAGTCGCTTCTATCCAGCCCATGTAGATGTCTTTTTAGGAGGTCTGTGTCTAGCAGTAGACGTCCTATGACTGATATGATGATGATGAAGCTTTGTGATGAAGGCTGGTTTCAAACATTACTTATAACTAGCAGAAAGATGCGAAGCCAACAAACCGGCACTAGAGCACTCGCCGTGGATGATTTCTTTCAGATATAATGCTGGATAGTGCCGTATTAGATTATGATTTCATAGTTTCCGAAGGATGATATACCTAAGCACTGATAAAAAATATTATTTACGGAAATAATACAGGTATATATTCGACTGTGTATTGATTGTATTAGTTATTTGATTTTGAGGTACGCTGGTTGAGGTTCGCCAAAATTTTTTGCCTAGAGGCCACATTTTTCAACCGATTCTCATGTGTGAGTAGGCTCGATAAGTAACAAGTATTTTAGTGTCGATATTTTTCAAAATAACGTAATATAAATAAAATTAAAAATTACAGCCATTTTGTAACAAACTCGCGAGGTCCAAAGAGCCACTGCAACCCATCATTTGGTAAAAAGTTTTTCACCGCAAGCGGGAAAATTTCATGGTTGATTGCTTTTACGAGTTACGAGCCCCGGAAAACGTTAACAAGCCGGGTCGCGTTTAGTTAGCTGCTAACTTCATTCTCTGTG
This sequence comes from Apotomis capreana, assembly GCA_947623375.1. Lineage (NCBI taxonomy): Eukaryota > Metazoa > Arthropoda > Insecta > Lepidoptera > Tortricidae > Apotomis > Apotomis capreana. Next base: position 16,924,057 of record OX392514.1, on the reverse strand, counting down.
AGCTGCACTTTTATATAAATTCTACATGCGTTCGCCCCCAACCGCCGCCATCCACCGCAACGCATCGCATCGCTGATTCACGCTGCCAATTCAAACTAAGGTTGTTTTATGTTACGGACCTATACTAAGTTTCAATTCGTATTCTGATATTTAATTAACTTGACGAAGTGCAATTTCCTAAGGAACTTACGTGCATATTTAGGTATTGGTATGCAAGCCGGCGAAATAGTGTTCGATGGGGTGATCTGCTCTCGGATGAGTATGGGTTGGAGTGTGGGGTGAGGCGGGGTGGTTGACCTCCCGCAAACTTTTCAATCTTTACAGCTGCCGGCAAACTTTTTGAGCATAACCTTGACTGCGCAGTAGCCGATTTACGTACAAATGTACATTCGCAGATACCTATCGTCTTACTGACAATCATTTCGCAGTGATTCGATATTGCACCAAAAGTTAGCCGCTGAGGGCGCTGAGGTCTCCTCCTAAGACCGTGATAGAATTGTCAGAATCAGAATCGCGCTGTCGGTTTTACTCTAACATGTTTGTATCACAAACCGAAAAGCTAAGTAACCAAATCAATCAAAAATCTTAATTATACAACTCCTCCTAGGGGAGTTATTATCGATTTAGAGTTATGATTCTGCTTCCCTGTTTAGATCGAACACTACCTTCATACACATTTTTGCACAGTGTGATCCCTTTTAAAGTTTCTACTGAAAATATATTTTGTATTAAGTTAATCAAGGAGAAAAACATATAATATTTTCCATAAATCACCCTCTTATAAGACTTTGAAAGTGTATTTTTAGGGTTACTCTTTGTAATAATTCTTCTTCTCTCTCTTTGTATTATACTATTCTACTGATTTGATGACCCCGGTGAATTTTTCATAGAGAGATAATGCGGGAAATGGAAAATATTTACATACATGATTTCTGATGTATACTTTTAAGCCAAATAGAAACGTATATGTAGCAACAGAACAAAACTAGCAAATAAGGACATCGGATTCATTCAGGACATTACATTTTAAGTCGTAATTCACTGTCGAAGTCGAGTTGAGGTAAATGTTCAGTAAGGAGAAAGTTTCCAGAAACTAAGACCTATAGGATATTCTTAGTTAGCGGAGCAATTCAACTCGCTCTTTCGACTTGGCTACAAATCCCCGGGACCCAAGTAGAGCTAAATTAAACGTATAGCTTGATAAACGTCTTGATGGATCGTTGCTTAAGAGGAATTATGTCGAACGATCTAGAAAATACATTGGTGGCGGAGTATAAAATTGTTGATTAAAATTAAACTTGTATTAGGTATACTTAGGTGGATTATTACTTTATCTTTTTAGAGGTTACTGAGTCTGGAATTAGTTTAATTTTTAGGGTTTCGTACCTCGATCGGAACAGTTATAGGATCACTTTCTTGTCCGCCCGGCTGTCCGTCTGTCAAGACCCTTTATCTCAAGAACGCGTGGAGGTATCGAGTTGAAATTAACACCATATATATAACTACTCAGGTCTACGGTCCCTTCAAGCTGTAAAAGAAGTTATGGCCGTTTATGTCGCAAAAAACGTACATTTCGACACTCTCAAGGGAATCAAAATGATAGGGTATTTCCCGATGACCTAGAACTATGAAATTTGGCAAGTAATATCGTCACATACTACAAATACTTATAAAAGTCTGAAAACTATACATTTGTAATCTAATCATAAAAGATATAGTCCTTTTCAAACATCATATTTGAGAACTCGGTGGCGTTACGTTTGCACCTCGTTAATTGTATGTGGCGCGATACATTTCAGGTGCAAACTTAACTGAATAAGGCCAATTAAGATGGTATAAGTGAAAGTTTGTACGGAAACCCCGGTGCGCGAGTCAGGCGCGCAATTGGCCGGTTTTTTTTAAATAATTTAAACACAATCAAAACATCAAACAAGTAAAATACCCGCCTGGGTTCGCGACCGGTGGCTGATATTTTCAATGTGTTGGAAGCTTAATCCTATCACATACTATAAAATAAAGTCGGTTCCTGCTGTCTGACCCTATCAGATCTTTAAAACTACGCAACGGATTTTGATGCAGTTTTTTTATAGATAGAGTGATTCAAGAGGAGAGGTTTATATGCATAATTTATCAGCATTGCACCCGTGCGAAGCCGGGCGGATCACTAGAACAAACGACGACAGTTAACTATACATCCATAGACCTTAACACGTTGTACTAAGGTTTATATTAGTTTACGAATGTACATTTATCAATGTCTCGTTTGTACTTACCTCCGAAAATTTAAGTAATATAGATAATAAACCGGCCAAGAGCATGTTGGGCCACGCTCAGTGTAGGGTTCCGTAGTTGCCCATCCTTCACAATAGACGGGCTTCGAGGTTTGAATTACGAGAAAGATTTCAAGCTTTATAAGAAAAGTCGTAAACGCCGAAGTAACTGTAATTACTTATTACCTTCTGGAACTTATCGATTATACACGCCAGATTGAGCGGAATATATTAATACAGTATGGCACTTAACGAATATGTGTAACGTTCGAAGTATAAGGACACCGCGCGGCACTTACGTCATTTTAAAGAAAATTATGAAATTCTGCGATAACTCAAAAACGGCTTGACCGATTTTATTCAATATAGTTTTCATTGAAAGTACTTATACGGCCTCATTTTCATGAATTTTTCCATTATTTTATGACCCGTGGTTGAAAAGTTAGAGAGGGGGGGACACAATTTTTTTTATTTTCGGAGCGAATATTTACAAAACTGCTAACTTGATCAAAAAATGCTGTTTGAAGACCCCTATTATTTTTAAAAGACCTATTTGACGATACCCCACATACTAGTCATGAAACGAAAAAATAAAAATCACCCCCACTTTAGGTGTTTGAGAGGTACCCGAAAAAAAGTTTTTTTTTTTAGTTTTTATTGTACCGTTTTGTCGGCGTGATACATACACGTACTCACACCAAATTTCAGCTTTCTAGTACTAATGATCACGGAGCTAAGCCGCGGACGGACGGACAGACGGACATGGCGAAGCTATAAGGGTTCCTAGTTGACTACGGAACCCTAAAAAACGCGGGTACTCAATGCGGTTTTATTCAGCGTATTTTTTTACTGTATATTTCTCATGTTTTGTATCCCTGTGTTTTTGAGGTGTGCAATAAAGTGGATTTGTATTGTATTGTAAAAACAAAACACAAAATTAACCCTCCTCAATTTAATCCTGTATTTGGGCGTGTTTTGTGGACGAATAATTGTACCTCAATCAAAAATCCATATCGACGGCAAAAAGAGTAAACGCTGTAACCGCCAATGAATTCCCTTGGCGGTTACAGCGTGTACAAGGGCGTCGCCAGCCGAAGGTCCAGGGGGGGGCAAGTTGATATAAATGCAGGATGAGGAAAAAAAGGAAGGAAGGAACAGCCTTGCTAGAGGATAGGAAGCTGCACCCAGCACATAAAAAATAGAAGTAGATTTCAGTTTACAGTCATAATCATAATTGTCATAATATACGGAGATGGAAACTCGAGCGTAGCGAGCGCGAAATTTTTTGGAAGGGGACCGTTATTAATACTTTTATAGTCAGATAAAACGCGAGCGCAGCGAGCGCGAATTTTTTTGAATGGGGACGTTTAATAATACTTATAGATAGATAAAACGCGAGCGTAGCGAGCGCGAAATTTTTTTGGAAGGGGACGGTTAGTAATACTTATAGTCAGATACGACGCGAGCGTAGCGAGCGCGAATTTTTTTGGATGGGGACCGTTAATAATACTTATAGTCAAATAAAACGTGAGCGTAGCGAGCGCAAAATTTTTTGAAAGGGGACGGTTAATAATACTTATTCAAATCAACGCGAGCGTAGCGAGTGCGACATTTTTTGGAAGGATACGATTAATAATACTTATAGACAGATAAGACGCGAGCATAGCGAGCGCGACAATTTTTTGGAAGGGGACGGTTAATAATACTTATGGTCAGATCAAACGCGAGCGTAACGTGACATTTTTCGAGAGGAAGGATCAAAATAAATCTAGATGAAAAATAACGCGAGCGCAGCGAGCGCGAAAATTTACGATAGCAATAACGTAAATTGAAAGACAATCATTCAATAAAAACATTTTGATGCAAGTGCGGAAAATCTCGAGTCATGGGACCGAGAGATCTTGCCACGAACCGAAGATCCAGTGGACGCGACGAGTAAAGGGTTGCCCCATAGACCGCAAAATCACAAAGCTTCATCAACCGAGCGAGTGAAGCATCTCCGTTACAACTTGGCCAAACATTCTTTCGTATTTTCGTATGTTCTCGCCTACCGGTCGCATTTCTTGTCAAAATGACGGGTAGTAATGGGACTGGAAACGTAAAAAAAAACAAATTTCAGTAATTTCGGAATAAACTCGCGAGGTCTTCAGCTCACAGAGCCACTAGAGTAGTTCTATTATTTATTATATTAGTGCCTATGCTATGTTTTATAGACTAGTTCTTCTTCGGTACTCTCTACAAAGTGTAACCTGTCAGTGTGAGACATGTCGCCACTCGTTTCGTAGAGTCACTTTCCGTGAGCTTTACTGACGGTAGCAACGATCTTCCTTTAGCCCCTGACCTGGCCTGGTACTGAATTCATTTGAGTTTCGATGTGCAAGAAGCGATCAGACAAGTCAAGACTGGACATATTTTTGGATCTCTAGGGGGGGGCAGCTGCCCCCCCCTGCCCCCCCTTGGCGACGCCCATGAGCGTGTACGCTTTTTGCCGTCGACATGTAAAATAGCTTCGATTGCGACAGTGACTATAAGGTGTGAACGTTTCAGTTTTTTGTGACGTCGTGCCCGCTGTCGTAGACGAAACGTGATCGGTTATTCAACTCAATTAGTTGGTAGCACGGCGAATCACTTTGTAATACGATCGAAATGAAATATAACGTCCACGATTATTTTTCAACCGACTTCAAACTTTACTAATCCTAACTATTTAAGTCGAAAAAGGGGGGGTTCCGACGCCGACGCCTTTGCTTTTGTTTATGTTTTTATATACCCCAGTACCTCTGGCACAACCACAAAATACTTAATAGTTAACTGTGACATGCGACTCTTTCTCGCGCGAGAAAGATTGTTACCTGTCTCTTTCTTCGCAATACAGTGAGAGAATGAGGGGCGATGCTATGTCGCGCGACAAGAGTCACGGAACCTAGTTGTGCTGGATGCGCACTTCATCATTTATTACTTAGTTTGTGTCTAAGTTTCAAAAAGCGCATGTATATAAATTTGGGGTCATACCTACACATTTCCTAGTATGAGGAAGTGTTTTTATGTGGACACCCAAATATGAAGGGATTTTAAATCCTTTTTTCGCTTATCCTTATACGCACAACTTTTTAACTACTTGAGTTGAAATCGCTATAACTCTGTACATAGTTGCTAGCGACAGTAGCGGTAAAAAAATAAGTTACCATTATGTACCCAAACTTTTAACTCTTATATTCGCGTGACATTCGCAAAGCATTCGCAGGAAAGTGCTTTTTATAAGTACATTTTAAATCTTTACGATCCTTTTATAGGATTGTCTTTTAAACTCATGCATTTGCTCCGAGACTTGGTTTTGTTTTCGTTACTTTTTGTTGGTAAAAAGAGTTTACTTAGGTATTCCAATTTTATAAGAATTATAATTATATGTAATACCTACAGGGGGCCTATGATGATTGCGTTTATCACGTGATAAATAAGTGACAACACATCTGTCACTAACACTCGCATTTTGTCGAAATGTGACGGATGCTTTGTCACTTATTTATCGCGTGATTAAAGCAACCATCGTAGCCCTCATCATCGTAGAGCTTTACTACTCCTACCCGTACGTATATACGAGTATAGGTATATTGTATATTGTACGTATGCTATTGTGTTCGCGTACAACACAAATTCGTTCTGTAACCAGCAGACGCGAGATCCTGCCCTCTGCAACCATTTTGGAATTTGGTTCCCGTTCGGATCCGGCTGTCCAAACATTTGTATAACGCCTTGTAGTTTGGACACTGACATTGTCGAGTCAATGGCTTTAAGCACATTATACGTCCTTAATCCGATTTGGGACTTGTGTGAGGTTACATCTTACCTGTTTATACTTTAGCTACATTTTTAAGGATCAAGTAAGTTACAGCTTAACCTCAATTTTTTACATCGAGCCAAAATTCAAAGTAGATTTCGCAAGTTCTATGGATACAATCAATCGACTCACCTGTTTAAAGTCTGCCTATAATATTAGAGGCATTTCATCAACTCCAAGATCTTGAAACAAATTGTATTTCTGAAGTCATATATATATAATTTTATCACCGGGTATGCATAGCGAAAGAAGGATTTCCTTAAAGAACGGTCGCACTTTTTAGGGTTCCGTAGCCAAATGGCAAAAAACGGAACCCTTATAGATTCGTCATGTCTGTCTGTCTGTCTGTCTGTCCGTCTGTCCGTCCGTATGTCACAGCCATTTTTTTCCGAAACTATAAGAGCTATACTGTTGAAACTTGGTAGGTAGATGTATTCTGTGAACCGCATTAAGATTTTGATGCAAAATTAAAAAAATAATAATAAATATTGGGGGCTCCCCATACTTAAAACTGAAACACAAAAATTTTTTTTTCATCAAACACATACGTGTGGGTTATCTATGGATAGGTCTTCAAAAATGATATCGAGGTTTCTAAAACATTTTTTTTCTAAACCAAATAGTTTGCGTGACAGACGCTTCCAAAGTGGAAAAAAGTTGGTCCCCCCCCCTCTAACTTCTAAAATAAGAAAATGAAAAATCTAAAAAAAACATATGATGTACATTACTATAAAAACTACCAACGAAAATTGTTTTGTACGAGATCTAGTAAGTAGTTTTTTTTTAATACCTATTAATACCTAACTTTGCACCTAATTTATATGGGGCGCTATACATACCAGGTGCAAACTTAACTTAACCACTTAGGGATGGAAAGTGTTTGTACGGAACCCTCGGTGCGCGAGTCCGACTCGCACTTGGCCGGTTTTTCTACATCCAACGGCTTGTAGTGATCTTAACTAGGTCGCCGGTCCGTCTTAAAAGACCAAAGGGCCCACGAAATATAAATGTCCCCTGTACCGTAAAAAAGAGCTATGCACATGAATTTGAAGAGCATCGCAATGAGACGATTCTTTAGCAACTTACACTCGCGGCTCTCTTTTAACGAACTCTAACTAGTTTTTTCCCGCGACCGTGGCAATGGCCTCCGAGACGGTCATGTTTTGGTCATACTTCGTTTCATGGCCTGCAATAATTGGGCGATCGAGCGTGAATCATGTTTATGATTGAAGTTTTTACGCTTACTCGAAATTGCGTAATACTCGAACTTACCTACGGAGTACTCAATAATTAGACTCATCAGTCAAACTGGGTAACAGCGGCTGAACGTTGTTTATATATCGTTTACGTTCTTCTACATCTATCGGATTCCAGTTACTTTAACAAGGTCGTCCATTCTCCGTGATCACTCAGGTTCACGTTTATATTTCCATTCTGCTGAATTCCTAGCTCATTATGATTTTCACTTCGTCCAGTATCCTGCCTCGTCCACGTCCTCAAGTCGTCCCCTTGTCCTATTTCGACCACATTCGAAACTCGTCCACATTTAAAACTTGTTTGAAGTAATCGCAGTCTTATTTCAGTTACATTGCCTATTCGCCCATCTTCAACTCGTCTACATCAACTAGGCAACGGGCGAGGATTTGCACGAGATAGAACGTGGACCATTTGTAAATGTGAGCAAAATAGGACGTTGAATTTGGAATATGGAACGTGGACAACGTGGAAATATTAATATTGACGAGCTTCTTGACAAAATGAAAATCTATCATAGGTAAATTAAATATCAATATTTGGTTTAATTTCTATGTGGATGTACTATGTACATTTCTTACATAACAGGCTTGCTTTCGGTGAGGTACTTTTATAGGTTTGTCGAATGTTGTGCTCTTGGCCGAATAAAGTCTAAACTTGTCACCTAAATTTAGGTTGCAAGAAATTAGTCCCAGCGAAATTCTGCAATATGGCACACGAACGATTTCGGGTCAGGCTTTATGCAAAATGGCAACGTCTTAATCGAACACATGTAATTAACAATCCGATATCATATCTACCTCGTTTTTTTAAATGTCAGGTATCCTAATTAAGTTCGTTATTAATTTTAATGAATAATTTTTGGGACGACTACCCTATTTCCATAGAAATGACTCAAAAACTTAGAAATGCAGTAAGTATGTAAGTGCAAGATAAAAACATAAAATTTTAGGATATGTAGTCATACTTATCCTTCATTCTATGGCAAAAAAAATTAACCTCCCAATTGGTAAACTACTGATAAAATAAAAAAAAATGTGGAAAAGTGTCTTGCGCCTTATTTATAAACGTTACTATGCTGTATTTTATACCAATAATAAAGTACGTTTTCGGAAATAAAATGAAAAATAAATTATTTTATTATTCCCATTAATTTAGGAAACAAAAATACAAACCGGTTGTAAAAAGGTCAATGACCGCGCATTAAAAAAAATCTCACGTGCAACATATTCATGGTAGGCGACTGGGGATTTGACTAAAGGCATTAGAAATCATCAGGGTATTGATAAAAAATATAAAATAAAGGTGCTCAAAACTGATCGGCAATCCCACACTGTGCTAAATTGTCAGGCATGTTTGACTAACCACAAAGCATGTATTCACACGGTTGCCCGGGAGCATCCATCGCACATTGGTTTCAATCTCGTAAGGGCATTAAGTTTAGTACAGTCGCCGTCATATCGTTCGATATCGTGGGTAGACCCATGGAGTTCAAGATCAATAAGAGGACTATCAAAATGGTTATTTGACGTCACGGGCGGCCACGGCCAGGGGCTGGCACTTGGCAGCTTCATCGCACAGCGTATTCATATCGCAATTCAGCGAGAAAATGCCCAACTAGCACACAAGCGCTATAAGAAGCCGTATAGTAGCCGGATAAAGGATTTTGATAACTCCTTAGGCTCCTAAATAAGCGCTATAGTAGTTCTATATCCAGATATAGATCTCTTGTAGCGCGAATTAGGCCCCAAATTATACAGCTTATAGTTCTACAATAGCTCTACAGTGGTCGGATATGTATGTTATAATGGCTCTACAGAAGTGGTTTAAAAGTGATCATCAGCGCTATGAGATTTCGAAAAAGTGCTTGTAGCGCCGTAACGCCACCTTTACCTAAATTTGTACCGCTAATACCGCTATATTAAATCTCTGGGTTCTAAGTTAGTAATTTAGTAGGTCTACTGTGGGCAACACAAAATATATTTTCATAAAATCAAAGAAAGTGAAGTGCAGTGACAATTGAAGTGAAAGGAACGATACGAATGGGATCTGTGGATGATACAATAACAAAGTTTAGCATTGTTTTACTTCGTAATGCCGTTAAATATCCGTGCGAGTGCCAGTTTACTGTCAATGTATACGTATATTCTAGTCAAAATTTTCATGCGCCCGCGTAATATTCAGTTTTTAATGCATACAATATATTTCTGCGTTGTTTACAAAATTGTGTTTTAACAAAAAGAAGAGTTTAAAGGCTACAAACAGTTTTGTACGGTTTGATGTGTGAAAATTACTGGCTTTAATTACATTAATAGTTACAAATTACGCATATATACGATGTCCGAAACTTCATCATAACCTTAAAAAACCACATTTACTAAAAAAAAAAATGGCGTCTCAATCATGCAGCTTTCAGTGTTGGTTATATCTATTATGCAGGTTTGAGTCGTACAATGGCTGTAGTGCTTGCTGTTGTAGACTTATAGGTTTAACAGTAGTGTTATAGGTGTGCTATTCAACTATTTAGGTGGCACAACAGGTTCTTGCGATTAATATTAACAACTTAAAGTTGTATAATGGTGTTCAATCCATCGTTGAATATTGAAAAAGTTTGAAAGTCAATTGAAGTATGAATTCAATGATAAAATTACCTGTTGACCGAGTGAGTCACCACGCCAAATTGGCTCACTCACTAAATTTTAAGACAAAACTGAGACTATAGTAAGACTCAACTGAGAGATCAGTTATTGGCAGTATAATGGCTCTACTATACGTCTGTAAACCACATAAAAGCGCCAGTAAGGTTCATTCCTCCGCCTTGGGCTGCATAAAGCAACATTTACCTAACGTTTTACAGCTTTACGTCACAATTCCGTGCTATAAATCTCTAATATAGCGCTTCGAGCTCTAATATGAAGCTATGTTCCTCCGTTGTAGATACGTAGTTACAAGAGCGCTAATGGATTTTATTAAAACACTTAAGGTGCCATAAGACTATTCTGTAACTCCCACGCCTGTATAAAATACTTCCTATGGTTCTTTATACAACTGCAAGCCGTACAGTAGCCATATAATTCTCACAAATAGCGCTTAAGGCGCTATTCTAGCGCTACTTAACTCTGTTATAGATAAGTGTTACAACAGCCGAACATAACTCCGTTTAAGAACCTCTGGCTTTGTAAAATGTCTCTGTACGCTCTTAAGCGCCATTAAAGTGAATCATAACTCTTTTTAAACTCTTTTGCCTACTAAAGCACTCCTTTACATCTTATGGTGGCACAATGGTTTACATGAACTCCATAATACTTCTCATGGCTGTCTTGCTGCGGTAGTGAATGCTCTTATACCACCGTAAGCTATTCCATTGCTATTAATCGGCTACAGTACCACCTACTGTTAAAGGGTTTTCCAAAATGCTACTATACGTCTTAAGGAATATTGTACAGCACTTGAACGACTCCTATACAACTACCAGGCTGCACAATGGCTGTATAATTCGCTTGTGTGCTAGTTGGGTGTTGTCAACCTCTTTTGTATGCTGTCTGGAAGAGATCGCTTTTTAGCGATTATTGCCTGCCGTTATTTAATAATTGTATTTGTTTTGTTCCCTTTTGTAAACTTTTATTGGTGTGTAATAAAGTATTATTGTATTCTATGTTTTCAGTGTTTTCACGATACCCTCTTTTAGATGTGGTTTGTAGTCTATTATTTTTTCGCTTTTAGAATGTATTCATTGGTCTAACGTTACGAGTATAATTGTTTATTTTATGGTATAATTGGTTTTCTAATAGGTGTTAATAATTATAAAGTCGATACATAACGGAAGATCGAATCGCAGTAAAAAGGGTTGTACTTCATCAGATACACTTTTGCGAAATAAGTTTGAATAACTTTTTGCAGTAATCTGTCGTTTCTGTACATCGCGGGAGGTGAGAACTAAAATATAGTTCACTCAGTAATTAAGTGACGATTTAGCGATTTAGGTCATCTTTTCCAGTAACTATTTTTTAACCCAAATAAGCTTATTTGATATTCGCGGCGAGCTACCTTAGGTCAGAAAACTTTTAGAAGAATAATTGGAACGTATAACATGCGCTTCGCTAAAAAAAAATCGCATTTGTACTTGAATCATACATAGACATGCATTACAGGTTTATGAGTTTTTTCCTTCTATAACTGTCTTCTTCTGTAACAGTCTTGATTTACTCACTGACCAACAAATAGGTACACTCAGACCGAGCACGTCCTGGGGGCCTATGATGGTTGCTTTTATCACGCAATAAATAAGTGGATAATGCATTCGTCGCGTTTTGACAAAATGTGAGTGTGATGCTTTATTATATATACACTTATTTTTATCTATCACGTGATAAACGCAACCATCATAGGCCCAGGATACATTAGGTATACATCACTAAGCTAAATTGAGTATAGAGGTTCTCTTTACATATAAGGGTTGTACGAAACGCCGGAAGGGGCGCTACATATATTATTTTCAAAATAAAACATTTTAAAGTTGCAAACAAATAAACCGGTCTTATTTATCCTCCTATATGAAATTTACAAGGAAATTCCTGCATATTAATATAACCTAGCAACGCAAGAGGACTCAGCTCCTCAAAATATCTCCAACAGCTGTTATGTAGTCAAACAGACGGTGTATATGAGTACACAACGGACAATATACACCGTGTATACATCTGCATTCAAAGCCCCACTGTGCAAACACAAGTCTGAGATAACGCTGTTTGCGAACCAGTGTTATGTACAAAGGCAGACGTATCTCTCCAAGGAACCTCTTCCGGTTAACTTTAGAGTGATTTCTGAGCTTCTGTTTAATGAGAAATGGCGAGTTTGCCTTTAGTAAACAATGCTATTATAAGAGCAATCGGATTAAGTGAATTACGTAGTTGCCACGCAGGCTTGAAATATTGGGATACCGTCGTCTTTAGCTTGCGCCACCATGCCACGAGTTTAGTGCGACAGCGGTGCGCGGTACGTTTGTCTCGTTCACTCGTATGTCAACCGCGCTCGGAACTCTCGCTGCTCTCTCTGCTTGCTCTTTGCGCAAAGTCGTGGCATCTCCGTAGACATGTATCCACGACCTGTGACGCATAAGGCCTATGATATTCGCGTCTATAGTACGGCAGCAGATAAATGATAAAGAAATCGTAAATTTTCGACACGTATTGGTGCGAGAATGATTCGGATGCTTTATCTTTTCGCGAGACCATAATAACTATAGCGCGAAAAACGCAACCATCAGGTTTTGGTAATGTAACATCTTCGAAAATCTCTTGTATTGTTTACTAAACTAGCGACCCGCCCCGGCTTTGCACGGGTGCTATGTTGATACTAAATAACTATTCATGTATTATACATACGAAACCTTCCTCTTGAATCACTCTATCTATTAAATAAGTTTCTGTCAAACATTTCATTTTTGTGACAAACTTTTATAAACGACTGTACTTTTCTTTGAACATCCATCAACTGCTCATAGAGACGATTCTAAAGAGCCCAAACTCGATATGATTGCTTTGTTTGGTAAGGAATTTCTATGGCCACCTTCCAGCTCCATCATCAGATCAGCTCCACGTTATCATAATACTGCATTGTCACGCGATTTACATATTCCTGCAAAATTTCAGCTCAATCCGAAACAGGAAAATGGGTCAAATTTAAATTCCATTACAGACAACGGGACAGGTGAAAGTAAATAAAAGCTTGTAAAAAACCGCATCAAAGGGCCTTATCACACTTGCGATTTGCGAGCGAGTTGAAAGCGAGGCGAGCGCGCAGCGAGTTCGCCGCGGGCGCGTAACGATTTCGCCGAGAGCGCGCAACGAACGCTGCGTACTCGCTGCTAATGATCCGCGTCTTGGACAGTCAGTTACATATGGATTCCGACGAGGAAACACTTCTGTTAGCTTTATTGCTTCGGAGACGTAAGAAAATTAAACAACGACAGAAGAGACGAATTTGGGAGGATCCATTTATAACTAATCGACTGCAAGAGAGCGACTACTATGTTCTGTTATGCAAACGAATCAAAAATAACCCTACAAAATTTCGTTCCTACCTGCGAATGTCAAGACTTACATTTTAGGAGTTGTTAGAAGTGATCCAAAATGGCTTAAGACGTGAAAACTCACGTTTAAGATTGTCAGTGACTCCTGAAGAGAAGCTCGTAATTACTATAAGGTATGTGTTTAAAATTGAACTCACATTGTAATCAGGTTATTTCTTTAATAAACAATATTTTTTGTAACAATCAACATATCAAAATTATTAGTTCAAGCAGAACAGGATTAGTTCTCTGCAAATAAATCACTTCTTCCCATGCTCGTTTTTTTAAATTACGATCACTATATTCTCGCCTTGTTTGGTCCCATAGGACGGGACGATTTTGAATTTCAATTATAAACGCCTCGATATCCATTTCAACAATGTTTGTATCTTACGAGGATGTCATTATTATTGCTAAGTCCGCTCACACTCGTAAATAATAAACAACTACCATAATAGATAATAAACTAAGGTGGGTAGAAATGAATTTTGCTGACGAATGTACAGCATGGCGGCCTACCTCTAGACGCGGCGAACTCGCTGCGCGCTCGCGGCGAAGTCGCCGCACACTCGCGGCGAAATCGCGACGCGCTCGCAGCGAGATCGTTGCGCGCTCGCAGCGAACTCGCTGCGCGCTCGCCTCGCTTTCAACTCGCTCGCAAATCGCAAGTGTGATAAGGCTCAAAATCCGCTGCGTAGTTTTAAAGATCTAACCGTACACAGGCACAGACAGACAGCGTGTAGTAATATTGTACATAAATATGGTATATCCGTCAGCTTGTAAGCTTATGCTTATAGTCGGGCGCGGTGTAGGTAGTCTTCGATGTAGACTACGTATCCTATAATGGTTAATACAAATAACAATAATAAATGGTGGAAATAGATGAATGGCCACTTTTTAAATACGATTTTCCGTGGTTATATTTAGCAAAAGCTTTGTAATTTAAGCAGTCACAAGCCCATTCTTATATAGACTATCTCCTGACAATAGGTACCAGTAATATAAATTATCAACACTTTTCTGAGAACTTTAATCACCATTATCCCCCGGGCGTGAGAATAACAGCAAGAAAAATTTAATCCACCCATATAATAAAAAATACGTGTGTCAGAAAAGTACTTATACTTAAATATGGTTGTAGTATACCTAACCCTATGCCAGGCACAGTACAGCTGTTTATATAGGTCACTATGCTAGAACTTAGCTCGACAACACACCACCAGTCTCGGCAAGGGTCGGGTAGCAAGTAACCCCACTCCGTTGGTCTGACGTATGCGCACGAGATAAGGATAGCAACACTACATCCCTTTTTTATTTTAATTAAAATTAGATTAATTGGTGATCGTATAAATAATAATATGTGAATGTTTATCTATTTAAATAAAAAAGTTGTTTCACTCAAAACCCATAAAGTATTTAATCAGTCTTGTTTTATGTTATCTAGACCGATTAATAGTTTAATTTGTGATCTCATTTGATTTAGAACTAGTTTTGCAATATAAACTTGCCGCGAACCTTGTTGACACAACAATATAGAGGATACATCGAGGATACACAAAGGATACCAATACGAAGTCGCTTCAGCGTGCAATATGCTGTAGTCGCCGGTTAGTCTGTCGCAGCTAACCGGCCCCGTACGGGTTCGCGATAAGGAAAAGTTCTCCCACACCAATGTGGATAGGGAGGGAGTCGCACTGGTGGAAAGGAAGAGCAAGGCGCGCTTGGTGCCCCGCAAGACTAAGTGGCACAGGCGAGCCGGTTAATTCAGTTCTTGGGATTGCGACACCGTGTCCCACCAGGACATGAAGGTGTACCACTTCAGACCTGTCACTACGTGCAATTCAGCTCGTTTGAGCTACGCGTGCCCCAGCCGCTACAGGCTGCTACTATCTGCCTAATCCTACGCCAGCCTGTCTAGAATAACCACGCCTCGCGGTTCCCGTCGCGCGACAGCGGTAGCCGTCATTCCCTCACACCACTGCACAGCTACAAGAGATAGGCAAATATCTCGCGCGAGAAATAGTCGCACATGACAGCTATGCCAGAGGTCAAACAAAGCAAAGGAGCCACGCCATTATGTCGCTTAAACCATTAAGGCGCTTATTGAATTAAATCTAACTAGTTTTAAGTTTGGTCTGCATGTGTTTTTGTAGTTCCAAAGCATGTAGGTTATATTACTGTAATATTGTGTAACTTATTTGAAAAATAAATGAATTATACAAAACAAGGGTTATACAGTTCATTCTAGATTTTTTAATAATTGTGACATGTAGCCTTATCTTGATAATTATTTCACAACAACCACTTTGTCACTTCATTCTAGATTTTTTAAGAATTGTGACATGTAGCCTTATCTGGATAATTATTTCACAACAACCACTTTGTCAAGCGCTTAAGGACTATAGCTTGCTCTTTTCCCCCTTTTACCATCTTCAATTTTTTTTTCCATGAAACTGAAACTGAAGTATATATGTATTTATCATAGTACTGTTCATTTGTTAATTTTAATTTCTTGATTAAAGCATGTCTATAGCCGCATTCTTAACGAACCTGATGTGTATGATATGACTTCCACGATACAGGCTGTGCCTAGTGTGGAAGTCACTGTTAAATTATGTTAAATGTAGAAATGTTTCTTTTGGTAAAATAAAAATTATTCTATTCTATTCTAAGTAGCTAACTTGCTTTACACGTCATTATGTACTCTCGTTCAATATTCTCACTAAAGTCATCATTATAATTTGTCATCTGAAATTACGATATATACCATTCAAAAGAATATGAGAATCCAAATAAATTTTCGAAATTGCAACTAAAGTCCAATTTAATTGAGATTTTGAAACCGCGTCTTTTCCTATTCGATCAAGATTTTAAATCACAATAATATAAACAAATTCCAATTTAATTGCGGCATTAATTAAGAATACCAGATCATTCTCAATATAAGGTTGATAAATAATTCCAGTTTAATGGAGCCATTCATTTGAAATACAGGACCATCATTGGCAATTTAATTAATGTTGTGAAACGATTCCTATTTACCTAATGAAGGCACTTATTTGATATACTAAACTAAATTGCAAATCCAATTGAATTGAGGTTTTTAAACCGCCACATTTCTAATTGGGTCAAGGTTTTAAATCAGTGGTATACCAATACCAATTTAATTCCGGCATTTAGTTGTAATACCAGACCATTATCAATTGAAGGTTGATAAACAATTCCTATCTGAGGGAGGCATTCGTTTGAAATACCGGACTATTGTCAATTTACTTAATATTTTCAAACGATTCGAACTTAATGGAAGCTCTTACTCGAAATACTAAACTTTTTTCAATATAATGGAGGTTGTTAAACAATCCCACCTAATATAGGCATTCATTTTAAATGCCACTTTTGACAATTTAAAAATGATGTCAAACTATTACAGTTTTATCCAGGCATTCATTTGAAGTACCAAACTATTATTGTCTATTCAATTAAGGTTGTCAATCAATTCCAATTCACTGGAGGCTTTGGGACCTCGAGTATCCCAATTGAATGGGAGTCAAGAACACGTCATATTCCCATGTTACCGGCCCTCTGATACCTGAGATATTCCAATTTAATGGAAGTCCTAAAACAACAGCCTTTTCCAATTGAACGAAAGCTTTAAAACACAGTATATTTCAATTTAATCGACGCGTCGAAGCCATCGATGTTCAAGTTTTAATGGGAGTCTCAAAAGCACATACTCCAGTTTAGGAACGCTTTGAGTTATTTAATATAAATTTAAAGGAAGGTTTAATACATATGGTATTTCAAATTGACCTTCCATGCAATTGTATTTGCTTAGCCGTTAAGCCTTACTATCTTTCTTACGAATAGTTTGGTTCCCGCAGTCTACTAAATATACGTTTCATAATGCCATTCGCTTGCTTTAACAATCCGCTTAGCCTATCATATTGGCAATCCAGCGTGGTCTATCAAATTGACCTCTCATAAAGTCAGCCTATCATATTGACAATCCAGCATGGTCTATCAAATTGACCTCATAACGCCTTAGCCTATCATATTGGCAATTCAGCGTGGTCTATCAATCTATTCCCTCGAGGTTAGACGAAATTATGTGCTGACTAGAGGATGTTCTGACTGTCCAGAGCTGGTCAGTCAGGTTATCCGATTGTTCGTCCCTTCTAAATCGAGGTTCAATTTTCGTCCACGCTGCCGGCTACTGTTGGCAGCTCCTGAGGCGCGAACCATAGCGCGGAAAACTCTCCTCTAGTTCGAGCCTTACAAGAACTTAATGCGCTTCTCGCATCAGCATCGGATTTGGACGTTTTTTGGAAGTAGCTGGATAATTGTGTGTCGTGAATGTTTAAGGTACTGTAAGGCGATGGATGGATGTAATTTTTCAGTAATTGAATCTACCTAATATGTAACATGTTATGTTAAATTATTCTTGTAATTCACAGTGCATTAGTACTAACTGTAAAGCTGTGTAATTATTTGAAATAAATAAATAAATCAAATTGACCCCTGACATAAAGCTATTAGTTTCCAGTAACAGTACAGTCAGAGCTTATCATATTGACTAATGACTTTGCACTTATGAGTCTTCCATATCACTTTTAAACCCGTTTGGCCTATCAAATACTATACCTATATTAAACTATACCTTTCAAGACGTATCTGCTGTTATTTAATTACTGATTTTGTTATACCCAATTGACTACATGTGACATATGCACCTATACGTGTCATATGTACCTTTTAATGCACAACCCTTAAGCTGGATGTTCATACTGTTTATCAACTATACAAGATACTCTAGATAATTATTCCAAAAAAATACATTTTAAACATAAAGACAAATTAAGCTTATCGCACTATAATATTTAACCCCTCAATATATTTTGGAATTCAGAACAACCAAGCCCACTCCATAGGAAAGTATTAAGTAGCGTATTCAATTACGCACGCACAAATGAAAAGTCGTGTAAATTAAATAGACGCCTAGGCAGTCCAATCGTTTTCCCAATTTGTTCATAATTATTATATTGTGATCCGTCATCCACTGCGCCACTGCGTAGTCGAAGATAAGTAACACGACCCATTCGAGAATAACGCTAAACTACTAAATATTCATATTCCTCGAGTGCACAACTACTAATTGATATTCAAAATAATCACTTTGCCCGTTTTCTTATTTATTTAAGCAACTTTCCACCCAGTGGTGCATTGTGGGTAGGCCTCAGCCTCATGTCGTGGGTAGGCCTCAGCACGAACCCCGTGACTAATATACACTACCCACAATAAAATTATCTTACATTTAGCAACCGAAAACTTGTGTTTTAATAGTTTTTTATTTTTTATTTTTAAGTAACTGTTGTTAGGCATTTTTCCGTGATCTGATCAATGATGTGTTCATATTCATCTTAATAATTGCATTTATCGGCTTGTCGCCGCCGTACAAGGAATTTCTCGAACTTTTCGTCCTGTTCCTGTTTCATAAAACGGAATACGTGGCGTTTATAGACCGTACTTTGTTTGCAGGAGCAAAGTTATCATGTGCCGACACCTGGCTCCGCGTCCGCTCCAGGGATATTGTAATATAATTCTCAGAGCTGAATTCCTCCGAAATGCAAGAGGCTTGCTCTCTTCTTTTGGCTATCTGTGATAGCTGACACCTCCAAATAGACATGGAGTGCTCGTTTCGAACGCTTCCATCTCAGACCGATCGAAGAGGTCTCGCCTTCGCAATGGATTTTTTCCAAAGTTATGGCTGCCATGGGTACTTGTGGGGCGTCCCGGAACCAATCAATCAAATGATTCAAGCGGAGCATTCATCTAACCGCTTGCTAAACAATTTAATGTTCGTACTGGCCCTTTAGCCATTAGTCGTTTTAACGACCGCTTAACTACTGCTATACCATGACCTTGGTCAATGTTAGAAGTGTTAAAACAATATGTCAATTAAATGACACAACATTTTTGATTTCAGTTGCTAGGTGTACACGACCATGTTGTCTTATTCATCAATTGAATGATCAGTATACCATAATGACTAGTAAACATTTTATTCTTGCCAATTAAATGACCAGGTACAATATACTCTGCTTACAAGTTTATTTACAACACCAATCATACAGTTTAACCACTCATAAACACATATACCTACACGGATATTTCATCATACATATTACGTGCATATTACGTTCCCGTAAATAACTAAGTGAAATAAACATTAAACACTTCAATGTTTACTTTCATACATATTGACCCCGCAGCGCAAGGTATTATTACAATGTAGTTAGTTAGTTACCTATTTATCAACCCCGTAAACAATTTATACTGCCCCCGATCTAATCTGCCTCAAATGCCGTTAGAAGCAACCGAGGTCTATTTATAATTAATGATAATGTTTCTGACAACTGAACTGTTTACTAAAGCTAGTTTACTTGAGTAATTTTGCTATCGCAAACTTTCAAATATATCTACCTACAAGCCGTTATTATAAATGACTATAAACTTGCACTTCTAAGTCAGATCGTTATTTCATAACTAATATAACATTTTATCACACTTTATTATTATTTTTCTTATTTATTATATGTTGTCCAATGGTTTTTAACTGTACAATTGCATTAATTTTACGTTGTAGGCGCGAGTAGATAGGTACTTAGATACGTTGCGCTTATTAAACAATACCTCCTTATTGTGCCTAGGTAGGTACATACTTATTATGGTTTACACATCTTTTATTATATACGAGTCGCGGTATCGACGCATTTTCGGTAAAAATATTAGACATTAATACCGTTAGTAAATATCGGACAAAAATAATATCTATAAGTAAGTTAAACTGCATGATTCGCCAGGAGTTATTCGCAAATGTGCAATAACCGTTATTTTTTAAACGAATGACCCATTACGAACTAAAACTTGTTTACGAGTCGATCGCTGTACTGGGATAGTTGAGCAGTGCACCGCTACCCACTAGGTAGATGTCTTTTGTTCCACAGTTATTAGTGAAACTATAACTTGGATAAATTAACTTCAATGACAATGTATCATATCACTATCGAGCTTGCCCTGTATTTATTATACATTTACTGCGCAAGTACCCGTTAGACTGCTTTTGTCGTGTTCCCGCCTATTCTTTTGTTTTTTTTTTTTTGAAGGCGTAATTAGATTTCTACTCACTTTTGTCCTCGTCGCCACTTGTAGTATACCTAACCCTATGCCAGGCACAGTACAGCTGTTTATATAGGTCACTATGCTAGAACTTAGCTCGACAACACACCACCAGTCTCGGCAAGGGTCGGGTAGCAAGTAACCCCACTCCGTTGGTCTGACGTATGCGCACGAGATAAGGATAGCAACACTACAATGGTTTTCAAATTGAACTGGGAAAGCAGCCTGGAAAACATAATTCGATAAGCCCACGTAAACCATATATAGCATTTCTGTCATTACACCGATAATGATGAGCGATTCAAATTACTTACAGAAATAGAATACATGTTACGGCGTAACTAATTTAACCATAACCATACCACACGTGCATGACTACTTATATATTATACTGCGCATCAACTTACGGCGAAACCAGTCTGTTTTTGCTACAAAATTAGCCTTGATTTTTCCTGTTGAAAAAATATTCACGACTTTTATATTGTTGTCGAAGATATTAAGTCATCTACACTGCTATAAAATTGTATTGATAGTAATAGTCAGTTTTTTTAATCTTCATAATAGCGGCGAGTAGCGCGATGCAGTACCGTGGCACCAGGCGTGCAGCGCCACCTGTTGGTATAATATTCTTTGTCCTCTCATCGCATCACATCACATCAAATGGCTGGACGGATTTAATTTTTGGTACAGGAATAGGTGGACAATCAATCAATGAATCATTGATGAGTTTTATATGACATCCAAAAATGGTTACCTTTTGGCTTTTTACCCGACTATGATAAAAAAATAATACGCGGACGAAGTTGCCCTTCTAGTGTATACCTACTTAATAAATAACCATTAGATATGGCACGGCGCAGCTGACTGCTGTATTTCCTCAAGACCCATTTCCTCAAGGGCTATTTATGATGCACTTTTTTCAACATACTTGTACAATCCCATTCGTTGTTGATATTCTATTTCTAACAGTTTTCACGCTTTTTTCTGTGGATAGGTATATTATAAAAGTGGAGCTCATTATTGCCCTATGAAAACTGTAAGTATACTTAAACAGTTATTAAGTATTAAGTTTACTTGTTGCTCGTTAAATATACTAGCTAGCTTGTTTGTTAGTTTTACTTTGGGTCAAAAATTTTCACCTCCAGTTAGCCAGGTTGGATTGAAATCCAACTTTTCATGAACGACATAAATTCGACTACGAAAATAGTGGGAGTACACTGAATGAAATGGGAAAACGTGCCAGGATTTACCGACAGGAATTTGAGTACAACGCGCGCAAGAAAAAGTTTTTAGCAATTATGCGGAAATGGTAGCTGACAACGATGGGTTTTGGTCGGTCGTGTTTGGTCGGTTGGTTTTGGCGGCATTAGTATCGGCGTGGACTTCTTTATTCTGATGGCGTTATGATCGGTTTTTGTCCGTCAAAAATACTTTTAACTCTTTATACTCTCGCGGTTTGAACACATAATTAAAGTATTATTATAAAATTTATGTAATGACAATTACCCACTGGAACGCTTTGCATATACGAATACAAGTATTTGTTTAAGGTCATGTCTATGTCGCCGCCCTTTAGATGGGCCTCCTAGAGTCTACCTACGGGTTGACACAGGCATAGAGGCATACAGAGGTATGCCGATGGTATGGAAAAATCCGGCCCGTGGCGTATTTAGCTATAAGTAATCGACTGACAGTGGGCTGCTAATCAGTGAAGCTGCGGGGAAACGTGGAAAATTGTAGATACTCTTCAATTACCCGGTATCGTACCTAAAACGGTGTTGATGCGGCATAGCGGGTGAAGCCTTGAAAATTGTATCTGATCATGTAAAACATTGTCGTAGGGTTGAAGTAAGAGATGCCTCAAAGCGGTTTTATGAAGCACGTATTAAGGACGCCAGTTTCAAATACCTACACTCCGTTTCTGGTAAACTTGTAGCCGCAGTTGCCTGTTTTTTTGGGTTTTCGCACCTGGTTTAATATTAAATAATCTGACTAAGGTAATTCAGCATTCCAGGATATGGAAAATTGTTAAATACGGTACGGAATGATTATACCTCCTTCTTTTTTTTCAATAAAACAGTTGCAGACTGTGTTAAAACATGCCCAAAATGTCTCTGAAGGGCCTTGCAATAATGTCTAGGTAGTTGGGTGAAATTATGCCTAAACGCTGCTTCATGAAAAGTAATTAAAACTAAGTGAATGAACGTTATAATAATTTGGCTAACCATTAACACCATAGCATAATAATAGTAGTTCCAGACGGAATTTCTTGTTAGTTTTTTTGCGATCTCCGCGATCGTTCACCCGACACTATGGCGATTGACGAGTTAAAAATACCAACGTCTCCGAGCGACATGCATAAAGTGTACTGTGCACACCTATACCTACTGTTACTGGGCTACCCCGATGTTCGAAATTAGAACATCAGAATTATTCGTGCCATCCCGCTTATTCAAATAGTGTTTAACGCGAGGTCGAGTGGGATGGCACGGTAAAAACATCGAATTTCGATCTCCAGAGTAGCCCTTCTGGACACGGCTAGACCGCTTGTCGTTGTTCAACGTTGCAGGCATTCCTGGGTTAAAGGTAATGTCTGATTTGACTGAAGTATAGACGTCTGTGGAGAAATTGAACAAAAGAATCCCTTTTTAACAGAAAATACTTCTACGAAAATAAGTTAAAACGTTTGCTTACGGAGGACACTACACTTATTGTAAGTAGGTACATTGAAGAGTTCCGTCAAGCATTAATCCCATCATTAGGTATAAATATCTCAATTCACGACAAGAAATATATATTTTTTTAATCGTCTCACAAATGACAACGTTAGGTTTTGAAATATTATTTTTATACGAGGACCTACATCCTGGACTTGGACTAAGTATTATTATGAAAACCGGCCAAGTTCGTGTCGGAATCACGCACAAAGGGTTCCGTACCATTGATTTATGAAATTATTTAATGATTTTTTTTTTTAATTTAAGTTATTTGTATGAAAGATTACGCGGTAATAAGCGGTTTACGATTTACGAGATAGGTATTAAAAAAAAACTACTTACTAACTAGATCTCGTTCAAAACAATTTTCGTTGGTAGTTTTTATAGTAATATCATAATTTTTTTTTAGATTTTTCATCATATCATCATATGTTTTTTTTAGATTTTTCATTTTCTTATTTTAGAAGTTAGAGGGTGGGGCAACTTTTTTCCACTTTGGAAGCGTCTGTCACGCAAAATATTCGGTTTAGAAAAAAAATATTTTAGAAACCTCGATATCATTTTTGAAGACCTATCCATAGATACCCCACACGTATGTGTTTGATGAAAAAAAAAAATTTGTGTTACAGTTCTAAGTATGGGGAGCCCCCAATATTTATTATTATTTTTTTATTTTTGCATCAAAATCTTAATGCGGTTCACAGAATGTGACATACGGACGGACAGACGGACAGACAGACGGACAGACGGACAGACAGATAGACATGAATCTATAAGGGTTCCGTTTTTTGCCATTTGGCTACGGAACCCTAAAAAAGGAAAAATATTTGTTTATTGTATCACACACACAATAAACAAATCGCAATATTGTAGTAAATAAATAATAATGGTAATATTATGGGAATATTTTAAAGCAATTCTAAGAAAATGCCTTTCCCTGTGTATTTCATATTATTCCACGACTAGAGACGTAATCGATTCGATTCTGGAGGGTTACTCCGATTTTCATAATTCGAACTTCGTAATATCGAACTGTCCCGCTCATTCAAATATCATTCGACACGAGATCGAGAGGGATGGCACGGCACAAACGTCGAATTACGGTTACGGCCCTCTGTCCTCGTGCACAATCGTTTTTCCTGGAAATGCTAGTATCTACGCCTACACAAGTCTAATAGCAAAGCTCCTTTTTATTGTTACGAAAATAAATCAAACCAGAGGCCAGGGCGCTAATTCGAGTGTATACTTTGAGAAATTGCCAAATTAGCGACCATCCGATCATTAAAGCGAAATGTTTGCGATTCAAGCTGTGTAAAGTGACATTTCTTTATAATGTGGTATGTGTAAATGCGCAAGCTTAACGCGACTGGCTTAGCGAAGTAGCGATGTACGAGATATATTGCCACTTCTGAGAGTTCTGAGATATCAGAGAGATGTATGTACGTATGTATGGAATTAAGGCCCAGGCGTCTCGTCGGCTCTTAGTCTTAAACGTAAGTACATTTTGTTTTTGTAAGTTTTAATGATGGCAAAGGTTCCTTGAAATTGTCTTATAGTTCAGGTTTTATATGAATGGGCTCATCCAACCTTTTAAAGTAAAGTAAAGTAAGTAAAGTAAAGTAAAGTTTATTTGCAAGCACATGTATAGTTACACAGTTTTACATAGAAAAGAGATTAGGTACTTACGACTAAACAAGCGCTTATATATTATGCTTATAAATATTATATTGGTTTCTGCACTGTCCCCTGTCTCGCAGATAACCAAGACAAAATGAAAATTGACATGCGTTGTTAAATTGCGAAAGGTCAACAAATCCACGTACATGGCGCAAAGTAATATAATGTATAATGTCTAATATAATGTTTAAGACTACCTACTTGATTTTTATTATTACGTACTTTATTGCTTTATTTAAACTTTATAGCACAAACCAAAACTGTTGAGTTGGCGTTAATACCAAATCCCATTCCACCGGTCAAATGTAAGGGCTTTACGTAGGTACCTGGGCATCTTGAGTATTTTTGCTGCTTTTGTTTTACCTATCTTTTGTATAACATGCTACATTGAGTAAAGGTTTCAAGTCTATTTTCGTCCAGCATTGATGAAAATAATTTTCCTTTCTGTAAAGGCATTTCAACATAACATTATTTCACAACACGAGAAGCACTCCTCGTGCAATGACGCGTTTCCTGGAAATGTCACGACCTCCACCTCAAGCCGCTTAACGCCTACACGGTTTTAATGGCAATTTTGCTTTCCTGACGTTACGAAAATAGATCAGGTACTCGCTGCTGTAATGTTGGTACGGAATGCCAGGCATTCGTTTCAAAAAACGTGCTCTGCGTAAGCAAGCAAAGAGAAAAGAATCTGGGAATTTACGGATGCAATATAACATAAAAGTAATTGATTGTTTTAAGATTTTTTTACGAAAGAATGACTTACTGTTGAGTTTCTTTCGGCTTTCTTTTCAACAGCGGTCTCCTCTTGGGAAATGCCGGTAGATTCACAAATTGTAAAAGTGCCCTACTTACTGAATACATCATTTTATTTCATAACGAATAGAATTCATGTTTTCTTGCTGCATCCCTACGTGATCCCTACTAAATTCCCACACTGCGACTTCAAAATGTGTTCCCAAAATAAGATCTAGGCATTTAAATTCATGTAAACCAAACTAGGGCTGCACAACAGTTTCGCAACATGGAACCCCTTAATCAGTATGCCGCAAAGTAACGCTGTGAAAAATAAAAGTTCCTACAGGAAAAATTGGATTACGAACGATGCCGCCTCGTGGAAAACTAAATTACGGTACTTGAATGCATTACGGTCATGTTTTACACAAGACGAAACAATCTGCTTCGATTTACCTTTACACTGTATTTATTATTTATTATTATTCACTCATTTAATCTTGTTTCTTAGGATAGGTATTTTTTACAATAAATTTATATAAAAAGTAAAATATAAAAAATACATTACAAATATAAACACATTATAAAAAAAACCTAACCTAGGGTGCCGCCGGCAACGGGGCAGGGCCCAGGCTACCGGCGGTTAGGGCTGCAGAGAGAGGAACCTCCTGACAATGCGCGCCGTGTCCAGGAGTACCGCCTTCTGTATCTGACCCTTGATCCAGCCATCTAGCGAGAGTCTCTTAAGATGTTTGTCGAGACTCTTCGCTATAAGACCGTTCGCCGAAACGACTATCGGGACAATGATCGTCGAGTCAACATCCCACATGGCGGTCACCTCGTGAGCCAAGTCAAGGTACTTGCTGAGTTTGTCCTTCTCGGCTTTCACGAGGTTCTCGTCATGTGGGATGGTGATGTCGACGAGCACTGCCTGGCGCTTGGATCGATCTACCAACACGATATCAGGCTTATTGGCTACAATAGTCCTGTCCGTGATGATAGATCGATCCCAATAGAGCGTGGCACGACCATTCTCGAGAACTGGCATCGGTGCGTACTTATAGTACGGCACCTCAGACCCCACAAGACCGTATCGAAGAGCAAGTTGCTGGTAAATGATCCTGGCTACTAGGTTATGTCTATGCAAGTACTCGCCGTTAGCAAGATGAGAACAACCGGAGATTATATGCCTGAGTGACTCGCCGGGACGGCGGCATGCCCGACAAATGTCGACCGTACCGTCCTTCAGGATATATCTCCGGTAATTGTTCGTCATCATTCCTTCGTCCGCAATTGCACAGACAAAACTTTCGGTTTCCCCGAAGAGATCCCCGAAGCGCAGCCAGTTCACCGACGCGAGCAGATCTACATCGGGCCCCGTAAGGGCCTTGTAGAACCGCCCGTGTAGCTCCTTGCTCTTCCATACAGCCCTGCGGTCATCAGTGCTAAGCACCTTTGGTCTGCGCCAGTTCTCGTTTGCTAAGGAGAGAGAGGTGAGGCCTTTGTCAACTGCTACTACATCGCGATGAATCCCACACTCGTTGTTTAGGAAATACTCCCTAAGACTGCACACCTCGCGGTTATGGAGGTCCTTGGCGTTTAAATAGCCACGGCCTCCACACTTACGCGGGATGTACAGTCTCATAACTGACGAGCGTGGGTGCCTCATGCGGTGTGTAGTGAGTAGCTGACGGACCCTCGTATCCAGGGCGTCCAGCTCAGTCTGAGTCCACTTTAGTATGCCAAAGGAGTAAGTGAGCAGAGGCATCACCCAAGCGTTGAAGGCGCGCGCCTTATTGCCACCGGACAAAAGACTGTTAAGTACTTTTGTCAAACGACAAAAGAAACGCTCCTTCAACGCCTGTCTAATGTCTCCGTCCGCAATACCCAATGACTGTGACATACCAAGGTACTTGTAGGTTTCAACTTCGGAGATAGACCTGAGGGACATTGTCTCAGAAAGCTGTAAGTTCGCGGAATTTACGACTTTCCCCCGCTGTACATGCATGACCGCACACTTGTCTACACCAAACTCCATTTTGATGGCGCTACTGAAGGCTTCAGTTACTTCCAGTAGTTCCACCAGATCCTGGCGTTTTGGTGCATACAGCTTAAGATCATCCATGTACAGCAGATGAGAAATGACCTCACCTCCTCTTCGAAGCCGGCAACCTAGTCCTGAATCCTTCAGCAGAGTGCTGAGCGGATTCAGGGCTAGGCAGAACCACAGAGGACTCAAACTGTCACCCTGGAAAATACCTCTCTCAATCCTTATCAAGTCCTGCGGGCCAGGGGGGCCATCCCCGCCACCTGGTTGACGAAGGACTGTGGTCCACTGCCTCATGCACGCGCCTAAGAGGGATCTCAGAGCTGTATCAATTTTATACAGCTCTAAGATCCTCTCCAGCCATGAATGAGGCACCGAATCATAGGCCTTCTTATAGTCAATCCAAGAGGTCGAGAGAGACCCCCTGTTCCGCCGGACTTGTTGACAAATGGTCGTGTCAATGAGGAGGAGAATTTTTATTATTATTTATTATTATTATTTATTATTATTATACAGAATTAGCACTAACAGCTGAACCTTACGTGCTAATTTATTAATTAATTTATTTATTTTTTATTTATGGCATAGTCGTACTCTAGCTAAAGTCAAAGGCAGTTTTATGCTCTCTCGTTCTTACCTGCGGCTTCACCTACACTACAATAATTTTACTATAATTATTTAGTTATACTTTGAAATAGAGTTATGTACCATTCTCGAGAACGTTCCTTAACTTATATGGGAAGTTTATTCGAGCGTCTATTACCAACCGACACACCAGGTATTCCAACCAGTTGGACTGCTACTTTTCCCAAGCGACAACCTGGTTGGTAGGTTAATAGTAGACATTCCCGACCTGCACCCTAGCTGTCAGGTTGATATGTCTACTATTGGTGTGTCGGTTGGTTATAGACGTATTTGAGAAAGGCGCAACTTTATTAAAAAAATAAAATGAATGGATATATTATATTTAGTGTAGCATGCTAGCCCCGTAGCATATCTTGCCGCGACTTCGCGTGTCGCGCGACTCCGCGTCACCTGTCATGCTCGCACGGCATTGAAAGAAAAGGGATAGATAGTATTTGTCGCCGCGTGTCACAGTTATGCTATACATGCAGATTGTGATTATGCCTACATTGCTCACAACGATGGAAGCCTGTATAAATACCTATATGTAACATGTAAGTATGTTTCCAAATAATTGTTCAACTCGCATAATATGCATTTTAGTGAAATGGTTTAAAATGAAAATAAAATGCACACTATGTAAATATTTCGCTGCTGCTCTCGTATTTCGTTAGCGCATTGCAAGTATTGTAACTGACAGTTGCTTGTATTAAATGCAGTTCCTATTTTATAGAACTGCGTCAGTCATGAAAAACATTGCAAAGGAAAATATGAATTGAATGAAAATTATACAATAATTAGGGTGAGATTTAAGTAGAATTTTTTGTTACATTACAGGAGAATTTATCTACTTGTATACTACTAGCTGCGCCCCGCGGTGTTACCCGCTCATCCCACAGGAACACTAAATTTTTCGGGATAAAAAGTAGCCTATGTTTTAATCCACGGTAGGCACTTTCCATTATTGAGTATTTTTTTCAATGTTTTTTTACGTCATTTGAACCCTATAGAGCACCAAATCCGCACCCACCATTGATCCGCCCTACTATGTGGGCTTGTGCACAAATCACGTGAGGTTTTTTCGGCTACTTTTTGACCCCCCCCTCCCCCCTGGTGATTTTTTTTTTTTTTTTTTTTTCCTTTCAAATCTGCAATCAGTCGCCAGACTATAATCAGATGAGTTGAATGAGGAATGGCGGTATGTAGAGTCAGAGGCCAGTGCCTCTTTCACTACTTAGATAATGTGGTTACGTTTTAGTCTTTTAACCACACTGGCGTTATTGAGCAAGCCCGAGGCTAGGGGATTGCAGTGGTGAGTGAGCCGAGCGATGTGTTGTTCCTTATAGCGTTCAATTTCTGATGCTACAGTTGCCATGTTCACATACTCGTGAATTTCATCGTTCCTTGTGAACCATGGAGCATTTGTAATGGTTCTTAGTATGTTGTTTTGAACCCTTTGTAGGCATGCTATGTTGCTCTTACTGGCAACTCCCCATATCGGAATCCCGTATGTCCAGATAGGTTTTAGGATCGCTTTATAAATTAGAAGCTTGTTGTCCAGCGAGAGCACTGAGTTTCTTCCCATGAGCCAAAACAATTGTCGAAACTTGTAGTTCACTTGATCTCTTTTTGCCTTGATGTGATTTTTCCAGGTCAAACGTCTATCTAAGTGGAATCCGAGATATTTTACACAGTCTGTTTGGGGTAAGATGCTGCTTGCCATGTGTACTGGAGGGCAATTCTCTTTCCTGAGTGTAAAGGTGATGTGTGTTGACTTCTGTGCACTAGCTTGCATACGCCACTTTTGAAGCCAGTCAGAGGTGGAGTCGAGTACTGTTTGTAGCTTTGCACTCGCCGTATTGGGATCACTATCTACTGCCAGGTAAGCAATATCGTCAGCGTAGGTGGCAACAGTGACGTCATCATTAGTTGGCAGGTCCGCTGTATATATGTTGTACAAAACAGGACCAAGGACCGATCCCTGAGGTACTCCTGCTTCAATAGGGTACAATGAAGAGCGCGCTTCTCCTTGCTTTACTTGAAATACTCTATCAGAGAGGTAGGATTCTATTATGTGGAATAGAGAGTGGGGGAGGTTTTCTTTTATTTTGCAGAGTAACCCTTTGTGCCAGACTCGGTCAAATGCCTGTTGTACGTCCAAAAAAGCAGCAGAACAGAATTTCTTTTGTTCGAAGCATTGTCTGACAGAGTGATACACGCGATGAACTTGTTCAACGGTAGAGTGTGCTTTACGAAATCCAAATTGATGGTTGGGGATAAGTTCTTCCTTCGTCATTGCTTCCATCAATCGTTTGAGAAATATTCTCTCCCACAATTTTGAGAGTACGGGAGTCAGGCTTATTGGTCGATATGAGGAACAAGCATGCGGAGGTTTACCTTCTTTGTGGATCATTACTATCTGTGACACCTTCCACATGTCCGGGAAGTAAGAGACTCTGAAAGTAGCATTAAAAAGACAGGTCAGAAATGTTACGCACTTTTTTGGGAGTTCTTTTAGGATCCGAGGTGTTATCAAGTCAAAGCCTGGTGCCTTCTTAGAGTCTAATAACTTGATTTCTTTCGATATTTCCCTGGGTGACGTTGGCTTAAGAGGCAGGCACAGTTGAATGTCTTGGTGGAGTATGGCATCCACGTCGGTCTCATCGCGGTGGCCTTCATTTGGTTTAAATACCTGACACAAATGCGCAGCAAAAGCCTCTGCTTTTTCTTCGTCTGTTCTCGCCCATGAGTCCGGCTGGCGTCTAAGAGGAGGATATGATTGTTGAGGTTTATTTAGGTGCTTGGTGGCCTTCCAGAGTGAGGAATCTCCTCGGCTTGTTGGTGACATGTTTTCTATGATGTTCTTGACGCTAAGATTATTGTGCTCTTTTAGTGCTACTTTTAGGTCTTTTATGGCACTATTAAGTTTTGTTCTGTCAGACTGATGCCGCGACTGCTGCCAGTTTCTTCTTAGTCGTCGTTTTTCTGCTATTTTCTTTTTTATTTCGATAGGGTAAATTTTGCCAGCCCTTGAGTTCGTTTTAGTCGGAGTGTTAATCCAGGCTGCCACTTGTATGATGTTAGTTATATATCTGCATGCTTCGTCAATGTCTTCTTTTGTTTTAAGTGGAACTCTTAGGTCGACGTGGTCGTCTAGGTATAATCGAAAGCACTCCCAGTCGGTTTTTCCGTTACATAGCGATTCTGAGTCTTCCCGATATATTAAAGTGGAGCTCACAGTCAGAATCACAGGCGTGTGGTCTGATGATCCATCAAGGTTAGATTCGATGCTGGTAAATAGATCGCTTATGCCTTTT
Source organism: Apotomis capreana (assembly GCA_947623375.1). NCBI lineage: Eukaryota > Metazoa > Arthropoda > Insecta > Lepidoptera > Tortricidae > Apotomis > Apotomis capreana. Next base: position 16,892,332 of record OX392514.1, on the reverse strand, counting down.
GTCACAAAGAAGTCTAGCAAATCCGGCAGCTTTTTTGGGTCTGTGGGCCAGTATGTAGGATCACCGGTCGATAGCGGATGATAAGAATAGCGGTCGACACATTTTTTGAGTTGACTTCCTCTAGTGGCAGTTAGTCTGGAACCCCAGAAGGTGTGCTTGGCGTTCCAATCTCCGCCGGAGATAAATCTGTTACCCAGGCTCTTAAAGTAGTCCGCAAACATCTCTTCCTTTATCTTGTACTTTGGCGGGCAGTAAACTGCCGACAGAGTGATAGGACCTGCACGATCCTCTAGTCTGACAGAAGTGGCCTGCAGATGATTAGTCGAATATGTCTCTAAAAGACAATGTTTTAGGCCTGATCTGATCACCAGTGCAGATCCAGCATGGGCTCGTCCATCAGGATGGGGGGTGCTATATATGTCGTATCCTTTGATGCAATATGCGCTATTGATGGTAGAGTGTGATTCAGAGATTAAAACGACGTCTAGTCTGTTGCTAGCGATTAAGGTTTCTAACTCAAGAATGTTCGGAGATAACCCGTTTATGTTCCATGCAGCAATCCGCAACGATGCCATTATTTTGTGAGTTGTGGTATAATAGCGGTAAGAAGACTAAGCAAAGTGCTGATTTGTTGTAGGAGAAGGTCTATTTTTTCTGATTGTTTGATCAGTATCTGTTCTACCGTAGAGGTGGGTTGATTGTGGACAGTGTCACATGAACTTGAGATTATGTCACGGGAGGTCCTGGAATTTTTGGTTACTTCTGCAAAGGTGTGATTCACGTCAGTCTGGCTTGATAGCGGCTGAGGCAGTGCTATGTTACTAGTTGTAGGTGCGTGATTGGCTTTAGTCTCTGTAACTGAGTTGGTAGTCGGCGTTGGGTGCGTTCTAGGTCTAAATTGTTTTGTTTTTCTAGCTTGAATCTCTTTATACACTTCGCAGCCCTTGTGGTTGGCAGGATGGTCACCGCCACACAGAGCACATTTGGCAGGGGTGTTTCTGTCTTTTTTTAAGCACTCAGATGTTTTATGCCCTTCACCGCATTTTACGCAGCGATATGGCCTCATACAATTGTTTTTAGAGTGTCCGTACTGCTGACATCTGTGACATTGGACTACAGTTTTGGGTTTACGAGGATTTTCAATTTTAACCTTTTGGTGGAAAATATATTGAATGTCCTTGACAGCTTTATTGGTGGTATTTGGTTCCAGATTTACAAAGAATGTGTTGGTAGGGGTTTTCTCAGTCCCATATCGGGAGTTTATGATCTAGCCACAAATTTTGTTCCCTGTTTTCTCTATTTCTTCAACTATAGCCTCACGGGGTGTTGTGTGATGGAGATTTTTTATAACAATTCTGTATGGTTTAGCGTCTTTCCGGGTAAAGGTGTGCCCAATTAATCCTTTTTGTCTGGCTAGGTCCATGACTTTTTTATAGTTTTCTGCCGTGTTGACCATCAAATGTAAAAGGTTTTTATTGATGATTTTAATTCTGAAGTCAGCGGATAAAACAACAGATTCTATTAGTTTTGATAGCTCGTTAACATCTTCAATGCCATACAGGACTATGGGCGGTGGTTTGTTTGGCCGACTAATAGTTGGAGTGGAGTCACCCATTGAATCTAACGGCAAACCACGGAATCTATTTTCGGTTTGTGTAGGTGACGTTGGAGAGTCCTCGCGAATCTTGCGCTTCTTGTGCACTGGCGCTCGCTGCCATGGTGGGTGTTGATGTGCCTCACTTGGAGGATCTTGAGCGGCTGGCGGAGTTTCATGGTCTTGCCCGTTTTTTGAACTTCCACTGAAGGATAAGGATCTTGGTCTGTGTTCAAACATGCCTCGGTGAAAGACTTGTTGGGTATATGTCTTCGTCGTATCATTTTTGGTTTTATCGGTTTTGGTTTCACTCGTATTTATTCCCACGAGTGTGGATGATATAGGTTGACGCTCACAGGGTGACGCCTTTCCAGTAGAATTATCTTGTCCAGGGGCCTGGGCAGCCACCCCTGGCAAGTTCATTTTTTTGGGGTAACTCATGTCATGATCCTGGCAACACTATATTTGACATGTAAAATTTTACCACTGAAGATTGTGGGTATGCCGATATATTCGGGTCTGTGCCAAATGTCACTCGCGTATTTGGAGACACCAGTGTTTATATTTTCCGGTAATTCGGCATTGAGATAACACTAGCACACACCAGTTAAAAATTATAGTTCACTTTTTTTGTGTTTTTGGAAAAGAATTCACAGTATTTTACAACCAATCTATAAAAAACTTCAAGAGCACACTCGCGTACTAATGACAGATGACAGAGGAAATTGAATGGTGATATTTGGTGAGGTTTTTTGCTAACCCCCCCTCCCCCTCACAACCTCACGTGTATTTTTTTTCCGCCAGAATTTGGTAAAACAGACTCGCTATTATGAAGTATTTAACAAGTGAAGATTTATTTTTAACGAAAATAACGAAACCGAAAGAAGATATCTACTCATGTTGTAGATTTTTCTTAGTTCGTTTACTGCAGAAAAATACACGTGAGGTCTCTTTATACCCCTCCCTCCCCCAACGTGATCCATCGTGATTTTTTCGTGACCCCCCCTCCCCCTATCGAACCTCACGTCATTTGTGCACAAGCCCTATACAGCGCCATCTGTGAGAAAAAATTTCTTTGTCCTCTCATCACGCCTAAACGGCAGGACGGATTTTGTTCAATTTTGGTACAGGAATAGGTGGATAATGAATCAATCAATCATTCATTAACAACATGAGAAGTGTATGACTATGATAAAGAAAAAAAATACGCGCACGAAGTCGCGAGTACCTACTTATACTTAATAAATAACCAATTTTGATCCGCATTTTTTTTATCTTTACTTATGTCGGGTAAAACTTCCTATGGGTAAGCTTTGGGTGCTCAGCTATCCCCTTATCAGCTAAAATTGATTAAAACCGGCCTGACGAGAGCGCAAACAATGTGTTTCCAACGGATGGCGCTATACCGCTGGTGCATAGTACGCGTTTTATTTAGAATTTTTTTTCAATGTCAAAGTCAAAGTAAAAGTCAAATTATTTATTTGCTCGAATTGTGGTATACCATACATAGAGATAATACGTACAGTACACATGTTTTAAGAACGGCACAATTTGCGCACATTTGTCGACGAGTTTGGTGCAGTTTGTTGACACCTGCCTACTGAGCCGGCGGCCCCGGGTTCGAATCCCGGCCAGGGCAAATTTTTGTGTGATGAACTCGAATATTTGTGCTTGGGTCACGGTTGTTGTATGTATTTAAGTGTATATTTATCTATAGGTATAAGTCCTGCGTATATCGTCGTCTAGATTTGTGTGAGGTTATCCGATATTTATTTTATTTATTTATTTTAGGCCGGCAACGCACTTGTGACTCCTCTGGTGTTGGAGGTGTTGGTCTATTGGTCTATGGGCGACGGTAATCGCTTTCCATCAGGCGATCCGTTTGCTCGTTTGCCCCCCCCCCCCCCCTGTGACATAAAAAAACAAATATATAATAACAATAATCTTAAAAATCTTAATTTGGATCCTATCCTTGGACAATATTACACTTAAAATTAAAACGTTTGCATATGATAGATTTTTTGCCGCTGCTGTACGAAGCTAAACTCAACATGACATTTCTATTAGTACAATCAATGAGGTAAAAAAGGTAAATTCATCCAACCACGAGTCCATCCACGCTTTTTGTCAATTAAGGAATTCAATTAATGTGGAATTACATCGGTTTGATTGGATTCTCCGCTACGGGCATTTATTTCGGTCGAGTTAGGCACATGACTGTTTTTCTATGTTGGTCTGTGCGATAATTATAATAGAAATTATTAAAGCTGTTCGTTTATAGTAGGAATTATTTAAAATTAGCTTATAGTTATTTCAATTTCTATTATCTAGGACTACCGTACGATAAGTACGATGTCCTTACTAACTTAATCTACAGAACAATCTGTATTCTTTTTCTGGGGATGACGTTGTTCCTGCCTGCGTCAGATACTTTTGTTGCTGACTGCACCTACTGACTTTCTATTGTTTCCTCGAAATTCACGTGGCGTGGATGTCATGATTGCGTCGCACGTTGGAAGTTCACAAGGTTGCTTCACCGGTTTATGAAAGTTCTGTGGGGTTATTCTCGGTTGTATTGTAACAGCAATTGGAAATGGCAGAAAACTTCTGGACTAGTTAAACAAGTCGAGCTATTTTTATATGCGAGAACAGCGGATACACTGAAAAAAAAAAAATAGCGCAACTAGTTTTGCTTGTGCTTAGCAGTAATCAAAATTATGCTAATTTTAAATAACTTACTTTGGTTACTAGTAGGCCTCAATTTGTCAGTCCTCCGATTTGTGTAACTAGCAGCTAACATTTGGGCTAACGTAAACAAATCCTTTTTCAGTGTGAGGGCCGCAGGGAGCCGGTGGATGTGGTCAGCGCAAGGCAAGACCGCACTTTGTGGCGAACTTAAAATTAAAATAAATACCAATTTTAATAAAGGAAAAGGCACAAGTCTACGAAACGCCATTAATAGTATTCTGATTTAAAAATAAAGTAGGATATGCTGCGGATATGAAGGTAAGCTACAAAAAATTATAACTTATGTAAGTTAGCGTTCCGTTTGCAAAAACACGTCTAGTCCATTTGATATTTCGATCTTTATTTGCGTAGAGTTAACAAGAGCACTTATAATTTTGTTGTCTACTGATACAGCTACAAACATAACATTAGAATATCACGGTCGGGGCTGGTTCGGGACAGAAATTCTGATTTACCTTCCGCAGGCAGATGGAAGGCTTCCGGGCTTTCCGGAACGCCGAGTGAGCTGGTGTGTGGCATAATTTCTCGGAATTTGATTGTAACAACGTTCTCAAATGGCATTGAATGGCATCGTATGTTCTCGAACACCATTAAAGAGGCTTAACTTAATCGATATTGACTTAAAGTTATTTGAAGGACATATTTTGCCATATCATGGCCATTGAACATATATATATATATATATATACTGATATAAATATGTCGGGTATAATAAAGTACCGACCTGCCCCGTAGGCTTTTTTTTACATAAGGCTGCTGACCCGGATGCCGAGTTCCGTACAAACAATGAAAGCACTGCATATTACTCTAACGAAAAGATACACTGTACTGAGCGACAAACTTAACTTTGCCGTTGCAAATTTGTTGTCCCTATATATCAACATTCGCGACACAGCGAACCGCCAGGAGGGAGGCCTTTGCCCAGCAGTGGGACATAATAGGTCTAACAGTGACTAATAATAATAAATAATAATATAATAACATAAGTCGGGGTTAGTTTATCAATTGCAAATAAGTTTATATTCACAGAAAGATACATTTACTGTAATGTACAGTACGATTAAAATCAGTTAACACTTCGGCCAACCTCGGTAATTGTCGTGAATCCCTCATCTCTCACATAGAGTTATCAATTTACAGATATGACCGATTTACAAAATTCTTTTCGTATTTGATAGGGTATACTTCCGAGATGGTCCCATGTAAATTTTATCAAAATCGGTCAAGCAGTTTATGAAATATCAACAAAAATGGGTTGAAATCGGTTTTTTAAATTTTTTATTTGGTGATGATTATTAATTATTAATCCGACGTAATATCGTAGGTACTTAGTTACATCAAACAGTAAAATATTGACTTATATATGTTTTTTATATATTGTAAGTATACCTACAAGAATGTTAAAATTCATGTCGCTTCTGCATAATAAATGTCTTAGGTCTACCGGTTAGTAATGTCATCTTGGCAGGTGCTTGCTATACATTGTGTTTATGATACTTCAAATTGAATGCTACCTAAAAGAAATCGCGGTAATGTATTTCGTGTCATTTCCGTCTCCGGATTTAGGCGATGATACCCGAGAAAAGCCAAAGTGTTAACTGATTTTAATCGTACTGTAACTAGTACAAATTTACAATTTTCGGACGTTTTTATATATTATTAATTACATACACATGATTTTGCTGCTTGCTAAATTTTATGATTTTATTTTATGGTTCGGGAATTTAGATTCTTAAACGCTCGAATCTTTCGGTTGCGTTGACTTAGAAAATTGTTTTTTTCACGGCTTCAATGGGTAGCAGTACACTCGGCGTCAAAAAAATCGCCCCTTTGGAAAATTTAGTTTCAATCAACTTTTAACCTTATTTAATTGGCTTAACCATATACGTGTGAGGTATCATTTGAAGCATAATCTAATTATCTCTACGATAAAAATATTTTAGTCCAAAAAAATATAACCAAGTAAAAAAAACAGGTATTTTAAAGAAAATGCGAAAAATCTTTTATTCAAGATAAAATTACGAAGCTAATCAACAAAACAAAATTAAAACAAAACGCCTTAAAATTAAACTTAAAACCTAGTGTTGCCCCCCCTAGCCCTAATTGCTGCCCTCATGCGGTCCTTCATGGATCGTACTAACTTCACGACGTCTTCCTGAGGAATGGCCTCCCATTCTTCTACAACTGCACGTTCGAGGTCCTGGAGGTTGTCTGGAGCGGGATCCCGTGATCGTACTCGGCGTTTTAACTGATCCCAAAGGTGTTCTATCGGATTCAGGTCAGGGCTTCTTGCTGGCCAGACCATAACAGGAATCCTGACCTCTCGAAGGTAAGCTTTGACAATATTCGCGGTGTGTGAGCGGGCGTTGTCGTGCATTAAAATGAACCCACGGCCAATAAAACCAGCATATGGGACCACATGCTCTTCCAGAATTTCTCTGATGTACCGATCAGAAGTTAAAGACCCCTGACCGCGACGTCCTCCTGGCCGGGAAACGCAGACAAGATCTGTTTTTCCACCCGTAGAAATTCCGCCCCAGAACATGCACGAGCCCCCCCCCCCCCCCGTAGCTCACGGTTTCTTCAATGCAGACTTGCTGGAAACGTTCTCCACTTCTTCTGTAGACTCTTCTACGTCTGTCGTTGCAAAATAGGCACACCCTCGTCTCATCCGAGAAGAGAACGGTCCTCCACTGCCTGGACGTCCAATCAAGGTGGTCGCGTGCAAACTGTAGCCTGGCTCTGCGATGCTCTGCGGTCAGTTTGGGACCTGTAGCAGCTCGATGGGGTCGAATATTCCTGTCTCGAAGCCTTCTTCTAATTGTAGAGATGCTAACTGATGTCCTGCGAGCCTGCCGATGACGCTGCTGGAGCTCAACAGCATTGTTAAACCGATTTCGTAGGGAGTTCGATACGATGAACCGGTCGTCTCTTTCTGAAGTGCAGCGTCGTCGTCCGGATCCATGTCTTCTAACGTAGCCTCCAGTCTCTTCGAACCTCCGGTATACTCGACGAACACCATAACGGTTCAGGTTGAGTCGCCGAGCAACTTCACACTGTCGTAGTCCTGTTTGCAGTAGTGCTACGACTTGAGCGGCTTCATCAGCTGTGGTGTCCATCTTCCGAGGGTATTTTCTTGCTTATTCTCTCTAGGTGTGACCTCCGACAAGTGTGGATAGTGATTAGGTCACAAATTACCTGGACCTAACCTTTTATACCTGCAGAAAGGGTCAGAAATAATCACCTTAAAAACACGTTTTTTTTTAAGCCCCTCCCACTCATTAACTGTAAACTTTCACTAAATTAAATTATTGTTATTTTAAAAGGCAATAAACAAGCTTTTAATAGACACCAATATCATTAGGATAGCACATAGTCATCAAGAGCTATTATTGCTAGTTGCAGAATTTGACGAAGGGGCGATTTTTTTGACGCCGAGTGTATTTGATATTAATTTGGTTCAAAACAATAATTGACATGTTTGGGAGAGGCCTTTGTCCAGCAGTTACGTCTTTCAGCTGATGATGTTGATACGGTGTGGTAAAATTCTGATCATGACACATTATTATGGTGATCCGGCGTACAGTATTTTGCGATAAATGCCATAATAGCCATTACGCAACGCCATTCCAATCAGTAACACGATTGTGTCCGTACTTGGCTATGGCTAGACGTGTACCATGCATCATTGATGGCATTGTTACAACCATTCATATTCTGCGCAGGAATGTGATCGAAGATAGCACTAGTGTCCTAGCACCTATAGGCGACTCCGAATTTCTGCCATTTTATTGTTCCACTATATAACGCAACGCAAATGCAAAAATTATCAAAAAATATTGAAATACATAGTGTGTAACTACTTATTAGATGTTTAAGTGCGATATATACACACGTAATAAAGGCCTCTAGATTGTATTACAATCTAACGTACATACAAAATAGGTAAGTATAATAATAATAAACTTAACTAGGTCACATTATTATTGCGATGTGTTTACGCCGTTCTTGGCGTCAGGTTGCCATGGAAAGAACATGACACCTTTTGGCCAAACCTCTTCTTTGGTAAAGATCGCTAGCTCATCAGTTGGAACTCACACCACATATGAATTAAAATAGACGCTGTGATGGGACTCCAAATTCGTGATCCTCAGGATTTACGCTAGATCTACGATCTCCTGATCCTTCGTAAAAAAAATTAAACGGGACACAAATAAAACGGCTCAACGTGTTACGTTAAAACGACGGGCTCACTACAAATTAAATATTTTTATTTGTCAAACAGTAATATGTATAGGTATTAGGTATACAAGTTGGATCACATTAGTCGACACTCGGCATGCTCGACCCATTGCGTCACATTTTACACGGAAAACGAATAAAGGTACAGATCTCGGACGGCTTTTGCAAAAATCAAAAGAGTGAAGCTTTGGTAGTGTTTTATTCGGAGTTAAAGAGGACAAATCCGTGGGCAAATACTACTAAAGACAGTCAGGAGATTTATCAAGCATATCAGCAAGGTTTAGTACCTATACAGATTGATCAATCCAAATGAGTCAGTAGGGATAAAACGAAAACTATAAGAGATAGGGAAATCTGTGCTTAGGAACCATGGCGTCGATTAAGGATTTAATAGAAACTGCATTTGTTTTTTATAATACACAAACATAACCGGGAATTGAACCTGGTTAGAATTCTGTAACTAATCGCATTTCGTATTGTAACATTCTTTACAGCGGTTTTGACCGGGTTATGTATGAAATTAATTATGAGAAATATAAAAAAAATCAGTTTTTATTAAATCTATGAAATGAAAATGATAATGAAAATGAAAATTTATTTTGCTAGAGACATGGTAAACAATAAAGATGTTACATATGGTTAGTGGATCAGCATAATATCTCACCAAACATGGGCATGCAAATTTTTAATTCTTAGATCTAGACACTTAAAATTACACATTATTTTACTATAACTACATACACCTTAGCTTCCAAAATAATCCTGTAATGAGTAAAAACATTTATTTACCAACCATTTTTGCAAGGCAGATGTAAATTGTTTTAGAGCAAGTTTCTTATATCACTTGGTAAATTATTATAAATTTTGATTGCCACTGCATAACTATTTTTGCTACAAAGTTTAGTTTTGTATGTGATTGGTAATACTAACTTATCTGGATATCTAGTGTTAAATTGACATACTTTACTTAATTCTAGAAATAGTTCGGGATGTAACTTGATAAATTTACAGGCCTTAAAGATGTACATAGAAGTTATAGTCAGTATTTGGAGATCTTTGAACAGAGGTTTGCATGAAGTACGCGGTGGGAATCCACAGATAGCTCGCACACATTTTTTTTAAATCGACGCCATAGGGCCGTTCAGTAAGAACAGATTTCCCTATCACTTCTAGTTTGTGACTTCTCCCTACTGATCCATTTGCCCGGTATAACATCGAGGTATTTCAATATAATACCTCGTCAGAAACATTCGATAACAGTAAGTACTATTGTCAAACAATCCGCCAAGGATATAACTAAGCAGACGACGAAATGATAAGAGATGGTGCTGATGAGAAAGGGAAAGTCCATATAAAATACATTATTTTTTTGTAAATTAAACGAACATTTATTACAAAAAGGAAAATTAATGACAGTTCTCTTATTTATTACTAAAGAGGAATCTATTGAAGAAGTCCAAGACGAACTTTAAGTAGCAAATATGGGGGTGACTTTAGCAAAAATTGTATAACTGGATAATAAAATAAAAAATATTGAATTAAAATTATTTTTTTACTATTTTACTAGATATATTTACTTACTTAAATATTTACAAATTTACAGTTCACGGAAATAAACTTATGTCTGCTCCTCTAAATCACAATAACACATTGAAACTTGTGTACTTACTTATCAAAGGCCGTTTTAAATAAGTATTTACCTGTATTAGTTATTTGGATACCCTAAAAAATATATTTTCGTCTTCTTAAATATACTAAATTGATAACTTTTATCTCTACACAAGGTCAATAAGCAAGCCAGATGATAACAATAGATACCTACCTATGTACGTATCTAGAGCTATATTCAACGTTATTTCTAATGATAATCCATCTCATATCTATCCTTATTTGGTCACCACTACATGTCTACTTTAGCAATGCGCTTTATTTACCTTTAAGTGAAAACTTGTCACTGGCCCATGCGGCCCACCAAAAATAAACGATAGTTGGCTGCGGAAAAATACACAGATCGCTTGACTAAGTAAGCAGGTAAGTCTGTTACAAGTGAGTAGAGTTGAGAGATGATATTTTAGAGCGGACTAATCGTATACATCTTATTATATAATTTTAACACAGACTCTTGACTGATCCACCTGAAGAAAACAATACTGTTTTGTGGTTTTGTAATTCCTTATCGTCCGTCATAAAAGAAAAGCGTTCTTTGTAGATAGAAACTACATGCATTGACATTTTAGCGGATTATCAACTCTTTAGGGACTTAGCCAAATTTTAAAATTACTTTCATAGAAATGTGACTTTAGGCGTTTATTTGAATGGCGTTTACCGGTACCTGAGACTGGGAAGAAAAGGAAGACACCTAGAACTGCATTTTCTATAAATATACTAGTGTTCAAGGAGATATTGTCGATAATGAATTAAAATTGCAAGGTGGCTGTTATCACTTATTACAATAAGGTACCTAAGTGGTTTGGCTCAGTTGAAAAAATTATAACTATAGCTTTCAGAGCGATACCGTAAATGTAGCTATTTCTGTTATACATGTCTCACAACAAGAGCGAATAAGTATAAAAGGACATAATGGCTCGTTTTAGCCCTTCATTGAACAAGTTCACTGAATATTATTTACTGACACGTTCGGGAAATCGTACACAATACTATCTCTAATATTATAATTGATTATTAGAAATTGATCTGATGATACTCATAATTGAGATTGGTCCCAGTTCCAGGAAAAATATTACATAATATTAGAGATAGTTTTAATAATAGTATTCGATCAATCTCTTTTCCAAAATCCCCGTGCAGAGCTATCTTTTAAATTTCTATCAACTTTTTCCCCGAAGTGAATAGAGAAAACATAATAAAACGAACTATTCTTCTTTTCTACATTTGTAGTTATTTGACATGTTATGCACTAGGGAGCTGCCCCTGCTATAAAGCCCTTTAGCTGTACCTACCTACTTACCTATATCACTTTGACTTTGAGTTGCTTATTTATGTATATGTAGTTCAGTATTGTATAGGTAGCACGTGTAGGTGCCAATACACCAAGCCGGGAAAGAATTTAAGATGCAATAATAATACATTACATTAGAGGCCGGGAAAATGAGGATTTCCGGTCAAGTAGGTATATACGGATAGTGATACGAGGCCGGGAGTCCGTTTTCACGACGAGGCATGTATAGTGCTTTTCTCAAACATACAATGAAATAAAAAAATATACTTCAAAGAACAACATTTTATTAATAGACAAATAGGACATTTTAGTCTAACAACCAACCTTTAAAAACAAAACCTGCTTTTTATCAAACCAACCAGCTATGTGAATGACCTTGTTGTTGAAACCAAAAAAAAGTTACTTTGCAGGCCTAGGCCTGAAAAGCAGTATGAAATCCCTTTACAGTCCTCTCGAGTTGTTGCGCCCAAAAAGCGATACTTCCGAGCCTATTATAAGGAACGTCAAAGACAATATTTCATTGCATGTTTGAGAAAAAACACTTTATATTAATTACTTACATATAATGTTTTGCATTAATAAGACATGGGAAAGATGTAGTAGGATTGGTTATTTATCTCAAATACTAACTTTTGTTTCCCATCTTTTTTCCCAATTTTTATTAGTCGGATTTTTTTTTTCCAAAACTGTTAATTTTTCAGAATTATTGTAAAACAAACCTAACCTAATGGTTTCTTTAAAACGATGTTTATAAAATCCTGAAAATATTACGGGTTTCGGGGAAAATACTTTCGGATAAATGAAAATTCGGCGAAACGTTACTGATGGAACATTGTTGCTTATATTCTATAATGATATCTATATTTACGTAGAATGAATTATATACATTTTTAAATATGAATCGTTCAACATTAACATTTTTAAGGTTTATGCAAAACCCTAATTGCGGGCTTTAAATTATAAGACTATTTTAACACAAATACATGTGTATGTACATACATAAATAATTTTAAAGAGAATCTTTTCGAAAAACTCTAAGCTCTCGTTACAAAAACATTATAATAAGCATTAGGAAATGCAAACCCGGTTCTTTTCCCATAGTAAACCCGGTTATAACCGGTTATTTGTATGGTAGAATAACCGGGTTTTCATTCCCTAATAAGGATTAAAAAGCTACGCTATATTCAGTTTCCTTTACCGTACATAAACTATAATAAAGCGAATCTGTATAAAAGCAGCTACCCTGCCGGGTATCGGATGCGACAGAACGCTGACCTGTCCAAGAAGGGTGCATCGATCTTACCCAGGCAGTCTTATTCCCGATTGGTTTTGCGATGTTAAGTAATCATCTATGTAAGAATGACACCTAACTTAATAGAGTGATGTGTTTTCAGTAATTTATTACTCCAGACTTAAACTTGAATTGAAGAGAGATATGTATAGTCTGTCCGATCTCTAAGATCAAATGAAGACACTTTCGCACAAGGTACAAACGACCGTATACATGTAAGTTTATGGTAATATTTCACTTGTGCCAGTTTGACATAATTTTGATCTTAGAATTCTGGATAGACTATATGTGTAAGTTACGTTACGATTCCACATCTGACCTCTTATGCGAAGAAAATCTGAAAACATGGTGAAAGATCGCGCGACCGTGCGGTTCCAGTTCCGACAGTTAATTATGTTGCTAAACTACTTCAATCAAATGCTTTCATAGCGCTGATTGACTTTAAAGTAACTTCCTCTCTTACCTGCAGAATTGCGACCTCAAAATCAATAGCAGGCTATAAGCAGTGTTACGAAAAAAGGAAAAAAACGTTTTTCGTTCCTACGCTTGGCAGTCGTGATGACAGGCTTACCAAATGTATGGGCGGCCTGTGCGTGGTGAATAAATACTAGTCTGGCTTTAATTTCGTGTGAGTCTATTGGCAAGTTAGTTGCATGATTGGGAAAACGGGTAAAGGATTCTATCTATCCTCTATACTTAATTTGGATTTAAAACTCAAAACAAAATTCGACCTTTAAAAGCAGTGTTCCCGCCGAGACTTGAGGTGGCTAGAAATGGGGTTTTCATAAGTGTCCGATTCTTAAAGAGTCAGCAACACGCACTTGCAGCGTGGCGAGAAAATCATGAGGCAGATCATACTCGTATGCTTCCCTGTTACTACGAGTATAGGTTGCGTGGCATAATAATTAGTTAGGGCCCTTTGCGAAATAATATTGAAATGGAAAGATCCGTGTCTGAATTAAGATAAGGTTATTTCATGCCAGTTCGAGTTTTGATATTCAGGAATTTAGAGCTCTTTTAGTAACGTGACTTGCAATGAATAATTTAAGCAAATTTCAAAAATAGCGAATGGAAATAGAAATATCGTGGCGATATGACGGCATTGCCGAATATCTCAGGTTAATGTTGAATAGGGGCGCAGACCTCTTTCACTGCTTTTTTATTTCCGTTGTTAAGCCAACACCCTGCGCATCCTATGCTATCGACATATATATAAAAATGTATATATGTTGACTGTATATACGAGTAGATTGCGAGCAACAATCAGTCCTTAGGATGCTGAGTTAAGATGTATTATCGGCTGGAAGGTTTACTGGTTTGTGTTGAACATATCTCCCGGAACACGTGTGGTGTCTCCCGGAACCCGTGACATGATGGAACTCAATGTGTTATTTATAGCAAACCTCATATGAAGTAAATGAAAACCCAGTTTAAAACAAGTATGATATTGATTTACTTGTGACATTTGTAACAAACAGGAAAAGTAAATAAATAAATAAAAATGAAGCTAAATACAATGTTAAAAAACGAAATGCCTATTGCCATATTTTTGCCAAGTATTTAAACCATTTGTAACAAATAGGAAAAGTAAATAAATAAATAAAAATGAAGCTAAATACAATGTTAAAAAACGAAATGCCTATTGCCATATTTTTGCCAAGTATTTAAACCATTTGTAACAAAACAGGAAAAGTAAATAAATATATAAAAATTAACCTAAATACAATGTTAAAAAACGAAATGCCTATTGCCATATTTTTGACAAGTATTTAATACGATTGCCTACATAACTTCGTTTAACGAGACGAGTTAATAATAGTTTAATCAACACGGACTGGAGATAAGAAAAATTGCTACTTCTACTTTTCCATTGTTTTTCTCAAACAGTACAATTAGATAACGGCTAAAGTATTCTTATTCCGGATGACTTATTAGATTATAATACAATACAATAATACTTTATTGCACACCAAAAGACGGTTTACATAGGAAAAATACAAGTACTTACTGAATAATTGTTGACAACATGCGGTCTGTCAGACAACTTTTTGGTTAGCTTTAAATTAACTTTATATAGAGTACAGAGTAGTACAGTAGAGAGTGGATAACTTAGTAATACCTAATAAACCATTGATACGACTATTACTAAATCGTTAGGAAATACTTATTACCTAACAATTTAGTGATAGTATTTTATGCAATAAGAACAAAATTCGGATGATGACCACTTGATAAAGATAAGATTGAACCTTGGCTTAAGATATCGTAAAGAGTTTTCGCCTTCGGACAACTCAACTGTCTTATTTTGGAAAAAAAAATGCATTTGGCATCTCTAAAAAAATATAAAAGTGAGGTTCTATGTGCCTGATGAGTTTTAATAAACTGTAAAGAAAGGGAGTTTACTGACTCCTATCCTAAGGAGCGTCATAGCCCACAAGCAGGCGCCATTGTTAATAATAAAATCGAATAGGTAGTTACAGAATAAGACTAGGTATTACCAGTAAAAGTAATATTGTACAAAAATCTAATTAACTATTACTGACTATACCTATAACAGTGTTACTGTGTAAACTGACATACAAAATAACCACTAACTACATTGTAAATTTGTACCCTTTTGTAAAATTGACTTATAATGTATTTGTGCATTATGAATAAATGAGTATGAGTATGAGCAATAATTCAATTATCTTACTAATGGCTTAGAAGAGATAGGACTGTTTTTGATATTCGATTGTATTTAAAATATTCGTGTTTTAGGGTTTCGCACCTCAATTGACCTCCAATCATGAAATTAATCTAGTCATTTACAATATATACGTACTTATAAACTTATTTGCCGTTGATAAACAACCGCGATCTATGTTAATGTAAGGGGACAACAGTATTGAAACAGCAAAGTTAAATTTGTCTCTTAGTACAATTTATAGTTAATCTTTTTGATAGAACAGTATTCGGTGTTTTTTATTTACTTCGCAACGATGTCGGTATTGTTTGTTATTGAAAGTATACTCAATTTCCTTACCTACTGACCGCGACTGAACTCTCTTTGATAAGAATGTTTGTTATAATTATAAATTAAGTATTTTGACCCTATACTCTCCTTACTTAATTATGTTAGTGGGTATCGTAAACATTGTTAATAAGTTTTACCTACAATTTATACATGTCATGCATAAATTATTAAATGACTTGACAAGCGAGTGGGGGA
Source organism: Apotomis capreana (assembly GCA_947623375.1). Lineage (NCBI taxonomy): Eukaryota > Metazoa > Arthropoda > Insecta > Lepidoptera > Tortricidae > Apotomis > Apotomis capreana. The sequence goes on along the minus strand of OX392514.1, from coordinate 16,876,287 downwards.
AAATCATTGTCATATTTGAATGAATACATACTTATGTACTTTTTTAGGGTTCCGTACCCAAAGGGTAAAAACGGGACCCTATTACTGAGACTTCGCTGTCCGTCCGTCCGTCCGTCCATCCGTCCGTCCGTCCGTCCGTCCGTCCGTCTGTCACCAGGCTGTATCTTGAGAACGGTGATAGCTAGACAGTTAAAATTTTAACAGATATGATGTATTTCTATTGCCGCTATAACAACAAATACTAAAAATAAAATAAAATAAATATTTAAGGGGGCTCCCATACAAGAAACTTGTTATAGATTATGTATATATTATGTATATATATATATATATAGGTACGGAACCCTTCATGCGCGAGTCGGACTCGCACTTGCCCAATTTTTATTGTTTATTTTTTGCTCATCCCTCTTCCCAAAGGTTGTCTGGAAGAGATCGCTCTTTAGCGATAAGACCGCCGGGTCAATTTCAACAAGACGCATTTTTTGTATCATTTCGGTGTGATTCTTTATTTTTGATTAATTTTAAGTTTTTTAAATGTGAAGAGATACTTTAGACTATATTATTAAACATATGTAAAAGGGACCCTGAAATCTGAAATAGTTTTCGAGATATTCGAGATCGAATATGAAACACACACCGGAATGATAAATGTACACCAGGATGATAAAATAAGTGCACCGCAATGAAATTTCATACGCCGGAATGAAAGAAAAGTGGCATATTATGAAAGTAATTTTACTTTTTATATTCGTAATATATATTATATTGGCATTACATAATAATTTAAACATATATCTTAGTATGGTATTAAAAACAAAATAAAAAAATATTATTATTTCAACAGTATTTATGAAATGTGAAGCTACTTTTGATGTCATTCCGGTGCTTTCCTCATTTTGGTGGGGTTTAAAGTCATTTTACTACACCGGAAACACCGGAATGAGAATGGTGGAATGAGAAACACGACATATTTTTATTTCTTAAAAAAAAAGTAAGCCCTATATTCTAAAACTAATTAAACTCTTGTAATGGAGAGTACCTGATATAGATAAATTTCAAACCACGCAGTTAAAAAATAAAGAAGCTATAACAAACTCCGGAATGAATTTTTTTTTGTCCCCTGTCCACCGCGATGAAATATTCACGTTTATACAAGCCAACGTATTGCCATTATACACAACCGGCCTCGTCGAGCGCCGCAGCTTGACTAATTCTTTGAAGTGCGCGGGAGACGGGGGGGCGTAGGTACTTGATCAAATTTGGGAAATAAATCGGTTCGAAACTTTGTCGGCGGTAATGAGAAGTTTTCTCGGGACAAAAGTACGAGTATATGCACTTATTCAAGGGTATACAAAGGAGATATATAACGGGTAATGTGCTTTTTTCGTTACCTATTTATATGATAATAAAATAATGGTAACAGATTTTCTTTGTCATGCATAGTATTTGACTTACCCGGCATTTTACAAACAAAACCGGCTTGGGGACAACCCACCTTGATGAGAAATTTGGTCTAAATATATTTTTTTAAATTATTATATATATTAATATTTAAATTTTAGCTGTTGCCCGAGGTAGACAATGGCGGGCTGTTTCCGAAAAAAAATGGTACTTTATTATTCAACCTTTCTGCACCTGCGTTTTCAGTCTTGCCATCAAAAAATACTGCTTGGGAAATTGACCCGCCTATTGTCTACCATTGCCAATTGTAACATTTTTCTTGTTGGTGTGCAATAAAAAAATGTTGACATAATTGAAGATAATCGTAAAGTTTTATAAATAAAAGTTTCTGAAATTTCTTAATTTTAAACTAAAATGTCCTTATGATTCGACCATTTACTGCATGTGCAAAAAACACCACTTATTACCGTTACGTAAGCGTCGTGAGATAGCTGACATTATCTACATTCTCAACATCACAAGTGGTAATCTTGATTGCCCCGAACTGCTTCATAAACTCTCGTTTAATGCACCTACTCGGTCTAAAAGACATTGCCCCCCCCCCCCCCCCCCCTTTCAGTTAAATGTGTTTCATCCAAATATAGGCAAAATAGTTTTCTGATTCGAGCCAGTCGCTGCTTAAATAATGTGACAAGAGACCTAGATATTGACATTTTCAATTGTTGCATTCCTTCTGTGAGGCGTAAATTGCATGTGCCTATCATGCCTATGTATAACTGTGCGTGTTATTTAACTGAATGTTAAATATTATTATGTTGCTATATGTGAGATCCTATAATTGACTCTGTATTACTAGTCATGTTACTACTTGCGTAAAATAAGCTGTTGGTTCTCTATGTACAAATAAATAAATAAATAAAGTTTGAAACTTACCCGACAAGTCGAATATTCATTATTTATTATTTATTTATTTATTTAATCTTTATTGCACAAAAGAAAACTTATCATACCAAAGGCGGACTTAATGCCATGAGGCATTCTCTACAAGTCAACCTTAGGGCAAAGCGGAAAAATTGTAGGCGGTGCAACTAACTTACACATAAGTAACAAAACATAATTATACCTAATACTTATACATAATTTTGCTATACATGTAAATATATACATACATCTAATATAATATAAACATATACATTATGTCATTAATAAAGTATAAGTAGGTACTTATTATTACTGTTGGGGTCTAGGTGCCATTCTCGAGAACAGTTTCCGATATGTAAAGGAAGAGATCAGAAAATGTTCCCAAGAACATTTTCCATGTAAAATGATGAATGTTTCCGGAAATTATGGCGCTAGTACTTTATCACGAAAAACTTTATCACGAACGACTTAATCACGAAAACTTTATCACGAAAAACTTTATCACGAATAAACTTTATCACGAAAGACTATATCACGAAAACTTTTCCACGAAGACTTTATCACGAAAACTTTATCACGAAAAGACTTTATCACGAATAAACATTATCACGAATAGACTTTATCACGAAAACTTTATCACGAAGACTTTATCACGAAAACGTTATCACGAAAAATCTTAATCACGAAAACTTTATCACGAATGAGCTTTATCACGAAAAATCTTTATCACGAAAAATCTTCATCACGAAAACTTTATCACGAAAATACATGTTTATGAGCTTAAGTAGCGGAATCCCTCGTATCCATTTTTCTGACACTGCGTATTATACGCAGACAATCTTGTAGAAACATTACGTCCTGTTTCTCCTATGTTAGCCTTGGCACACTCACAAGGTAAAGATGGCAGACGTCACTACTTTGAAAGGGTCGTCATGGGTGTCGTTTTCTAGGTCTTTGGGGCTGCAAAATTTAAAAATGGCATCCATTTTGGAAATAAAGTTTGCGGACGTCACTTTTTTGAAAAAGTCGTCACGGGTGTCGTTTTCTAGGTTTTTGGGGGTGCAAATTTTAAAAATGGCATCCATTTTGGAAATAAAGATGGCGGACGTCACTTTTTTGAAAAAGTCGTCATGGGTATCGTTTTCTAGGTTTTTGGGGGTATAGATTTCAAAAATGGCATCCATTTTAGGATTAAAGATGGCGGACGTCACTTTTTTGAAAAAGTCGTCATGGGTGTCGTTTTCTAGGTTTTTGGGGGTATAGATTTTAAAAATGGCATCCATTTTAGAATTAAAGATGGCGGACGTCACTTCTTTGAAAAAGTCGTCATGGGTGTCGTTTTCTAAGTTTTTGGGGGTGTAGATTTCAAAAATGGTATCCATATTGGAATTAAAGATGGCGGACGTCACTTTTTTGAAAAAGTCGTCATTGGTGTCGTTTTTTGGGTTTTAGGGGGTGTACGTGTCGATTTCAAAAATGGCATTCATTTTGGAATTTAAGATGGCGGACGTCACTTTTTTGAAAAAGTCGTCACGGGTGTCGTTTTCTAGGTTTTTGGGGGTGCAAATTTTAAAAATGGCATCCATTTTGGAAATAAAGATGGCGGACGTCACTTTTTTGAAAAAGTCGTCATGGGTATCGTTTTCTAGGTTTTTGGGGGTATAGATTTCAAAAATGGCATCCATTTTAGAATTAAAGATGGCGGACGTCACTTTTTTGAAAAAGTCGTCATGGGTGTCGTTTTCTAGGTTTTTGGGGGTATAGATTTCAAAAATGGCATCCATTTTAGAATTAAAGATGGCGGACGTCACTTCTTTGAAAAAGTCGTCATGGGTGTCGTTTTCTAAGTTTTTGGGGGTGTAGATTTCAAAAATGGTATCCATATTGGAATTAAAGATGGCGGACGTCACTTTTTTGAAAAAGTCGTCATTGGTGTCGTTTTCTGGGTTTTAGGGGGTGTACGTGTCGATTTCAAAAATGGCATTCATTTTGGAATTTACGATGGCGGACGTCACTTTTTTGAAAAAGTCGTCATGGGTGTCGTTTTCTGGGTTTTTGAGGGTGTACGTGTCGATTTCAAAAATAGAGTCGATTTTAGAATTAAAGATGGTTGATATCACTGCTACACACATCGACACTATTCGACACCCATTTCAAGTGACATCCGCCATCTTGGATTTCAAAATGGATGTCATTTTCATAATCGGCACCTCGAGGAACCTAGGAGATGACACCAATATCGATTTTTAAGAAAAATAATGCTCGCCATCATGTAATACAGTACGATGTCATTTTCGTAATCGGCAACCCGAGAACCCTTAAAAACTAGGTCGATGCAGAGTCAGCCACCGGCTAAGCTTGCACCATAGATTGGAGCGGTTTTTTTTTTTTTTTTTTCGAAATTTTCTCTTCGTCACGACCTAGCGAAATTACGGGCAGTTTAGTGAAATATGGCAAAACCTACCGAAAATCGGCTTTCAATAAAAATTGATGGAACATACTGCAATGAAGCTATGATTTTGATGTCAACGCATAAATGTCCAATTTAAGTACTAATTCCCACTTTATCGAATATCTGAAAAAATAGTCGATGTCATATTTGTGACTGTTTTAGTGAAAACTTCCTACTTTGTCGATATGGAGTTATGAGTAGTTCCTAATACTTACTACAGAACGTAAGCTATCTTATGGTGAAATAATTATGTCTCTAGGTACTATAGTTATTTCGTGAAAATTCTTCAAAGTTGCAAATGTGAAAAACGACAACTGAGAAAACGTTGGTTAAAGTTTGGGACGGCAAAAAACACACTTGTAGTTTGAAGTTAGGGAGTGGTTGGTATCAAATTAAGTGTCATACTATAAGGATTTCAAATTAGTCAAAATCTATAATATAACTATTAAGGTTACATATATGATTTTGACTAATTTGAAATCCTTGTGTTATGAAAATTAATTTGATACCAACCACTCCAAAACTTCAAAGTACAAGTGGGTTTTTTGCCATCCCAAACTTTCACCAATGTTTTCTCATTGCCGCTTTTTCACGTTTTCAACTTTGAAGAATTAAAAAAAAATAACTATATCACCTAGAGACATAATTCTTTCACCAAAAGATAGCTTATGTTCTGTAGTATTAGGAACTACTCATAACTCCATATCGACAAAGTGGGACCTTATCCCTAAAACTGTCACATTTATGTATGTTTAAGTAGGTTTATTATATGTATATATGTATATAATAATAATAATAACAATATATATAATAATAATATCACCACTTATTGTGTGGCTTATAATGACCAACTCCACTAATGGTTGTCTGGAAGAGATCGCCCTTTAGCGATAAGACCGCCTGTTGTCTATCGTTGTTAAAAGTATTGTTTCTGTGTTTAATTTGTAAACTTCTTTTAGTTTGCAATAAAGCATCGTGTATTGTAAATGTAGTATCCTTCGGGCCTCCATTTTAAGCAATTTCCAGTTGTTTAAAAATGGTGTCACATGGGCTCGGTAAGGGATTGGAAAACAATATCTGGCACAAGCATTCTGTAGCCTCTGTATTTGTATAATAAAGACTGGCCCAATTCCACAAGTCGAAATGCGCATACTCTCTATGATACCAATCACAGCCAGTGAAATATTTTTAATTACGCGTTACAAATAAATGCGATTCGTGTATTTCAAAATAGCCTGCTGTGATTCGACTTACCGCATGACATTGTCATATTGTCAAAGGTAACGTGGCGGTGATAGCACGTAAGGGCTTGTACACAAATCACGTGGGATTTTTTCGGCTACTTTTTGTACACAATACTCACTACCTTCGTCATTTACTAAGGTCTCATCCACACTTTACCACCGATGAAGTATCTAAAACCGTCCTCCAGCTGGGGGGCACTGACCATCCACAATCTCGATTCGAATTCGGATGACGACTAATTTCGAAGGTGTTTCGAGGTACCGATTATGAAAATGACATCCATTTCGAAATCCAAGATGGCGGACGTCACTTTTTGAAATTGGTGTCGATGCGTTTAGTAGTGAAATCAACCATATTTAATTCTAAAATGGACTCTATTTTTGAATTATGCACTGCCAAAAACCTAGAAAAAGAAACCAGAGAAATATCTCCGCCAGTTTTAATTCCAATTTTTTCATTTTGAAATCTACACCTCCAAAAACCCAAAAAACTATGACTTTTTGAAAAAAAGTGACGTCCGCCATCTTTATTTCCAAAATGGATGAAATTTTTTAAATGTACACTCAAAAACCTAGAAAACGACACCCATGACGACGTTTTCAAAAAATGATGTCCACTTACTTTAATTCCAAAATGGATGCGATTTTTCGGTTTCGGTTTAAAGAATCTTTATTCTCATAAGAATTACAAAAAAATCGCTTACATGAGAATCATTACAAAATTTCCAATCTATACTTAGCGTGCAGTACCTATTTTACAATAACTTAGATAATTAAATTACAAATAATTTACAAATGTGGGTAGTATTAAGTCAAACGAGTATACAAATTACTTTGTTTTGCGCTTGGCTTCATAGTATTACAAAGTTGCATCGTCGGTTGAGTTAATTTTGCACCCAGTGTCCATGCTAAGCCATGCATACCGGGTGCAAACTTTACTCAATCAAGTAATAGTACAATAACCGGCCGGCCGTAGATAACAGTTGCCCCAGGAGTATGTTGATGGCACCGAATGGATGCGGCATTATAGCAGATATTTAAGTACAAGTTTAGGCACAATATAAAAGTTGTGAATATATTTTCTACATTTTTTTTTTTTTTACATTGGTAATATGTTACGTGTAGGTTAATAATGTAAGGTAATCTAACGATCAATATAATGACAATTAAAATTTGTTTTAATTGTTATTATAGTAGCTTCAAACTATTGTTTTTAAATGTATTGTACATAAAGTGTATTATGATAAAAAAAAACATATATATATATATATTTTCTTGTGTTTGTAGCTAGTTTGCTAGAAACTAAATAAAACTATATCAAAGCGGTGTTATTCTTAACATATCGTTTACATTTTGTTTTGAATAAACTTAATGACTTGATATTCCTTATGTCTAAAGGCAGTTTATTATACAGCTGAACACCCTCTTGTGTTACGTTTCGACGTCCATAATTTGTTCTCGACCGGCCAATTACTATATTTTCGGCATTTCTATTGCGATAATTATGAAGATCTTTCTTTTTAGTAAAAGTAATTTTGGAATGTATATCTTTGTGCAATATTTTTCTTATTAGTATACAAATATTGAGAGTGTATAGCTGCTTAATAGACATCAGTTTGGTCTCATCATAAACTTTAATAGTGGGAGTTAAGTAGTCATAGTGGAACAGTTTTTTGACTAATTTGTTTTGCATGCGTTGTAGCTCTTTAAGATGCGTTTTGGCAGTACTACCCCATATTTCTATAAGGTATTGGAGGTGAGGTCTTGCCAGTGAATTATAAATCATAAAAGCTACTTGACGTGGAAAACAACGGACAACTCCACTCAAGGAACCTATTAGCTTAGATAATTTACTTTTAACTTGTCCTATATGTGCTTTCCAAGTCAAACCGCTATCCATCATTAGACCTAAATATTTCTCCCTGCTGATGTGTTGTAATATTTCGCCATTAATTTTGAGTGGTTCGAAGGTGGGAATAGGTTTATTTTTGGCTTTAAATATTATGAACGAAGTTTTCGATGCATTTATTGTTAAAAGATTATACTGAAACCAGTCAAATAAAATATTCAGGTCTGCTTGTGCTTTAGTCAATACATCATCAATGGAATTTCCGTAGTAGAATAAACAAGTGTCGTCTGCGTATAAAGTTAGGTCTTCGTAAAGAGGAACTTCCTGTATGTTGTTAATATAAATTAAAAATAGCAATGGCCCCAAAATGGAGCCTTGAGGCACACCGCAAACGATGGGAAGTGGTTGACTTTGATAATCATCTATTTTCACTATTTGGGATCTACTTGTTAGGTAAGATTCGAATATACCGTAAGCTGTTTCAGTCACACCGATACTTTTGAGTTTTTTCAAAAGTAGGGTGTGGCTAACCGTGTCAAAAGCCTTCTTTAAGTCAATGAAAACTCCTAGGACAATGTTTCGTTTATCAATGTTTGACTTAATAGAAGTAACAAGATCTACTGTTGCAGCGAGAGTATTAGATTTATGTCTGAAACCATATTGGCGCTCAGAAAGGAAGCCGATTGTTGTAAGATGCTTGTTAAGTCGGTCATAGAGAATTTTCTCAAAGATTTTGGACAGTACAGGCAAAACAGATATAGGGCGATAGTTATTTACATCAGATTTTGTTCCGGATTTAAAGATTGGAGACACTTTTGCAATTTTTAAATTGTTGGGGAATGTGGCGTCATGCAGACATTTATTTATGAATTGAGCTAGTTCAACGGATATAGCTTTCTTAAGGGATTTAATCACCTTAGTGCTAATTTCATCTATACCTGTGCTGCTATTGGAATCAAGATTGTCTATATGTTTTTCGATTTCATCAGAACAAGTAGGCTTCAGATTGGATAGTATAACATTTTGTGCAAACTTAGTTGGTATTGTATTGCTTATATTATCATGATATTGAAGTGGAATTTTGTCTGCTAAAACAGTACCGATGGTAGAAAAGAAAACATTAAAATGTTCGCAGATAAGATTTCCGTCAGTTATAAGTCCTTGAGTAGTAGAGATTCTCGGAAGTGTACACTTGTTCTTTAATTTGTTTGAGGCCAGGGTGTTGATGAGGTTCCACGTCTTTTTCGGTTTGTGATGACATTTTTTGAATGCGTCCAGGTAATAATGTCTCTTCGCACTGAGAATATTTTTGGTTACTTTGTTCCTTTCAGATTTGAAGCTTTCTTTAAGTTTTTCGTCGTCAGGATATTTTTTTAGTTTATGCCATAGTTGATTTCTTCTTTTTATCCCTGTAGTAATTGTTTTGTTTATCCAGTAATTCTGAGGCAGATTAAGTATTTTAGTTTTTGTTTTTGTATTCATATGTATGTTTTCTTTTATAAAGTTCTCTAGTTCCTGGTAATCGTGGTCTTTATTTTTCAGTTGTGTTAAGTCAAAATTTTCCCGCAAATTAGCGTAATCTACACACTTATACTCAACTCTCTTTTTTGGTACTGGCGTCTGTTTTGTGAGAGAGGCATAAATTTGTTTATGGCCTGAGAACGATGACTCGACGACTGCGAGATGAAAGTTATTGTTTTTTAGATTAGAGCTTACATGGTCCAAGATTGACCACGTTGTAGATGTTTCGCGGGTACAGTATTGTTTGTTTACTTTGTTGATTATTTTGTAACCATTTTCGCTCAGCATTCGCTGGTACATTTTGGTAGGTTTATCTTCTTCCAGTAAGTCCAAATTGAAGTCTCCAAAAATAATTACCCGATCTTTGCGCTGTAGTTGCAGTTCGAAATCAGAAAGAAAGTCTTGTATGTTTGTGTGGCCAGGTTTGTATACCACTCCAACGTGTAGCGCATATTGGTCTAGATACGCCCATGTATAGTTGTTTCCTGCAACATATCTATTCTCTGTCATACTGTGTTTTAAGTCGTCATGGATATACAGGGAAACACCTCCTCCTCGGCTGTCGTCTCTATAGCTATAATAATGCGAATAATTTGGCAATTGTAGAGTCAAGGCGTCGTTTTCAGATCTCATCCAAGTTTCGGTGAGAAGGACCACATGTATTTTATTTTTAATGGATTTCAGGATGCATTTTAATTCATCGAATTTTCCCGGTTTAACAATACTGCGTTCATTTGCGTAGAAGAAATTCAATGATTTGTTTGTGGTGGTAATATCGGAGTAAGTATCAGTGATTTGGTATGAAATGTTTTCAGTAACAGGCTCTAAGAGTTCTCCGTCGGATACTTGCCTGCATTGGCTGGAACGGAGTTTTTTGGCACCGATTCGACTATTCTGGGCTCACCTTTTACATACTTAATACTCAGGTTCGTCTCTCCATTCACCGTTCGGGTTTCCAAATCTTGTTTCAATTGTTTCAGGGTCTCCCTTTGATGCGGCGTCTGGTCGGAGAATATTTTAATATTGGTTGTTGCGAGTTTGCTTTTATTTCGCAAAATAAATTTGACCGTTTCATCCAATTTAAAGCATACTTTAATAGGTCGGGTTTTGTCTTCCTGATATTTACCTAGACGGATGACTTTTTCAGGTTCGGGGCAGTCAGTTTTTATTGTTTTCGTAATTTTCTGTACTTCTTGTTTATCATAATGTATTCTATCAGCTAAAGTTTCGAATGTTGACTCTTGTATGCCAGTTATAATTATATTTTTTGCACGATTAGTACGTTCTTGACATTCGAGGACCAAAGCATTGTAAGATACAGGCGTTCCAATACATTGTCCATTGGAAGATTTAAGTACATCTACATCTTTTTCTAAAGCTTCAATTTTCATTCCTAGAACGCTGTTTGTCTCTGCTAAATTTGATATTTAATTTTTTAATCTGTCCTGTTCAACTGCCATACACTCCATGCTACTGCAAATACTGTTCATTTGAGTTTTAATAGCACCTACATCGTGACACAGTCTGTTTATACTTTCCGTTTGAGCTTCGCTACTCGACATTAGAAGGGACATCATGTCTGCCATTTGTTTCTTGAGATCCGATAATTCATGCATAATATTTTCATTTCCATCGTGCGCCTTACGTTTATTACGAAAAGTTATTTGATGGCTATCAAACTCTGAAGTTGTTGATAAGTTCGGCTGTGATCCACTTAGTAGCGGCATGATGCCTCCTCCATTAGGTGAGCGTAGGTGACTCATTGTAGATCCTTGGCAAGTCACTTGTTTGGTCGCTGCACAATTTAAGCGCACGGTGGTTAGACTTAAATTGATATCACTTCACTCTCACTTTAAGTTCAGTTTTAAATGTTAGTGATTTATTTATTTTCTTTAAAGTTATTAGTTTCGATTGCACTTCACATTAGGCAAATTTAGAACCTCTGACACTTCTCTTTAAGCTCAACTTTGAATGTTACTGAATTAATAAAAAATGGATAGATGAACAACACGTCCGTACTACACGCTCTGCGCTTAAGACTTTTTTGACATCTACACCCCCAAAGGGGAGGCCTATGTAAAGGGGAGGCCTATGTTCAGCAGTGGACGTCCTATGGCTGAGATGATTTCATTTATTTCATTTATTCATAACATATCTATAACTTACAGCTAAAGCCAACGCGTTACAGATTTTAGCCTAAAATAATTAAATCTAAGGGTAAAGAACACCCATTTAACATAAACATAACTGAAACTTATTCTAAACACTACAAATAGGTATATATATAATATATAAAACTAGATATAAGGTAAAATACATTTTAAGATCGTTCTAAGAACTTTCTGCATTCATTCATCACGCTTGCAAACCTGGTAGCGAACACATCGCAGTGTGGAGCTACGCTGAGCATAGAGTTGAGGATGGAGAGCGCGCTCGGAATGGGCGCGTGCCGCAGCAGGGCTGTGCGCGAGGGGGGTGGCGCCAGCAGGGGTGCCTGGCGTAGGCGCAGTCGGGCCGTCGGCGCATATAGCCTCACCACCTCCCCTACCAATGCCGTACACTCGATATTGCCGCGGATAATGCCTAGAGCAAATTTAGCGATTGCTAGATACCGTCTTACTTCAAGCGTTTCGTATTCTAGCACCCCTAACAGAAATAAAGTCGGGTAGAGATAAGGGTAGTAAGTGTACTGTCTCATGTACAAGCTCCTGAGGTACTTTTTCTGTATTTTCTCTAATATCAGGCAATATTTAGCCTCGTGTGGGTTCCAAACCGCGGCGCTGGATTCGAGCACGCTCCTCACCAAAGCCGAGTAGAGAACCCTGAAAGCTCTCGGTGTCAATTGTTTGGAGTTCCTTAACACAAAACCCAACTTACTAGCCGCACTTTTGGCAACTTTATTCACGTGCTCTCTAAATGTGAGTTGCGCGTCGAAAAAAACGCCAAGGTCACGCACCTGGGTCACTCTCACGATAGCTTCACCGTCTAGGGTGTACGGGTAGTGGCGGGGATTAGACGCTCGCGTGAAACTCATCGTCTCACATTTCTTTACATTAAAATTAAGCTTATTTAAAATGCTCCAACTATGCACTGCGTCAATATCTGCCTGTAAGTCTCTACAATCCTCCATAGTAGTGACTACTTTAATCAGTTTGACGTCATCTGCAAACATCATTACCGTAGAGCTTCGCACCTGTGCAGGAAGATCATTGATTACAATGTTAAAGAGCAACGGCCCTAAATTTGAACCTTGGCTTATACCCGAGGGTGTCTCGTATGACTCAGACTGATACGGTCCATATTTGACGAATTGTCTCCTATCAGCGAGGTAACTCGAGAATACCTTGAGCAACCTCGGCACAAACCCCATGTCGGCCATTTTCTTCAATAAAACGTCATTATCTACCCTGTCAAAAGCCTTTTGAAAATCCAAGTAAATGACGTCGACTTGCTTTTTTTGATCCAATTCTTTTGACATTAAGCTGACGAGTGAAATTAAATTTGTGGAAACGGAACGCTTAGGCAAGAAGGCGTGTTGGGCGGCTGTGATGTGTGGCATGCACTGCGGCAAGATGCGTGCGTGTAACGACATTTCAAATATTTTCGCCAACGAGCATAATATCGCTACTGGTCTGTAGTTACTTACCTGCAGTTTTGACCCAGTTTTGGGGATCGGTGTAACCCTAGATGTTTTCCAAATAGTTGGATATATGCCAGTCGATAGTATCATATTAAATATATGCGTAATAGGTTCGATGATAAAGTCAATACATCCCTTAATAATGTACGGCGGTATAGCGTCTGGCCCTGCAGCCGTGTTTGACCGAAGTTTTTTTACCGCTAGTCTTATTTCGCCTAAGCTGAAAACTTGTACGTCTACGCGTTTAGAGTCAGCGGCGCTTGACGCGCTTGCCACTGTGGCATCAAGAACTGGCGCGTCCGGTAGAAATACCGAATGAAAATGTTCCGCAAAAGCAGTTGCCATCTCCACTCCTTGGCATTCCTTGTCGCCGTAGTTAAGTTTGGTCTCTATCCCGCCCCGGCACCGTAAACTATTCACGAATTCCCAGAATTTGTTCGGATCACTACACAAACGCTGAGACGCATTTTTTGCGTAGCTATCATAGGCCAATTTAATGTCATTCTTTAACTTCGTCCGCATTTGTTTAAACTGTTCCCTTATTTCGTTATTTTTACTCATTTTCCACTGACGGTGAAGTTCAAATTTATGTTTAATGTCTAATATAATCTGTCTTGTGTAAAAGACAGGATACACTCTAGTTGCCGAATTTTTACGTTTTTTTTTCGGGATACACGCGTTAAAATTATCGTAAAAGTTGTTATAGAGCATTTCCAAGGCTTCGTTTGGATCCTTTATGCATTTAATATTATTCCAGTTCACGTTTCTGACTAAGCCGTAAAGCGCTGCATAGTCACCGCTTCTAAAGTCCCAGTCACGATCCCTCTGTATATTTGAAGGTGGTATGGTAACCGATGTCATTTGGAGCTTGTACTCTATGCTGACGATGAGCGGAGGGTGGTGTCCATCTATGACCGATAACTCCTCGCCCGGCTCCGTACCTCGAACCCGCACTCCATCCCGCAACTCAGGGCTCGTAAGTACCGCATCCAGTATTCTGTCATTCTTATTTGTTACATTATTGTACTGATATAGATCACAATTAGATAAGAAACAGTCATACAACAACAGTGTACTAGGGCTTGCACTATGATAATTCAAGTCTCCCAGTATCAAAATTTTCATACTATTTACATTTTCACTTACAATTTCTACACTATTAAACCATTCTGAATATACACTATCAGTAACATTTGGTGGTATATACACAACACAAACGTAAATGTACTGGCCGTCAATTTGGAATCGAGCCCATAAATCTTCTCCCAACGGTGTTTCGAGTTGGGGAACACGTTCAAGGATAACCGGCGGGCGGGCTGCTAGAAGTACGCCGCCTCCTTCCCGGCCGTCAGCCCGATCGCGCCGCAGTACTCTCCAATCTCCGACACATAGTTCAGCATCAGACACAGAATCATTTAGATTAGTTTCAGTTAATGCTAACAAGTGCAACTCGTTCTGTACTAGCGCTAGATTAGTCCTCCATTCAGACAGTTTAGTTCGCAGTCCTCTCACATTTTGATAGTAGGCGTGTAGTGAATAGTTTATTTTACGCATTGGTTGCTCTTTTGTTGCGAAAGGTGCGAAAATTCTGTCTCCATGGTTTCACGCATATATCTTCCGCCCAATTAGCGGGATCCATTACTTGCTCGGCAAATTTCATAGGTACTGTCAATTTGAAGGACGCATAATTCCCCTTGGCTTTTATTGTCTCAACTGAGCACACGTTCTCCTTACATATAGACGTTAAATGAGCACGTACTTGCTCGTCGGTAGTACCCATTTTGACGTAATAAAGATGTATATGTCGCTGTCTCTCAGATGCTTCAATCGGACACGTAGTACCAGGGGCAGCTGTGCCTCGCTTCACTTCCAGTTGTTTGCGTGGATGGTTCTGGGTGTAGCTCCTAGACTCTGCTCCTGTGCTCGTATTTTCGACCGCAGTTGATTCCTCTTTATGCTCGCCTGCCGCTTGCTCGTTAGAGTGCCGCTTGGCGATCAACGGGGTCTGGGAGTCAACGACAGGTTTCTTTCCTTTAGGAGGCGCCTTGGGCTTTCCAGCTGCCTCGCGATTAATTGAGGTTGGATGCTGCTGCTCGGTGATAGAGGCATAGGTTATGTCCGAACCATTTGGGTTATGTTGAGTCGCACTCGAATTTAATCTGTCCTCAAGAGTGGCTACCCTGGCGTTCAGTTGCATGACTGTCTGAATCAGAGGCGCAATCTGGCTTGCGACTGTATTGCTAATGAAGTTTGAAAGGCGCTCGTTTAAACAATATTGAAATTCCTCTCTGACTAAGATGCGAATATTCTCTAGGCAAACAGAATCATTCGAAACATTATGATCGGGTTGTGGTCGTCGAAATGTGACGTGGGACGTGTGGTCCCCAGACTGATTTAAGCCTGTCGGTTGGCCTGTTGAGTTGTTTAAGTAGCTGCAGTCCATCGACTCATCCGGGCCGACTTGGATGATACTTTGGTTTAGTGCCGCCGCTCGGACCGGTGTATTTGTGTTGTCTCTCTTTGCCTGCCGACACACACATGCCGGGCATTTCCAATTCTTGCCTTGATTTCCCGTCATCATATGATTAAACTGCTCGATTGAGACGTCGCCGCACAGGAGATCATAGGTATCCGCGCAACTACAGCACGTCAACAGCCGTCCGTCTGTATTAATGGTTCGGCAGCCAGCACAGGCTTTAGAAGCCATTTTAGGGTATGATGTTGATGGCTAACGCTGACAGAATTACCTACGTAGCAAAGCTCTTAAATTTAGTTCACGTGATGTTCAATAGATGGCGCTGTATCATGAAGTGTATGCTAAAATATTATTGTGAACGCAGCCTTACGCGGCAACACTATCGGCTTCTATTATGTTGGTATTACTGTACGTCACTTCAGTATTGTGTCCAATCAGCTGTTTTGTAGCCACTTGTGATCCTGTTATGTTTTTCGGAGGAACTGTTGATTTTTCGTTTGTTTACTGTACAAGTATTTTAAAGTTCAACGGTAAATATGAATTTCTCACCCAAGTGTTTTCCGTGCTGTGCGTGGTGATATTGGATGTTTAATGCCATAAATCCAGTGTAAGTTTCCTAACCTACAATTCCAACGCAGGTTCACTTATTATAGGTAGATAATTCTTCATGTATTTAATAAAATTACGATGAGCTCTTCTCGTTATTGTTTACTTGGCTAGGGTTGCCAGAATAATATATATGATGATGATGACACCCCCAAAAATCCAAAAAACGACACCCGTGACGATTATTTCAAAAAATGACGTTCACCATCTTTAATTCCAAAATGAATGCCATTTTTTTAATTTAACACCGCTGAAAACCTAGAAGGCGACACCCATGACGAATTAAAAAAAAAAACTAGAGATGCCACGAATAGTGAATTGGCCGAATACCGAATATTCGGCAACGCTGTCGGCCGAAGCGCCGAATATTCGGCCGCCGAATATTCGGCCAAACGAGTTGGATTTTTATTTGAAAACAGTTCGCCTAAATCGGAATGCCGATCCTTACAAGTGGTGGTCAGCAAACGAAAAACAATTCCCGAACCTTTCGAAATTTGCAAAAGTTTATCTTTCTTCGCCTGGAAGTAGCGTTTATAGTGAGAGGTTATTTTCTGAGGCTGGTAACGTTTACGATGAAAAGCGCAATCGTTTGCTACCAAAAAATGCTGAAAAGCTCGTTTTTATCCATCACAACTTACCACTGATTAATTTTAAGTACTATAATGCAGGTACTTAATTGAAACCACCACGGAAAAGTTTAAGACGTATATTGGTATGAGAACCAAACAAACCACAGTAAATAAGGTAAAAACAGTAAGGCAAGCGAAAGCAAAACAGTCGGGCAACTAAAACTAATTAATAGAAAGCAAGCAAAACATTAAAGTCTAGGCTAATAGGCAAAGCATTAACATTAAAGTGTGGCCACGTTACTAGAAAACAAACTTATAACATAAAACCATCAGATTTAAAGCGTTGGGGACTTAATGCGGCAAGGTTCTAAGTAAACTAAACAACAAACATAGCATTAAGCGTATAAAACAAACGAAGTTAACTTATTATGCAAAAACTAAGCAAAACGAGAGTAAGAAGCTTAAAGCGACAAGGTTCTAACTATAAAAAATAAGCGTATACGCGTTATATTAAAAGCAAACTAGCAAAACTAATATATTTACACAGAAGAGAGATCAAACCTAATATTTAAGCACTAAAACGCAAGCTTAAACTATGAAACTAAATAACAACAAGCAATACCTAAATAAATGCACTAACTACCTACACGTACAATAATAAAAGCGGCGAAGGCGAACGCAGTGCGCTTCGGATAGCCCGTGTTCACGGATGTATCTTTATCGCGCAGCAGCACCCTAAGTACATGAAGTGTACGTCCTAACAAAAATACTAAGGACGCGTCACGGCTGAACGGTAAGTTCCGTGCTACGAAAGCAGTACCGGGCGGTCGTGACGTGTGCGCTCGTCAGGTCAGTTTTCGTTCCAAGTCATTGGAAGCGGTCAACTGCGCAAGGCGAACTAACTAACAGCAGGTCCGCCGGGCGGTTATAAAGCCGACCGGGGGCTGCGCGGGCGCGCGGGACGGACGCTGGACGGCATACGTACTTGCAGCGCGCGTTCCTTATCTCGGGCGCATTATACTTAATACTAAGCGCGGTGGTTCCAATTTAGTTGCATTATAATCTCCCCCTCTGGCTACGAAGACGTCTCGGCGAGGAAGCCAGATTACTCTCTTGACGAGGTGGACGACCGCGTGGACGCGACGAACGAGGCGGTTCTGGTGTAACCTTCTTGGGTGGGCGACCTCTTTTGCGGATTGGCATCGCAGGCGGTGGTAACGGAGTATCGTTGTCACATTTATACGGGCGTAATGCGGAAGCGTAATACAATCCAATGCCACGATCCGGTTGACTAGGGTCTGCAATGTGAAAGGAGCTCGGTCCATGGTTACTGAGGATAACATAAGGGCCATCGCGTCGGGGTGCAAGTTTTGCACTGAAACCTTGATGAGTTTTGCTGACAGCACGTGTCTCTACCATCACTTTGTCTCCAGGTTTATAATTGGGACAGCTTCTTCTATTCTTGTCCACATATTCTTTTCTCTTTTCTTCTTTCATTTCTTGTACTTCTCTAACTTTCTTTAAGGTGTCCGCTAGCAACAACAATTTGGGTGTGATCTCGGGAATGAAGTTTTCTGATGAAATTATCTCACGTAGATCATGCTCATTGTCATCAGGAGTTCTCAACTCGCGGCCAAACGTCAGATAGGCAGGTGTATAGCCAGTAGTTGAGCCTACTACTGTGTTCATCGCAAATCGTATGCTAGGAAGCTGCTCAGACCAGATGCGGTGATTGTCGCCAACTAGTATTGCCAGTTGCGTTTTGAGGTCTCTGTTTTTTCGCTCAACAGGGTTGGTTTCTGGGTGATACACTGGAGTGAAGGCATGCTTGATCTTCAGTACATAAGTCACTTGTTGCATAACAGCACTAACAAACTGTGTACCATTGTCACTGATCATCCGTCTTGGCATGCCGTATCTCAAGAAGATCTCGTTGATCAGCACCATAGCACTGTTTTCAGCAGTTGCGTTTTCTAAGGGGAATAATTCAACCCAACGAGAAGCTAAATCCTCTATAATCAGGATCCATGACTTTCCATCAGCGGAAGTCGGTAACGGTCCGAATAGGTCAAAAGCAATGACTTCGAACCTCTTGTTCATTGCTGTAGTTTGAAGTAGTCCAGCGGGCTTCATGTTAGAAGGTTTGTATCGCTGGCACGGCAAACAGTTACGGACGTAATTTTCAATGTCCTTCCTCATACCTTTCCAGTAGTACCTCATGCTGATACGACTGAAGGTTTTCTCTGCCCCATAATGTCCTGCAGTGGGCTGATCATGGTAAACAGAGATAACATCATTTTGTTCCTCCTTTGGAACGACGAGCTGACTATTTTCAGCGTCACTGTCTGGATTATATCTATACAACAGACCGTTATTCATAATATATCCTTTCAATGTCCAATATCTTGTGTCTTCCTCTGAATTTCCTTCTAGTGCCGTAACAGTCTTTACTATCTCTTCATCTTTTATTTGTCTATCCCTTATCTCTTTCGGACTCTTCGTAGGTGAATCTGTTACCACACTACATACTCCACAACTCTCTTTTGTATTTAAGTCGCAGTTAGGACGAGATAGTAGGTCAGCAACAACGTTTGTTCGGCCGGGTATATATTTTATCGTCAAGTCGAACGGCTGCAGTTGTAGGGCCCATCTTGCTAATCTACCTGTCGGAGATTTTAAACTCATTAGCCATTTGAGAGCCTGGTGATCAGTCATGATCGTTATTGGTGTCCCTTCGATGTAGCCACGAAATTTATTCACTGCCCACACGACGGCCAAGGCTTCCCGCTCTGAAGTTGAATAGTTGCGTTCGGCCTGGTTAAGGAGTCTACTTGCGTACTCGACAGGGTGTTCTTTGTCTCCCTCCCCCTGCACTAGAACTGCACCGATTGCGTAACTACCAGCGTCTGACTTTATAGTGTATGGTTTACTATCGTCAGCCTGTGCCAATACGGGAGCTGTAACTAGGAGATTCCGCAAGGTCTCGAATGCTTTCTGTTGTTCGCTCTTCCAGGACCATTCAGCATTTTTCTTGGTGAGACGCGTGAGAGGTTCAGCAACTGAGGCAAAATTTGGCACGAATCGGCGATACCATGAGCACATTTGTACAAATGAAAGTAGGTGCTTGAGATTTGAAGGAGCTGGCATGTTGACGATTGAACTGATCTTCTCTGGATCGAGTTCCAATCCATTAGCTGTGATATAATGTCCAAGATACTTGATCTTTGCACAGCAAAATCTGCATTTCTCTTTGTTTGCGGTCAAGTTATACTCTTTGAGTCGAGCAAAGACATCCGCCAAGTCTTTCAAATGCTCCTCAAATGAACTGGACATGATGACGAGGTCGTCGAGATATGTCAGTAACTTTATATGACCCAAGGATATACGGAAACCATCCATAAGACGTTGAAATGTCGATGGCGCGTTCCTGAGCCCAAATGGCATCCGATTAAAGGAATAGCTTCCAAACGGCGTAACAAAGGCTGTCTTGGCTTGGTCCTCTTCACGGACTTTAATCTGCCAATATCCAGCTCGAAGGTCTATAGTCGACATAAACGGCGTGCGTTTGGCATTATGCAACAGGTCATCGATGCGAGGCAAGGGGTACACATCAGGTGTTGTAATGGAGTTGAGTTGCCGGTAATCAACACAGACTCTCGTTCCTCCGTCCTTCTTAGGGACCATTACAACGGGTGCGGACCACGGAGACATGCATGGCTTTATAATCCCTTCTTCGAGCATCTTGTTAATTTCCTGTTTCAGGATCTCAGTTTTTGCGGGTGGTAAGCGATACGGTGGGACAGAGATGGGACGATGGTTTCCTGTGTCAATTATATGCTCTGTCTGCGTAGTCGGCTTGCCATTCGAAACAAACACATGTTCGTCCTGTCCTAAAAATTCGTTCAATTGCGTGTTCTCCTCGTGACTTAATACACGGTCGTCAATATCAATTGATGCAATATCTGTGCTTGATGGATCGAACAGAGCAGAGTCCTCAATTGCTGACACAGCATCTCTGTATAGGGCATCCATGATTGGGGAATATCCATTAAGATGCATATTGCGCTGACTTTTAGGTGGAGTACGCAGATCGACTGGTATCAAGGGTCCGTAATTAGTTTTCTGTTCAGTTGGTAGCTGGCTAGAACTCATGCATTGCACAGAGGTCGTCGGGGCTTCATCAGCTAGCTGCGGCTCAAGTTGTCGCTTAGCGGCCATCTTAGGGGACACAGTCAGTCCAACAGAAAACGAAGGTCCATAGGGACGGTTCAGGCTCATCTCGACAGAGGTACAATGCTTCGGCGTCGCGCATTTCTCTGGAGTTGATAACAACGGTGAAAGTAGTTCCGGTAACGCAACATCAGAGACTACTTCGCCGATAATTGTTTCACCAATATCTTCCTGGTTCAGGTCATGAACGGCGGAGGGCTCATCTATGAATCGACATGTGAGCTGAGGAAGATTAATAATCATCAGGGCATCCTGGATAAAACCTACTCCCAATAAGGTTTTATTATTCTTGGCTTCTGGCAGTACTATAAATGAGGTAGGTACGGACTTGCCATACACAAGGACAGGTGCGGTGACAGTGAGGACATTCTGTAGCTTCGCTATCCCGTCTGCAAAGGTTATGTACATCCTTTCTTGCTTAAACTCATGTCCTGCCTCTAGAAGGCTTTTATATAATTGGTACGAAGCAACACTGGACTTAGCGCATGTGTCAACATAGCCAATCGTCTGTATAGGTCCAATACTGATTGGAATTGTAGGCCGAAGACGTTTGTCAGTGGTAGAGTTAACGGAGCAGAAACCTATTTCTTCCAACTTGACTTTTTGTGTATTGCATTTAGGACATCGACTTCGAACAACACCTGGTTCTCCACAACCATAGCACTTGAACTTAGGCTTTGTAGGGTCTAGTGTCGAGACCGGGGCCATCATAGGTACTTCCGATTTCATAACAGGTGCCTCGTTTCTTCTAGACAGTTTCCTACACACATCAGCCGTATGACCAGGCGCTCTGCAGTAATTACAACGCAATCTAGGTTTTGTGTTGTGAACTGTTTCTTTCCTGTCCTTCTTTGTTGCTCTTTCTCCTAAACTTCTTTCAATGTGTCTAGCCTTTTCAGATAATTCCGTAAAATCTTTAATCGATTCTCTAGCTATCCTTTCTCTAATTTCAAATCGTATCTGACCAAACACCATATCTAGTTCTTGATCTTCTCTGTGACGTGGTAAAGGTAGTTGTGCTATTAGTGCTCGTTTACGTTGTATAAAGATCTCCGTAGGAGTATCGTCATCTTGCTTCTCTTCAATGATCTCCTGGTAAATTTGATATGCTGGTTTCTTGGGTGCATAAGCGTGGCGTAGACGATTCTGGAATTCCTCCCATGTGCCTATCTCATGCTTGACTCCATTCCACCAAACCGTAGCATCGTCTCGTAAAATCAACGGTAGTCCGTCTAAAATGCTTCTGTCGTCCAATCCTTCGACTTGCTTAAACGTTGAAACACCAGATAGAAAGGCTTCCACAGCTACAGAGTTCCTAGCGCCATGAAAACTTACAGGACATGCGCTGACTAAGCTATTCTTCCTTCCAATACTAACCGCTTGTAGAACGTCTATAAGTTGTCCCGCTGTCATACCCAACTGCTGAGAAGGGTCAGTCCCAGACGTTCCGGGATTATTCTGTGACATCTCTACTTTGATTACCTTCGTGGTGCTAGATCCCTTAACCGGTCTAGGTCTTAAGTTATGCCGTCTGGCCCCACGTTGGGCGCCAAGTTATAATGCAGGTACTTAATTGAAACCACCACGGAAAAGTTTAAGACGTATATTGGTATGAGAACCAAACAAACCACAGTAAATAAGGTAAAAACAGTAAGGCAAGCGAAAGCAAAACAGTCGGGCAACTAAAACTAATTAATAGAAAGCAAGCAAAACATTAAAGTCTAGGCTAATAGGCAAAGCATTAACATTAAAGTGTGGCCACGTTACTAGAAAACAAACTTATAACATAAAACCATCAGATTTAAAGCGTTGGGGACTTAATGCGGCAAGGTTCTAAGTAAACTAAACAACAAACATAGCATTAAGCGTATAAAACAAACGAAGTTAACTTATTATGCAAAAACTAAGCAAAACGAGAGTAAGAAGCTTAAAGCGACAAGGTTCTAACTATAAAAAATAAGCGTATACGCGTTATATTAAAAGCAAACTAGCAAAACTAATATATTTACACAGAAGAGAGATCAAACCTAATATTTAAGCACTAAAACGCAAGCTTAAACTATGAAACTAAATAACAACAAGCAATACCTAAATAAATGCACTAACTACCTACACGTACAATAATAAAAGCGGCGAAGGCGAACGCAGTGCGCTTCGGATAGCCCGTGTTCACGGATGTATCTTTATCGCGCAGCAGCACCCTAAGTACATGAAGTGTACGTCCTAACAAAAATACTAAGGACGCGTCACGGCTGAACGGTAAGTTCCGTGCTACGAAAGCAGTACCGGGCGGTCGTGACGTGTGCGCTCGTCAGGTCAGTTTTCGTTCCAAGTCATTGGAAGCGGTCAACTGCGCAAGGCGAACTAACTAACAGCAGGTCCGCCGGGCGGTTATAAAGCCGACCGGGGGCTGCGCAGGCGCGCGGGACGGACGCTGGACGGCATACGTACTTGCAGCGCGCGTTCCTTATCTCGGGCGCATTATACTTAATACTAAGCGCGGTGGTTCCAATTTAGTTGCATTATAGTACTAAAATGTTGTAATTTGGAAATAAATACATAATTCTGCGTAAAATAACGTGTCTTTTTTTACATGATTTGCTATTCGGTATTCGGCCGAATAGTACGCACTATTCGGCCGAATACCGAATAGCAAAAAAGTGGCCAAATAGACCGAATACCGAATAGTTGCCGAATATTCGTGGCATCTCTAAAAAAAACTCCCGACGTCTTTTGTTTCAAAATGGATTCCATTTTTGACATTTACACCCCTTAAAAATCTAGAAAACGACACCCATGACGACTTTTTCCAAAAGTTACGCCCGCCATCTTTAATTCCAAAATGGATGCCATTTTTGACATTTACACCGCCAAAAACCTAGAATACGACACCCATGACGACTTTTTCCAAAAATTACGCCCGCCATCTTTAATTCCAAAATGGTTGCCATTTTTTAAATTTACACCTCCAAAAATCTAGAAAACGATACCCATGACGACTTTTTAAAAAAAGTGATGTCCGCCATCTTTATTTCCAAAATGGATGCCATTTCTGAAAACTACACCCCCAAAAACCCAGAAAACGACACCCATGACGATTATTTCAAAAAATGACGTCCACCATCTTTAATTCCAAAATGGATGCCATTTTTGAAATGTACACCCCCAAAAACCTAGAAAACGATACCCATGACGACTTTTTCAAAAAAGTAACGTCCACCATCTTTAATTCTAAAATGGATGCCATTTTAGAAATCTATACCCCCAACAACCGAGAAAACGACACCCATGACAATTATTTAAAAAAAATGACTAAGATATTGCAAGTACGTCAGCGCAGGGTAGAGGACGACAAAAAGAACCGAAAAGCAAGGAAGGACTACTTACTAACAAAGAAAAATTGGGCAAGTGCGAGTCGGACTCGCGCACCGAGGGTTCCGTACAAACACTTTTCATCCTTAAGTGGTT
Source organism: Apotomis capreana (assembly GCA_947623375.1). Taxonomy (NCBI): domain Eukaryota; kingdom Metazoa; phylum Arthropoda; class Insecta; order Lepidoptera; family Tortricidae; genus Apotomis; species Apotomis capreana. Next base: position 16,851,910 of record OX392514.1, on the reverse strand, counting down.
AAGTTAAGTTTGCACCTGGTATGTATAGCACCCCATACAAATGAGGTGCAAAGTTAACGCAAACAATCCGTTTGTTGTATGGGAGCCCCTCTTAAGTATTTATTTTATTTTATTATTAGTATTTGTTGTTATAGCGGCAATATAAATACATCATCTGTGAAAATTTCAACTGTCTAGCTATCACCGTTCTTGAGATACAGCCTGGTGACAGACGGACGGACGGACGGACGTACGGACGGACGGACGGACAGCGAAGTCTCAGTAATAGGGTCCCGTTTTTACCCTTTGGGTACGGAACCCTAAAAACCAGCCAAGTGCAAGTCTGACACCCTCCGAGCGTTCCGTATAATTTTTTACTTATCTCATACCAACTGTTCGGGCCCTGCTACATTAAGTTTGCACCTCACTTGTATGCGGCGCCATACGTACTTGGTGTAAACTTAACCCGGCCATAAATAATTTATGACACATTTAATGTCTCATTTTTGTAATCTGGGTACTCCACCATTTTTATTAGGGTTCCGTAGCCAAATGGCAAAAAACGGAACCCTTATAGATTCGTCATGTCTGTCTGTCCGTCTGTCTGTCCGTCTGTCTGTCCGTCTGTCCGTCCGTATGTCACAGCCATTTTTTTCCGAAACTATAAGAGCTATACTGTTGAAACTTAGTAGGTAGATGTATTCTGTGAACCACATTAAGATTTTGATGCAAAAATAAAAAAATAATAGTAAATATTGGTTCTTAGTATGGGGAGCCCCATACTAAGAACTGAAACTCAAAAAAAAAATTTTCATCAAACATACGTGTGGGGTATCTATGGATAGGTCTTCAAAACTGATATCAAGATTTCTAAAATATTTTTTTTCTAAACCGAATAGTTTGCGTGACAGACGCTTCCAAAGTGGAAAATAGTAGGTCCCCCCCCCCCCTTACTAACTCTAACTTCTAAAATAAGAAAATGAAAAATCTAAAAAAAACATATGATGTACATTACTATAAAAACTACCAACCAAAATTGTTTTGAACGAGATCTAGTAAGTAGTTTTTTTTATATAATATAAATCGTAAACCCTTTCATTAAATCAACTCAAATATAAAATAAACAAAAGGCCTTTAATTTCATAAATCAATGGTACGGAACCCTTTGTGCGTGAGTCCGACACGCACTTGGCCGGTTTTTATTTAAACCATTAATACGAAGATCAAAATTCAAATTCAAATTATTATTTATTTCGGATCAGTGATCCATAGATTGGTAGATCAGTTTAAAGAAAAATTGAAAAAGGAGCTACCTGGTGGAAAAGGTACCGGGTTCGATTCCCGGTCTCTGATGGTTTAACCCGGCCAGTAAGATGGAAAGTGGAAGTGTTTGTATGGAACCCTCGGTGCGCGAGTCATACTTACTCTTGGTCAGTTATTGTGAATAAATATATGTATCTGTACCACAAACGATAGGTTTCCGAAGGAAAATAATCCAGAGCAAATTATCACGAAAAAAAATATCACGAGTCAACCTTTTTGTGGTATTTTTTTCGTGATAGTCTTTTCGTGATAAAGTTTTCGTGATAAAGTCTTTTCGTGATAAAGTCTTTTCGTGATAAAGTTTTCGTGATAAAGTCTTTTCGTGATAAGGTCTTTTCGTGATAAAGTCTTTTCGTGATAAAGTCTTTTCGTGATAAAGTCTTTTCGTGATATAGTCTTTTCGTGATAAAGTTTTCGTGATAAAGTCTTTAGTGATAAAGTTTTCGTGATTAAGTTTTCGTGATAAAGTCTATTCGTGATAAAGTCTATTCGTGATAAAGTTTTTCGTGATAAAGTCGTTCGTGAAAAAGTTTTCGTGAAAAAGTTTTTCGTGATTAAGTACTGACACGCTTATTTGCTCTTGTTTTAGTGAAGTCTACGTTGGAGTGAGTTGAAGTTTTAGATTTACAAAGTGATTGAATAAACTAAGTTGGCTGGGTTCGTATTCATACGAGTGCTCGTTCAGATAGTATCATCAGTAATAAAAACAAAACTTAATTGATTCCTGTGTGTAACGAAAGTTACCCATATCTTTTGTATGACTAACTTTCGTTACACGAAGCGATCGTAAGTTTTTATTAAACCTTTTTTTTTTTTTATATAAAAAAAAACTATGTATATGCCTTTTGAAAACGACTCAAATTGCCTTTAACTGTCATTAAAACGCAATTTTTGCAATTTGAGCTGCGTCTTCGTGACATTTCACGTTGCTGCCCGGTCAAGTTAAGTTTGCCTCTGATATCTATGGCTTCGCATATAAATGAGGTGCAAACTTAACGCAACTGGGTAGCGAAGTGGCGATATAGTAGGTATATCGCCACTTCGGAAATCTCACCAAGATATCAGAGAAATGTATAGAGAATTAGGGCCCTGACTGGCGGTAAATCTGCCTACATATCTAGAAGTAATATCGTGTACAACTTTCACTAGTTAACGCTGATTGACACCTTTACTTATTTGGGTACCGGAAGGTGCCAAAACTTTTTTCTTCGGCGTAGTCGGGTAAAAAGTAGCCCATACAATTCTGCATTACGCTGTTAAGATTTTACTGAAATTATGAGCCCGCTCCATGGAAAACTGATTTTCAATACAATTTTAGAATCGTATGATAGGGTAGAAGTGGGTATATCAAAATTAAACTTTAAATGAAATATGAGTAGGTGCCTAATGAAGGGTCCCGTACCACCATAAGAAAAATACGTTTCTCGTGAGCCCTCTCAAAAGATTCAAAGATTCAAGGGAACGTAGATTTGAGTTTATGGTGTTAATTTAAACTCGATACCTCCACGCGTTCTTGAGATAAAGGGTCTTGATAGACGGACAACAAAGTGATCCTATAAGGGATCCGTTTTTACCGGTTGAGGTACGGAACCCTAATTAGCAGTGGTATTTCCTCTTAACATAAATTCTTATAAAATAAAATACAGGTCAATTAAAGACATTTAAAAAATAAACTCCATTATGATAAATACTTTATTTTCATTAGCGATGACTAGTTTTTAATATCCTACAATTAGTAAAACAGGTTATTATTCTACTGGCTTTCATTATAAATGCTATTATACTCTATCAAAGGCCCTCTTGATGACATCGAGTATTTTGTAATAAACATTCTTAATAGTCTTTAATATTTTACTTTAATAAATGTAGTATAATAAGTAAACTACTTCGAACAACAATAATAGTTTTGAAAATACAAATAAAAATCCTTACAAAACCAAGTTGCATGTCAACACACACACAATAATATTCTATTTTCGTACAATAATCACGTCGATAAGTGGCTCTGTTGTTTCATGAGAGATATACCATATAAAGAAACCATAATATTGACTGTAAAACATTACATAATATTATTAAATTTTTCTGGGTATTAGGTACCCAGAATAAAAAAAACTAGAAAAGCGTGATTTGCTATACATGCATAATATGTTCATCGGTTTCATTTATCATACTATACCTATCGTGTACCAAACGGCATGTGTGATTGCAATTCGATTGTTGTTAACCATATCCATAACTAAACAGTCAGATTACGAGAAAACATTTTTATGGCACCGCACCGCGCTATATAGGTACTCATACAACTACATGCACATGTATGAAAATGCGGGCAATGGAATGACCGACTGACGGTAATGACCCAGATAATGGTATACAGGCTATTTACAGGTACATTTGACTCGGAATGGATGGCCTGTAATGTAGGTATTATTTTTATGCCTAGAGTTACATTCGACGTTTGAAATGACAGGTGTCCGAGATCACTCCACGTTAAACGATAATATGATCTACGCGATGTGTGCACCAAGGCCCCCATACATGACCAGGTTTACCTTCAGTTCCATCTGATCGGACTTAAATCCGTACTGTGTATGAATGAAACGGCCTTAAGGTCACCACGCTTTACTGCGTCCGGATGGACTGAAGCGATTCAATCACATCGGCCTGATCAGTTTTTCCTTCCCATATATGGGGGCCTTAAAAAGGGTTATAACGTTTTCTTTCTCACTGAAATCATTTCCCTAAGGGCCTTACCACACTTGCGATTTGCGAGCGAGTTCTCTATACAAATAAGCGTCGCTGCGTGTTCGCCTTCATACAAAATCGCTCGCAAATCGCAAGTATGATAAGGCCCTAAAAGCGAATTACCAGTACCCTTACCATGAATTAACGTAACCGCACTCGCTAGCGATAGCTGACACGATTTGTATGGAGAATAGTACAGCGCCTCTAGCGGATACTTTGTAGAACTACAATGCTCCATACAAATCCTTTACGTAGTCGCTTATAGCGTGTACAGTCACTGTAACCTCGTGGATAGTATTATATAATCTGTGCTCGTGGTAAGAGTAGGTACAGGTGTCAGCAATAGTTTGACTCTCAATAAAAAAATTAACTTATCAATGTCTCTTTGTGCAGTTGAATAGTATGAAAAATAGTCATGAAAGGAAATGTTACTAAATTGGAAATTGTAAAGTCACATTAAATTAATGCGCGAAATGACTTGGTTTACTCGTTTCTATTTCTGTATTTACAAGTTTCATTATGAGGTTATTCACGACAAGATCAGATTAAATCACATGTACAATCGCGGAATCAAAAGATTTGTCACTTTTAAACCTAAACACCGTCGCATAGAGTCGAAAAGTGAGGAACCTTTTTATTCCCCGACTATACCTACGCTAATTTACATAGTTACCCAACTGCATTTTTTACTTTGAGTGTGTTAAAAAGGGCTAGTAGTAACATCGTCATCAATTTTACCAAGTACCATAAACATCGAAGTTATTGCGCCTTACACTACATGTGTAACATTTTAAAACTTTACCAACAGCATACACAATCACATTTTTTTATTACGACCAGGAAATTCCCCGAGCAAGATTATGACGTCACAATTCACTTAACAGCTAATAAAAATAGATAATACTTGTAAATCTCCATCAATTGATTTTCATCACGTTAACTTTCCGCCAAAGTCACCACATGTTTTCCTGTCGACTGCATCGTCGTATACAGATGGAAGAACAAATACAGAAGTAGTCCCACGCATATGATGAAGAACACTATGCATATGCACACAACACACTCTGAGAGGTACACCTTAATCCGTTCAGCTCTGCTCATTCGAGGGTTCGGCAGGTCCACGCTCGAATATGTCCACATCTTTGGAGACTAGTAACACAATTCTCCAAAATTTTCACCGCATCGTTCGTTATCGCCTTATCAAGTTTTGAATTAACGTCAACTGCCGTGTATTTACATTCCACATTATCTTCGTAAGTTGACACATATTTTTTTACGATCACGTTTTCCTGTTACTCAAAATTTAAAGATCGAGTTCAACCTTGACCGGTGTGTTTGAAACAATTCGTTAGCTCATTTGTTTTAACGCGCGTTGTTTTAGATGCGCCCGCGACTGTCCACGGCGGTAGTTTGTTAACGTTTGCGCTATTCGACACACGTTCTCTATACCCATAGTATAAAGTACAATAACTTACACAGCAATGTGTGCGTCCACTGATAACGTTTTACCGTTTTATTGACACAGCCGTTTGTTGCAGTTAATTTGGCACGAAATTGCTTTTAGATTAGATTCACATTATTTAATATGGTTTCAGTTTTCAATGTTATCTCAGAGTGGCTTTGATGACAAATAATTAATAAATAATTGCAAAGAGTTTAAAATAAATATAACTGAAGTAGTTTAAAGTATTTGTTGAGATAAAAATGCTTTGGAATTCGAGTGATGGAGGTCGGTCAGGGCAATGGCATCATAGGAGGAAAGTACGTCTATATTTATGGTACCTAATAACAGAAACGCACCAAAAAATTAAGTTCCCTTATTCAATAAAATAAACGACATTACTTTAGTGTAAATTTAGCCACATTAAACAATAATTTCGAAAAGCATAATTGTGTTTCGAATTAAAATATTTTATAAATATTGTTCGCGTTTCCATGGAGACAAAATTTGATTGCATCTTTGTCAATAAAAGTGTCGCGCGTGAGCAGTTCCAGTAAACAATGTTTTGAATTTAGTTAGTGACATATCGAAACTGACGTTTCATAAATCAAATATAATGACGTATGCACATTATTGCCATAGGAAAGCTGTTTGTAGCGCCACTATCCTTGGGCCGGACCGACACCTTGTTAGGCTGTGTACTAAACATAAACACCATCACATAGGTCTGCCTAACTGGGAATGTAGTAACTTTAGAGCTTTTGATAAAAAAGTGAAAGATTATTTTATTATTAATAGACCATTCTACTCAATTGATGAATTTGTTGCTAATGCTCTGGACGAATAGAAAGTATTTTTGTAATCACAGTGTAAATATCGTTGTGAAATTGTTAATAGGTACCTATTTATAAATTGACTATTGTATTAAGTGGGTGATTCTCATATAGTTTTAAAATATTAACATTTTTTTTTTTTTTCTGTGATATATTGCGGTGTATATGAGTACATACCAAAGGCTAATTTTTGGTGCAGATGGACAAGCTTAATACCCTCTGCAAGTGATTAAAGTAATGCATGTGTACACGGCTGTGACATCCCTAAGCATAGTTGTGAGACTGTATAACATGGGTGTGACAATTTCATCGAAAATCAAGTAATTGTGTCAAATAACAAGTAACCAAGTAGCCAGGATCATTCACCAGCAACTTGCTCTTCGATACGGTCTCGTGGGGTCTGAGGTGCCGTACTATAAGTACGCACCGATGCCAGTTCTTGAGAATGGTCGTGCCACGCTCTATTGTGATCGATCTATCATCACGGACAGGACTATTGTAGCCAATAAGCCTGATATCGTTTTGGTAAGATCGATCCAACCGCCAGGCAGTGCTCGTCGACATCACCATCCCCCATGACGAGAACCTCGTGAAGGCCGAGAAGGACAAACTCAGCAAGTACCTTGACTTGGCTCACGAGGTGACCGCCATGTGGGATGTTGACTCGACGATCATTGTCCCGATAGTCGTTTCGGCTAACGGTCTTATAGCGAAGAGTCACGACAAACATCTTAAGAGACTCTCGCTAGATGGCTGATTTAATTTATTTTTCTTTGGTGACATCTGCGGAAAAAATACAACAAATTGATAACCCCACTTAGCAAACAAAATCATCAAATTATTCAAATATACTACAAGAATGTCACAACCAAGCATTACATGTCACAACCGAGGTTTGAAAAATTCCGTGGTCGTGACACATTTTGAACATGCGACATAATGGAACAATTTGCTTTATCTCGGCAATTTTAAACAATCACCTTATTCTGTTATTTCTGAAGTACAATTTATATAAGTGTCAATAACATAACAGTAGAACTTACATTTAAAACTCATTCCACGGTGGTGACGTACTAAGGTTGTCCTTTTCTTTAATAAATACAAGAAAATAATTTTGCTATACTTTCACCGCACTTTGTCATAAGCAGAACCGACAAGAAGGTAGTTTTTCCGTTCATAAAAAGCCTAAATAGGGCTGCTAGCTTCAAATATAATTGTCTACCAAGTTACACGTATTTAAACAAACAGCCATGTGGCTGTGACAAAAAAATTGATCACAAACTTTATGATGTTCTGAATCAGAAACTGTTACATTATACTTTTACAACTTTTTAATAATGTTATCAGACATTTATTAGCTTTGCGTCATTCGTATAACATTAGTCAAAATTACTTGATATTGTAGCAGAAAAAAAAAATATTAGAAAATCGGGAGATATCACACGGCATGGACGTGACATTTTGGGCAAACATTCTTTTTTATATATATTTCTGAATATTTTAAGGTAAATGTGTTTATAAAAGATAAGTAGAGGATATTTGCTCAACAAAGGCATAAATAGATTTTTAATTTAAACAAAATAAACATGTGATTCTTACAAATCACAAAAAAATGCATGAGAATAAGAATTACCCAAGTATGCTAAAACTGTATTTGCATGTACTTGTACGTAAAGCAAATAAAATATTTGAATTTGAATTTGAATTTGATATGGTGGAAATGAATACTTAATAGTTAATAATTTATTTTTAATTATTCGTAATTCTTAATTATGATGAACATGTTTTACTTTTAGTTTCATGGGTATATTTTTAAGTGGATTTTCCATTAATTTGTTCTATAGACATTAAAGGTAACAAATAAACATAATGCAAAAAAAACGGTTTGAGAAAAGATGTCTTTTCAAGTCCGGGAGCTAGTAAATACTTATATTTAATTGAATGTCTGTGAGACAGTATACACTTTTGCCAGAGGGCTTAAAATTAACACTATACCGAAATTCTTTGTAGTATTAATCCTCGGACAAGTCATATTAAAGGGTAGAATTCTCTGAATGCGGTATGCAAATGAGTGGGGTCCAAAACCGATCGATCCCCTCGGTGTGCGCACACGCACGCGTCGCATTGTATCGATCCATGTTTTGTACTTGATAATGCGTCATGCTTTTGCCATTCCTATAAGAGTGATTCTACAGACGTTTCAACCGAAATCAGTCCGCTGTCATAAGTAGCAAATCAAAGCGGCTTAATATGCTTTAAATTTGATCAATTATGGTAAAATGTACGATTACAGTATAGAATTGCATGAAAGTGTGCAACTTGGTGTACCTCATTCTTTCAATATTATTGACAGCGAACTGCCGGCGGTTGAAACGTCTGTAGAATCACCCATTAATAATATAGGATATTTTACTTATAGGGTATTCTTTGACTGCCATAAACTCGATAATCATAAATATTTAACAGATATTTTGATAATCGTAATTTAAATTTCCTCTGAAGCAGTCTCACAAACTAAGGTTGTCTGGAAGAGATCACTTTTTAGCGATAAGGCCTCCTAATGTCAACCGTAGTCGAAGTTACAATTTAACTGTATTATTTCTGTTATTGGTGTCCAATCAATAATTGTAGGATTCATCGATATGCTCCCGTTAATTAACATTATAACAGGATATCATCAATTAAATATTAAAGGTTAATAGGTACCTATATAAATTTATTGTATAAGTTTATTTATCATCAAGTGTTTTTTAGTTTTTCTGAAAAATATAGCATCATAGTATTCTCCCATTCTAGCGATTAATAATCAGATCGGAAATCTACATTTAATGCGTGTTTATGATGGAACATAATCCCTAATGTATAACCTGAGATTATCACTAAGCCACTACTAAGCTCTGTACACAAGATATGATAAGAAATAGATTTCCTAGTTACAGGTATATACATAATCGCAAACGAATGTCGACGTTTACTTTTATTTTTATAAAAATGTTTATGGGTATACCTGGTATATATGGGTAAACCTATTAAGTAATGTTTTTTAACACATTTAATACAGAATATTTTTTATATAATATGAACGATAGATAAAAAAAAGGTTGGTCTTTATCACTTCGCTAAGTACATAGTATAAAACAAAGTCGCTTCCTGCTGTCTGTCTATCTGTCCGTCCTTATGTATGCTTAGATCTTTAAAACTAACGCAACGGATTTTCATGCGGTTTGTTTTTATATATAAAGAGATTCAAGAGGAAGGTTTACGTATAATACATGCATAATTTATCAGCATTGCACCCGTGCAAAGCCGGGGCGAGTCGCTAGTTATGAATACGACACTCATTTACGTCCTTCTTCTACCAACGTCATTTGTGAATAAAAAATCGAAATTCGAATATCGCTGACTTTACTCAATTTCAACACGGCAAATACGAAATTCCCTCGCTAATCTATAAGCTTGCTGTGTCACTGTGAAACAAAAGAGTAACGTTATTCCATTCCATTTTTAAACGAAACGAACTTTATTTCGCAGCCAATTCATTTCATGCTCTAAACAGAATAAGCCCCCTCCACACCACATGTTAGGGTAAATCCGTCAAATAGGGCCAGACGGCTCCCAGATGCAACCCCCATTCTTGCCCGAGTCAACCAAAGATGTACCTTCAGGTTCGACCATATGGTTGCTTACCCTGTGGTAAGGGGCTTGTAAACTATTTAAAAAAATATAGTGAATGGTGGCAGGGTCTCCCGGTGGCATTTTGTCGACGGTTCGCGTAGCATTGATAGCTCGGAAGTGTGCTGTGTTTTTTCTTAATACTAAAGGTGTATACGTCAGGTTTGCGCAAGATTTGCTGAAGGGGACGCAAGGTGGGACGTTTTTTCTTTTCTTATAGTGTAAATATGTGTGTGTAAGCATATGGTGTGTGCAACAAGTGAGTGAGCAGTTTGGTGTCTTGGCAGGTCTCTTTGTTTGGTGTTGTTGTCAATTGCGACATTGTCATTTACTGCACAAATACATTTCTGAACTAGTTATACATAATATGTATAGTTTATGTGTATACCTGTCTATGAAGTAATTCTGACATAGTCAAAATTATAGTAGCTCATTTGTTTCTTTTTAAGACAATGTACCTATGGCGTAAAATTTTAATAGCTAATTAATTATTAGATGAAATTATTCCATTTCAAAATGAATGGTCCAATGTGTTGACGTAATTTTGAACAAAATTGTATGTTGATATGATTTCTAAAGATTCATTTATATTATTATAAAGTGTACGAATTAAATTGCCTAGCGTATATTTAGAATAGGAATGTTAATTTTTTTATAATTATTTTACGTTTCGCATGTTTTCGATTTCTTTCTTTGAATATCTATTTACGCGACAAAACAAAGTGAATAATGATAACGGCCTTGTGGTATGTAAACGATAGTTATCTAATTTAGCATTGTTTAGTTGTAGATAAGTACTGTTCTGTCAATGTTTAAGTTGTCACTTTCACGTGATTATTTGCCTGTAGGCAATGTATTAGGTAAAGGAAAAACGTAATCATGATATTATTACTTATATTAAATATGGGTAATTTATTCTTAAACCAACACAGGAAAAATATGTTGTAATTGTAAAACTTATTTCCCCTCTTTTTTTTTGCAAATAATAAATACTATTTTAAATTAAACTATAGGTAACTAAAGTACACTATTTAACTTGTGATAGTTATTATACGATGTTTTAATTATTATAATAATAAAATGCGTAAATCGTGTAATTTTAAATACCTAAATATTGTATTATAATTATAAAAATAGGCTCGTATATTCGTATGATATAATCAAATAAGTATTGTATCTACACCCATATTGTAAACTTAGGTATGCTTAGGTAAAGACCTACAACATTAGTTGGCACCAACCAAAATCAGTGGTGTCACTTCATAACATTCCAATGCCTTAAATCATCATCATTATACAGGATGATCAATCCAAAAGATTCAGTAAGGAGAATTCACAAACTATAAGAGATGGGGAAATCTGTTCTTAGGAACCATGGCGTCGATTTGAGATTGAATAAAAACTGCATTATTTTTTTTTTTAAATCTCATACATAATTTCATACATAACCCGGTCAAAACCGCTGTAAAGAATGTTACAATACGACATGCGATTACTTACCGGATATATAGGATATAATAGGATCTGTTTTCTCACATACGAACCAAACCATGTCCCAAACAAACGCTACTCATAAAACTGGACAAACCATCATAATTAATACAAAGCCAAGCTGAGCCCGTAAAAAACCTAATCCGGCAATATGCTCAGGAGCCTTACCACAATCTTTATAAAAACTATCCAAAAGCAGTGCAGTTCAGTTTAGGCACCTAAATTGAATCGCTGAATTTGGTACCATAACAAATTTAAAGCAGCGCTGATTCTCGATCGCATAAAGTGAATGAAAGACCGATATTTGTCTCTGGTCCGCAAGTGAGACGCTACGGCGCGAAAGGGATGCCGCTATGTGAGTTTCGTATATGTTTATCTCTTTCTGGCTTCTATCCGTTCGGTAACTAAAATATTATAAATAAATATCGCAGCACACTTTGTTTAAAACTAATTGGTAATTTTTAAAAGAAAAGACATATATTATTATTATATTATATATAGTATATATCTTATAGTATGTAAATATATGTATCATTGTATTTATGGTAAAGTTATTATATAATATACATTTATTCACTTGTATCTTAGATGCTTTCCGAACGATTAATTTTCAACTCTGCACCCACTTGAAGCATCTCTGTTTGGCCCTATGGTTGACTGGTAGAGAATGCCATTAGGCATTAAGTTCGCCATTTGTACTGACTTTTGTTTTGTGCAATAAAGTTTAAATAAATAAATATATTTCATAGCGGACTTATGTTCTTTTTTTAATTTAATGACAATATTTGCCATACCAAATGCTTTATTGAATGAAATAAAGTTTAAAATGTCTGTATTTCAAAAAGAATTGTAATTAAGACTCGGAACGTGTGCCGCCTTCCGCCCGTGATAATGTCATGTCAATCATTGACATGTAAATTTGTTAAATTTCAAATGAATTTTACGTGGTATGCCAGTCTTTGAATTCAGTTTAATCCTCCGCGGGTTTAGTGTATTCGTTCAGGGGAAAGAAATTGTGACCAGGAAATGCGGTGAAGTGATTTTATCACCCATATAATATCAAGTGTGTCAATGACAATATTAAAAGCTCCGTTTTTATCGCCAGCTGTCTCCTGCCGAGATAGAGACCTTTGAAATCGGGCTTATATTTTTGACCCCATGATATCAATATTATCCAGCTGCAGTCCCGGCACTACGTGTACTTCAGCTCATTTGTGGTGTGCGTGCCGCGGCCGCTGCAGGACACCATCGCAAGTGCAGACTTCTGGCGGAAGGGTGTTGTGTTTCGGCAGTTCCGCGGTAATTTGCCGAATTATACACCAGATCAGACGACGCAAAGGACCCACGCGGTTGTGTCGCCTAAATTAACTAGTTTTAAGTCTTGTTTATATGTATTTTTGTAGTTCAGTGCCTTATTGGTTTTATTACTGTAATGCTGTGTAACTTTTTTGAATAATAAATAAATTATCAACTGCTTAAAGATATGTTCAATTATAGTTGCCTATTTTAGGTTCAGTGCAAATTTTTGTAACTCCAGTTCTTTGTTTTACAAAATAGTTTACTTGTTTTTATAATTCAATCTATTAAAAATCATATTGTGGTTTAAGAACTTAAATAGTAACCAAATAAAGAAGCATGATGTAAAGCACCCTCGAGCGGCTAATTTTAGTTAATACAGTCTGCAATGCTACGGAAAAAAAACGTATCTTACTATGAAATCCATACAAAGCTACGAGCTCTTTACCGTAGTATTGCAGTATCATATTTGGAACCGAAAAACACGAAGTTAGCTATCTACTTATTACCAGTAATGCACTCTTATCTATGCGCATTGTGCATCTTTTTTTTCCCCGTTGCATTATCCAAGAGATCGTATTATAATAACTCAAAAGAAATTAACTCTCTATTCTGAAAAACCTGTCAAACACTTCGCTACCCTAGCTCCAGGTAGACCTGACGAATTTTTCCTTATGCTTTGTGTGTCGATCTTTGCATTGTTTTATTTGAAAGGGCTTTTACACCTTAGCAACCTCTAAGTCAATACGTTAATATTCAGGCCTTACTTTTAAATTCGTAGTCCGTGAAAACACAGAAATATTTTTATTATGTAAATAAATAAATAAATAAATAAATAAATATCAGACAACTTCACAGAAATCGATCTAGTCCCAAATTAAGCTCAAGAAGGCTTGTGTTATGGGTACTTACTACGACGATATATTTACTTATATAGATAAATATATACTTAAATACATAGGAACAACCATGACCCAAGCACAAATATTCGAGTTCATCACACAAATATTTGCCCTGGCCGGGATTCGAACCCGGGACCGCTGCTCAGTAGGCAAGTGCTTGCAAACTGAGCCAACCGCGTCGCCAATCTATACATATAAACAGAAAAGTCCTGAGTGACTGACTGACTGACTCATCAACATAAAACCAAAACTAGGTACCTAGGAACTTCAAATTTGGATAATAGACCAAGTATACAATGGAGGCAAGGAATAAGAAGGGATATTTCAAAATTCATCCCCTAAGGTGGTCCAATTGGGGTTGAAAGTTTTTATGGAAATCGTGTAATTTTTGAGTAGGTAAGAGATTTTTGAGTTAGACTCTTCTAACTTTGTTTACATGATTCTCCATCAATGTGAAAGTATATGTGAGGAAATATTTTCGTGTATGAACTCTGCTCTGCATTTATTTTTTGAAATTAATCTTCTAAAAGGGTTAAATTTAAGGCGATTAGATGGTAAAACTTTGTATGAAAAACGATAGATCCTGTGCATTAGAGCATTATTGTCTCAGTTAGTAATAGAATTGTAATTAACTGAGAATACTGATTTAAACGGTATCCGGAATTCCTACCCTTAAGAGGATTAAACGGAAAGCCAAGGTTTGTATGGGAAATGTATTGTTTTTTGAGTAAGACCTGAGTAACAACGCAAATTTCAACGTCTTTAAAAATAAAAAAAACTCGTGTTATAAGTTTTTTAAATTTCCATGAGGTACGACGACGAACTATAACAAACAAGTGTTAGGTATCTTGCGATCACAACTCACCTAGATTAGTCTCGATAAATTAGAGTCGCCATTAGATACTACGATTGTCAATAAAGTAGGACGATTCAAAGTTTTATTTAGGTAATACGACGAAGACAGAAAAATTAAGAACATTTTGATGGGAATAAGGTATGAGTATAGGTTTTAAGAAACAATAAAACGGTAGGAAGTTACACAGACACGTTTCTAGACCTGTGCGAGACAAGCCGCGGGCAAAAGCTAGGAACTAATAAATATTCTACACAAAACTATCCAGAACAATACATTCAATGAGGAACTTTTTATGAGTCGCAAAATTTGACACTCGTGTGATTCAGTTTCGTCTCAAGTGACACATCGTGGTACGAAAAGTACTTGAAATGAGAGAATGAAATAGTTGAGACGCTCTTACTGAACTGCATCTGAACTGAGTCGTAAATACAATGTCATGGTATGAAATAGCGATACAGTTCAGTTTAGGGCCTAAAGTGAGTCGCGTTAAGAGATCGTGGTAAGGCTCCTGAAGCCTCCACCTAAACCAATTTCGCGTAGTAACTGAAACTGTATACAGCCGAATGTTGTGTCGATTTGCGAACCGACTGCAATGCAATAAAGCTTTGTTGGGCTTTTACAGACCGGTTGAAACACACGGCTATCAAAAGGCAGTAAGAATACGTGTTTCAATTGCACATACGACCGTTTGTTGTAAATTAAAATGAAACTACAGTGTGTACGGTAATGGTACTCGCTGCGAGTTCATCCGAAAGTAAATATATCAAACAATTCCGGTTTATATGCGAAACGATGTTTTTTGTACCTCCATTGGAAGGTATCGGTATATAGGTTAGGTTATAAAATGTTATGAAAATTGGAAAATACGCATATGCAACTGCAATAGATGGAAGGCTGTGACAAAATATTCTGTTCATCAGAGGCTAGTAGTGCAGTCATTGAAGCATTATGGCTCCGATTTTTTTTACGGTGAACCGAATTGCATACAATTTTGGAATTAGGTTCATCTTACCCTTAACTTCAAAAGTGAAAATGATTTGAACTCCGCAACCACCCTGGGGGTGGTTGCCACCCCTTCTCGGGGGTGAATTTTTTTTTTTTCAAAATAACCTCGGATATCGATAGAAGGCCTAATTTTAAGCAAAAAATCATCTATAAAGTTTTTCAAAAAATCCAATACTTTTCAAGTTATTGGCAATTGAAAATTCGCAATTTTTTCACGTTTTTCATCGGTTTTTTGCAAATATCTCCAAAAATATACGTTTTATCGAAAATTTTATAAAAAACAAAATTGTAGCAGGTAAAACAATGAACAATTTGGTTTTTTATAAAGTATTCTAAGTGCAATATTAAGCTAGATATTATAGATCAAAGCCGTTTTTTATTATGTCTGAAATTTAATCGATGTGGTCCCCCAGGGTGGTTGCGGAGTTCAAATCATTTTCACTTTTGAAGTTAAGGGTAAGATGAGCCTAATTCCAAAATTTCATGCAAATCGGTTCACCGTAAAAAAATTCGGAGGTAAGACCGTATTTTTCGCTTCAATGACTGCACTATAGTGTTCCCTACTCCCTACACTGGCTAGTGTCTCTAATGTGGCCGTGATAATATTATTAGTGTGTATCAACGGCACATGCAAAAGTAATCGAGACGTTTGGTTGATAACTTACCCTTGAGGCTCAATTTTAAAGCTAATATTGTTCTTCAAATGCATATGAAAGGGGTTTACTCACGTCGTATAAGTCGAATATCGCTCGGCATGTTTCGAATCGGTTCGCGATTCATCCTCAGGAGCGCCGATCAATCGTGGCGGCGGCCAATCGAACACTGCAATTTGAATATGTCTGTGACTCACGGGACCTGACCAGATATCTGAGCTGGATGTCAGTCAGTGCTGACCAGGCAACGTAAAGTAACGTTACCGATGGAGACCAACTAGTTCACGGAATTAGAAGGAGTATCATGATCCTCAGCAGGGAGAGAAGGGAGAGAGAGAGAGAGATGTTTCCCGCTCATCCCATGGGAAAACTACTTTCGGGATAAAAGTAGCCTATGTGTTAATCCAGGGTGTCAGCTACCTTTATACAAAATTTATCAAAATTGGTCTAGCCGTTTGAGTGTGACGAAGTAACAAACATACACATAAACACACTCACAAACTTTCGCCTTTATTATATAATATTAGTGTGCTTTGTATAGTAGATGAATTTGAAGCCAGACGTCCACCTATGACGACTAAAACGAATACACTCGGGTGCAAAGAAATCGGACCACCCCAGCATTTTTAGCAGTTTTCCATTTTCTATTAAAACTGTAAGCTCGACCGTAACAATTTAAATACCACGTGATAGATAATTTTCTGCCCTATCAAATGACACCAATATTCAAGGGCGGGAATGGATATTGTGCAAAATATGGGCGTGGAAATCACCCCCCTCCAACTGCCTCGTTAACGCATGCACTAATTGGCCACTTACCATTAGGCATAAAACCAGTAATTATCATTGTTTATGCATCATTCGTAATTGATACGTCGTCCTGAACACTGCTCTCGTCGACTCGACCCTGAAAAACTGAAGAAACATGGATACTACCCCAAATGAAGCCGCCCAAGCAGTTGCCCTGTTGCAGAGTGGGCTTAGTCAACGTGAAGTGGCTCGACAACTAAACCTATCGAAGTCATCAGTTCAACGTGTGTACCAGAGGTTCCGCGAAGATCAGACGTTCTCCAGAAGACCCGGAACAGGCAGAACTCGCAGTACTTCAGAGAGAGATGACCGTTTTATTGCTGTTTCCTCGCTACGAAATCGTCGATTGAATGCTGTTCAGCTTCAGCAGAAGCTCCGAGAGACCCGGAATGTGTCTATCAGCCGATGGACTGTCAGAAGAAGACAGAAGGAGAAGCAATTGACAGCTCACAGGGCTGCCAATGGCCCAAAACTTACCCCAGGACACCGCGGTGCACGACGTGTCTTCGCTCGCGAACATGAAGATTGGACCCTTCAGCAATGGAGGTCCGTACTTTTCTCCGACGAGTGCAGGATAACTTTGTTCGGTAATGATGGACGAGCACGAGTTTACCGGAGGCCTGGGGAGCAGTTTTCTCAATGCTGCATCGAGGAACGTGTTGCCTATGGTGGCGGGTCAATCATGATCTGGGCTGGCATTTCTCTGGAAGCGAAGACGGACATTGTGTTCATCACAGGGCCAGGTACAAGGCGAAATGCGGGCGGTTTGACTGCTCCTCGATACGTAGAGGAAATCCTGGCTGATCATGTGGTTCCATTTAAGGGTTTTATCGGCGATGACTTCATCTTCATGCAAGATAACGCACGGCCGCATACAGCCCAGGCCACTACGGACTACCTGGAGGAGGTGGGCATCAGCGTTATGGAGTGGTCAGCACGAAGTCCTGACCTGAACCCCATCGAGCACATTCGGGACGAGCTGAAAAGAAGAATCCGAGCCAGAAATCCCGCCCCTGAAACTTTATTGTAGCTTAGGTATGCGATCGAAGAAGAATGGGCGGGCATCCCTCAAGATACCGTAAGAAAATTAATAAGGTCGATGAAAAACCGTTTGACTGCCTGTCGTAGGGCTAGAGGAGGCAATACACGATGTTAAATTGCTGAAATTTGTTTTAATTTTGCCTCGATTTCCTTAGAACCACAGTTTTCCCCTTAGGCAAAAGTTTTACTCCAGTACGCATTTTTAGGGCGGTAACGTTCTAAGCCCTGAAAATTTGAACGTATTGGCCGCACACTTTCGGAAATCAGATGAATTTATAGAGGAAAAGCTTACCATTCATATGGTGTATACCCCTTACAGTTTTTACAGAAATTGGAAAATTGTTAAAAATGCTGGGGTGGTCCGATTTCTTTGCACCCGAGTGTAGATCAGCGACAGATGGACGGACAGAGATGGACGTGTAAAGAATCCCAGGTATTGAGACCCAAAGTTGAGCATGAAACTATTAAAGAGTCTGCGTATAAAATAAACGACCTCTAACTTGCTAGACTAAACAAAAAAATTGGGCAAGTGCGAGCCCGCGTCGCGCATGAAGGGTTCCGTACCTATACATATATATATAATCTTTAACAAGTTTGTGAAAATTTCAACTGTCTAGCTATCACCGTTGTTGAGATACAGCCTGGTGACAGACGCACGGACGGACGGACGGACGGATGGACGGACGGACGGACGGACGGACAGCGAAGTCTCAGTAATAGGGTCCCGTTTTTACCCTTTAGGTACGGAACCCTAAAAACTGGCCAACTGTTTGACCATCTGTAGATGTCAGTTACAATATAGACAAAAGGTTTTATGATTTTACAAGGCAATGGGTATCTGACGAGAAATGCCAGATCTTGATTTTATTCATTTACAAACCGCGCCTCAATGTACGAACGGATTCTAGGAATTTGTTCGATTTTATTTTCTAAGAATTAATAACGCTGATTTCGGGTTCACCGTGGATGGTTTAATAAATTGTAAAACATATTCCTGGAATCCGTTCAGTTTAACTGCCGCAGTGATCGATGGAATTTCCATATATGTTTTTTTTAAACGGTGCTCTGCATTACATAATTGTAACCAATAATTACTGTTTTATAAACGAATTCCATGGTACTTAATTACATTACATATTTTCAATTACATTTACCCTCACATCACACACACACTCGTATTTTTGGCGATAAGCATCATATAACCTCTCCTACAAATATTTTATAAAAAAATATATGAAAAATTACATAGGTAGGTATCAATTGCTTGGTTCCAACATAAAAAAAAAATTATGAAACAATTTTTTTTTTACTTCTTTGTACAATAAAATTAATTCAATTAATAACGCTTCGACGACGCGGTCGGCGCAGTTGTAGTGCAGCTGGCCACTGAGCTGGCGTTCCTGGGTTCAAATCCCGGTAAGAGCAAATATTTTTTGTGTACTTAAATATTTGTTCCTGGGTCATGGTTGTTTTCTATGTGATTAAGTATATATTTGGGTAAGGACCAAAAAGTTGGACGTAATTTAGGCGTAGTTAGCCTTAGAAAAATAGCGATCGGAAAAAGTTCCGTTGTGCGAAAAAAATTAACGACACAATAATAAACCTCAAAACACTACTTTAGGGTACATTCTCCGATGGTTAATTTGTCGTCGTACAAGGGAAAAATTTATACAAATTTTAATTAAATGATTTAAGGTAGCAAACTTTTTGTTCTTTATCGTACACAGGTGCACATAAAACCAAGACCGGCTTCATCTAGACGGCTATACGTTTTTATTTTAAGAGCAATAATAATAAGTTTAATTTGAAATAAATAACCAAAGCATGCTCTCCAGAGGAGGGGCCTGGTCTCTACAGCACTCAGCTTTTTGAGCTTTTATTAAGCCTAATAATACGTTTAAAAACACATCACCACTTTTGTAAGCCTGATAAAAATGTATAACACATATATTTTAAAATAAAAACTTAGCATTTATCACATTTTGTGAAGCGGCCGAGCGATCACCATTCGCCGACCGGCGTCAGTATATTACAAATACAATTACTCTTTATTGCACACCTCAAACATCGGGGTAAATAAAAAAAAAACATAAGATACATTAAAACAACAGGAAGAGGTAAACAACAGGCGGTCTTATCGCTAAACAGCAATCTCTTATTCATTTTCACTGTTCGGTCGGTCGGTTTCGTTCAGACGATAAATAAGTGACAAAGCATTCGTCACTTTTTGACAAGTATGTGAGTGCAACAGTGACAAATGCTTTATCACTTGTTTATTGCGTGATAAACACTGCCATCATAGGCCGCTCAAGCTTGTTAGTTATCTTGCCTGGCGAAGCACGCTGTTTTGGTATGCATCGTATGGCTTAAACGCTAGACAAAACAATGCTTCGCGAATTTTAAAGAATTGCAAACTAAATGCCAATACTTTAGTCTTTCCCATACTGACCGATTTAAATGAGCCACCAGGTATACATAAGAATTATATGATTTAACTTCGACATATATATATACTTACTAGCGGCCGCCCGCGACTTCGTCCGCGTAGATTTTTGATGATGACAAAGATATTAAAAAAGGTAGGTAAGGAATTTTATTCTTAGTGAATTCACCCCCTTAGGGGCAGAATTTTTCAAAACGCTGAAATCATTTTTTTTTATTTGATTAAGTAAGCGTTCTACAAAGTTTCAACTCTCTAGTTCAATAAATAAAGTTTCTCCCATATAAACATTGCACCCCTATTTAACCCCTTAAGGGGTGGAATTTTCTAAAACGCTGAAAGTACTTTTTGTGTTTTTTAATAAGTAATCTTTCTACAAAGTTTCAAGTCTTTAGCTGGAAAAAAAGTTCCCCCCATACAAACTTTTAACCCCTTTTAACCCTTTTAAAGGACGAATTTTTGAAAACGCTGAAATTACTTTTCTTGTATTCTAATTGTGTACCTTTAAACAAAAATTCAAGTCCCGCGCTCAACAAAATACTTAATCTCCATACAAACTTTTAACCCATTTTTTACCACCTTAGGGGGTGGAATTTTCTGAAACGCTGAAAGTACTTTTTGTGTTTTTTAATAAGTAATCTTTCTACAAAGTTTCAAGTCTTTAGCTGAAAAAAAAAAGTTCCCCCCATACAAACTTTTAACCCCTTTTAACCCTTTTAAAGGACGAATTTTTGAAAACGCTGAAATTACTTTTCTTGTATTTTAATTGTGTACCTTTAAACAAAAGTTCAAGTCCCGCGCTCAACAAAATACTTAATCTCCATACAAACTTTTAACCCATTTTTTACCTCTTTTGGGGGTGAATTTTCAAAAACGCTGAAATTAGTTTTCTTCCATTTTATTTTAATACCTTTTTACAAAGTTTCAAGTCTCTAGCTCAAAAAAAAAAGTTTCCCCCATACAAACTTTGCACCCCTTTTTAACACCCTTAGGGATTGATTTTTTTAAAATCGCTTCTTATCTCTAGCCCACGTTATAAAAGTAACCTACTGTGCAAAAATCAACTCTCTAACATTGGTAGTTTCGGCTGTGCGTTGATGAGTCAGTCAGGACTTCTTCTTTTATATGTATATACTAGCGGCCGCCCGCGACTTCGTCCGCGTAGATTTTTGATGATGACAAAGATATTAAAATAGGTAAGTGAATTTTATACTTAGTTAAAATGGTCTAGACAATGCAATTGTTAAATAATTTTGGAAGATTATCCAATTAGATTACGGGATTTTTTTGCAGGATGCTTAATATTTTTATTCCGTCAGTTACCTGATGCTTTTAATATTTGGCAAAAATGACTGCAAGATATAGAGCGACGCATGGATTTGGAGTTAGAAAATGGGGATCTTAGTTATTATGAGTGAGATTAAAAAAAAATGTTAAATATCGTAAGGCTGTTAAAACAATCTTAAACTCAGCACTGGAAATCAAGAGATGGAGGCAGTTTAATGAAGAGTATCTCTTTCAATAATAATAAATAATAAACTTTATTTCATAATAATAATAATAAATAATGACCTCTTTTCATAAGAAGGCAGCACTGGTATTTGTACACGCCGGCCTGCCTATTAAACGAAAAGAGTGGTGTGGCGGAGTTCCCGAGGCTGGCCAAAATGTTTCTAAATGGTCTAGCAGGTACCCCAGTTATTAAAAAGGCTAGTGTTTAAAGAAAATGCTGAAATGTGACCATTAAAAACTAAATGCACATAAGCGAATTTAATGATGCGATTACTATTTTGGTCTACAGGCTAGTAGTATTGTTTGAAGAGTGATTCAATATATTCTGGTGCTATAGTTCTCTATATCTCTCAAGAAGCTAAATAAAGTAAGAATAGGTATATAAAGTATAAATTATTCATGTGCTGATAAACAACCCACTAAATATAGGAACACATAAAGTTTGCAACACAATAAATAAGAGACAGCACTAAGAAAATATTGTTGATAGTCAACCATAGAAAAGGGGGTGCAAGTTCGTTTTAAAAAAAGGACGTAGTCACTGGGTAGTAGGCAGGAAATAAAAAATATATAAACTGATAACGTTAGCGTAACACTTCTTTATAAACAACATTAGCGGTGTTCCCCATACAAACTTTGCACCCCTTTTTAACCCCCTTAGAGGTAAAATTTTCCAAAACGCTGAAATCACTTTTTTTGTATTTGATTAAGTAAGCTATCTACAAAGTTTCAAGTCTCTAGTTCAAAAAATAAAGTTGTTCCCATACAAACTTTGCACCCCTTTTTAACCCCCTTAGAGGTAAAATTTTCCAAAACGCTGAAAGTACTTTTTGTGTTTTTGAATAAGTAATCATTCTACAAAGTTTCCAGTATCCAACTCCAAAAAAAAAATTTACCCCATACATACTTTGCACCCCTATTTAACCCTTTTAGGGGAGGTATTTCCAAAAATCCTTTCTTATCCCTAGCCCACGTTATAAAAGTAACCTACTGTGCAAAAATCAACTCTCTAACATTGGTAGTTTCGGCTGTGCGTGGATGAGTCAGTCAGGACTTCTTCTTTTATATATATAAGATAGACTAGCGGCCGCCCGCGACTTCGTCCGCGTAGATTTTTGATGATTACAAAGATATTAAAATAGGTAAGTGAATTTTATTCTTAGTTAAAATGGTCTAGACATATTACATTTCAAACAGTGGCAGACACTGATATGCAATTGTTAAAGAATTTAAGAAGATTATCCAATTGGATTACGGGAATTGTTTGCAGGATGCTTAATACTTATTCCGTCAGTTACCTGATGCTGAAGATTAAAATCTTTGGCAAAAATTACTCTGCAAGATAAATCGCTCGCGTCGCTCTATAGCGACGCATGGATTTGGAGTTAGAAAATGGGGATCTTAGTTATTATGAGTTAGATAAAAAAAAAGTTAAATATCGTATGGCTGTTAAAACAATCTTAAACTCAGCACTGGAAATCGAGAGATGGAGGCAGATTAATGAAGAGTATCTCTTTCAATAATAATAAATAAATAAACTTTATTTCATAACAATAATAAATAATGACCTTTCTTCATAAGAAGGCAGCACTGGTTTTGGTATACGCCGGCCTGGCTATTACACGAAAAGAGTGGTGTGGCGGAGTTCCCGAGGCCAGCCAAAATGTTTCTCAATGGTCTAGAAGCTACCCCAGTTATTAAAAAGGCTAAAAATATTGGTACTACTAACGCCATCTATCGACAAATAGCTTTACTATTAGCAGTTGTAAATCAAATGATAACATAAGATATTATTATACTTTGTCATTTATCAAATGAACACCAAATAACGTGAAAACAGGTAATGTAATAATTGAAAATGTCTTGAAAAACCATTCAATCCGTACATTAACGCCAACTACAACAAAATGACTACCCTACTACTAAAACCTTCAATCTTTTTTAACCCCCGTAGGGACAGAATTTTATTAAACGCTGAAATTTAACACCCTTAGAGGTGAAATTTTCAAAAACACTGATAGTACTTTATTTTTATTCTAATAAGTAATCTTTTTACAAAGTTTTAGGTCTCTAGCTCAAAAAAAAAGTTCCCCCCACACAAACTTTGCACCCCTTTTTAACCCCCTTAAAGGTGAAATTTTCCAAAACGCTGAAATAATTTTTTTGTATTGGATTAAGTAAGCTTTCTACAAAGTTTCAAGTTTCTAGTTCGAAAAATAAAGTTTCTCCCATATAAACATTGCACCCCTATTTAACCCCTTTAGGGGTGAAATTTTTAAAAACGCTGAAATCACTTTTTGTGTTTTTTAATAAGTAATCTTTTTACAAAGTTTCAAGTCTCTAGCTAAAAAAAAAAAGTTTCCCCCATACAAACTTTGCACCCCTTTTTAACACCCTTAGGGATTGAATTTTTCAAAATCGCTTCTTATCTCTAGCCCACGTTATAAAAGTAACCTACTGTGCAAAAATCAACTCTCTAACATTAGAAGTTTCGGCTGTGCGTTGATGAGTCAGTCAGGACTTCTTCTTTTATATATATAGATAGATAAACTGTAACGTCACGGCTCTGTTATTATCCGGTCAGTAATCTTCGATAGGGTCGCACCGTACGTGGTGGTCATTAGAGATGCAGATTAGGGCATAATGCCCGCTGATCCCGACAAGACGCACGCACTGATGAGCCAGCCGTCCAATTAGGGTGACAGGTTGCGATAAAATATAGATAAAGTAGGTACCTATACATCTTAAACAAACAAACAAACAAACAGATATTTTATTTCAGACTAAGTCCCTATGTTGTTAGTACGAGTACATACAAAATGCTTAGACACTATGTTAGGTTAAACACAAATAAGAAATGAAATAATAAACTCTATCATGTTAAAATATATACTTATTGTAAATTCATATAAATGAAACTAAAAAAAATAGGTATGTATGTGTCATGTAAGCAGTACTCGAACCTGTGACCCTAAGTTTCCGGCGTAGTTCTCTCCCAACTGACCTATCACATCGTTACGTCAATCTTTGAATCCTTATCAATATTTTGTTACTATAATAATAATGCCCGCGGGTTAGGTAGTAAAGTTACCTCTGATTGGAGAGAAAAAAAAAGAAGAAATATAAATAATATTAATATAAACATATCAGTAACCATCATAGCAACATCCAACTTTGTTTAAAATTACGTGAACATAAGGCAGTAGAGTTAATTGACTGAGCGAGCGAATCGTCTCTATTTCAGCTTCGCTTAAATTTATTACCTTATGTTTATTAGTGATGTTGTACTTTTGGAAATAAATATTTTTAATTCTTTTTTTTTTTTTTCATTATTTCGTATGTTAGGCTTTTGTCGCCTACTGGCCCCATTTGTCGATTCTCATGATATTTTGTGAGTAGGCTCGATAAGTATGATAATTAATTCTTCTATCGATTTAGTTTTCGATTTTTTTCAAATTGGCGGAGATAGGGGGTGGGGGATGGTAACCTAACCGAAACAAAAATACAAACTTCCGCAATTTCAATACAGACTCGCGAGGTCTACAGTTCACAAGCCATTATTTTTAAAATTGCATCACCCCTACTCACATAGTTTTCTTTTTCCAGAATGATACCAGACCATACACCTCCACCGACGCCCCAAGTGCAGAAGCCTAAATTGCCAGCCTACGAGCTACACAAAGCTTTGCTCGAGATGCTTCGGGAAGACAAAGGGCAGGTCGACGAGGAAGTCAACAGAATGCTCATTGAGTACGCATACAGAGGCTGCAATGTTGCCTACAGCGAACAGAATTCCAAAAAACACACTGGGTATCAGTGAGGCAAGTCTGAGTGACCCAGTTAAAGTTTTCTACAGATTTGAGACCCATCTCAAATTGCACCATTAAAAAAATAGCTAAAGCACGTTAAAATGTTGAAAAATCAACACCAGTGAAAGATTGCATTTGTTTATAATATTGAGGTCGTTTCTCACTTGTGTCAGTTTGTCAAAATTTGCTCTAAAGCCGTGTACGCACAAACGAACAAAAGCATGTTGAACACGAAGATCAAACACTAAATTGTATGATCCATGCTGCCCGTCTAGCATAACTATATTTGTCGCGCGACAAATACTACCTGTCACTGTCTTATTCGGCAAGATATGCTAGCCCAGCTGTTGTGTTTGATATTCTTTATTGGTAACGCACGTATGCGAACAAAGTGTTCGAAGCATATTTTGCTCGTTCGTCCGTACACGGATTTAAAGTTTAGAACGCTAAAGCCGTGTATAGTGTATCCGGAATTCTAAGATTAAATTATGTCAAACTGGCACAAGTGAAAAATTAACTTAAATTTACACGTATAATACGGTTGTTTGTATTTGTACCTTGTGCCAAGGTGACTTCATTTGATCTTAGAGATCGGACAGACTATAGTATAGTCACTATACTGTATAGTAATACTAGTTTGGAATAAGTTACCGGGGTTAAAATTTCACAAAAACTCAGGAAATATCAAACGTTGCGTTTCGGTTTATGTCACGCAATAATTATGATTGAAATTTTGACAGTATACCTAGCAGTAAATTGTCATTGCACTGAATGTTTATTTTTAGATGCTATTCGAAGGGAAGACAAAATTCTCAATCGTATCGTAATAGACTAATTAGTCAAAAACGTGATTTTAGAATATACAAAAGTACAGTAAAACTAAGTGGTAGATAATTACCAATTTGAGCCTTACATGTCGCTGTAAACAAAGAAATCCTGTACAGTGAATACGGGTGACAAGCTAATAATATCCCTGCTCGTTATAATTTACGATTTCAGATAAAATAAACCTGCCCGCAAGGCACTATTAATTTAGTAGGTAGAAATATGGAATATAGGTACAGTCTGACCAAAAAGAGTAGAAATTAAAAAGTGGCAATACTGTAGTGTCGTCCACGTTTTCTTATATTGATTAGAAAGGGACGACACTACAGTATTGCCATTTTTTTATTTCTACTCTTTTTGGTCAAACTTTAAGCTGGGGTATTAATGGGGGGGATCCTCTTTTGTGATTAAAAAAAAAATTGGGCAAGTGCGAGCCCGACTCGCGCATGAAGGGTTCCGTACCTATACATATATATAACCTTTAACAACTTTGTTGTATGGGAGCCCCCCTTAAATATTTATTTTATTTTATTTTTAGTATTTGTTGTTATAGCGGCAATAGAAATACATCATCTGTGAAAATTTCAACTGTCTAGCTATCACCGTTGTTGAGATACAGCCTGGTGACAGACGGACGGACGGACGGACGGACGGACGGACAGCGAAGTCTCAGTAATAGGGTCCCGTTTTTACCCTTTGGGTACGGAACCCTAAAAACACTTCACCGAATGCTGCATTTCCTATAATTTTCATTTCATAGACAAATTTTTCCTAAATCTTACAGAAATCTTGAAAATAATTATCAACCTATAGATTACAATACAAATGGAAAATTAAACCTAAAAAAATAATACTAGAGAACTAAAATCTAAAATAAGCTTTATTTAATAAGCTAAAATACCTAACTAGAAAACTGTGCCCCCGCGGCATGGTCCCGAAGACGCTGGCAGCATTCCTCGCTGAATCGCAATGCTAATGCGTTGTGCGAGGAAGCTGCCTGGTCTTCGATCACCACTCGACTCAATGAGCCTATAGATTAGGTTTGGTGAGGTTAGTGTTATAACATACCACAATATTAATGGTTCCATAAAAAAAACCCAAAATGAAATGAAATTTCTATGGAATTAAAATTCGATGAAACGTTTGTCTGTAAATCAAGGGTAAACCGTAATATTGATGAATACCTACCTCATTTGTTCATTTTCATTTTGGACAACAAAAACTAACGGCTGACTAAGCGGCTAAGCTAAGGTTGAGTTTGCTGTTTAGCTATTAGACTACCTATTGTCTACGATTGTCGTTTAGGTTAAGGCTCGACTGTACCTACTGTGTGCAATAAATTTATTGTATACTACACGATTAGTTAAGTACGAACATGCGATTATTGATTTTTTGGATTTTCTGTTTGTTTTAAGGTCATAGCCGTCACATGCCCGAAAAAATGATTGTCTGGTGCCTTTTAAAAAAATAGTCGCATATTTTTATAGAATCTTTTTATCGATTCTATTTTGCGATCTACTACAATACACCTGCTTAGATTGTAGTAGATCGCATTCCATTTTTCTTTCTTAATTTACCTTTGTGTCATTCCCAAGCAGCACATTAGTGAATTTTGCAGCTTATCTTATAGCTTTAAGTTCTAAATGAGTGGTTTAACAGTGTTTGATACAACTTATAGCTTTAAACACAACTCAAAACTGTATATGAGTTCATCCTATCACTTGTAGTTGCATAGGAACGTTTTTTGTTTCTACTTTATTACTTATGGTGGGATAAAGTCGATTTTGCTACTTAAAGTTGCATGCAGGTTCAAATTGTTACTCAATAAGAAGCAATAGTGCTATATAAGGCCTTAAAATCACTTATAAGCAACTTTTACATATAAGTGGGAACATACCCTTATTTGGAACTAAAAGTTCCAAATGACTAGTACAATAGCGAATTATATCACCAATAGCGGCTAAAGGGACAATTTTACGGCTCTTTTTGAACCAATAAATATTGCAACTTTAAGGCCTAAGAAGTACCTTATTGCCACTCCAACGCATTAAATAGGTCTCAGTAGGAGGTTCTTGGAAC
This sequence comes from Apotomis capreana, assembly GCA_947623375.1. Lineage (NCBI taxonomy): Eukaryota > Metazoa > Arthropoda > Insecta > Lepidoptera > Tortricidae > Apotomis > Apotomis capreana. Next base: position 16,823,195 of record OX392514.1, on the reverse strand, counting down.
CAAAAGCAGTTATTTTCACTTATTTCAAACCACTAACGAACTAAAAGTTCTATTATTGTTCCTATTTGCACCTTGTCAAAATATATTTAATAGTCTTGCTTGTTTAATAGTCTACAAAAGAGAAAATAATTACTATTGGTAATATCATTCCCTGCTTTGCCACTCGCAAGATACAAATAAGTGATTATTAGACTTGATAGTTCCAAATAAGGAACAAATAAGTGCAAATAAACACTGTAGGATCTTTTTTGTTTCGCCATGTTTACAAATGGAAGCCTATGAAAATTGATTATTTTAACCAGAATTTTATCACACTCACGCATAATCACAGACTTTTGATAGTTGTGACGATGTACCTTTAACATTATACGTAACCTACAATCATTAGGTCAGGTTTTTAACAGTTTTATTTCTTATCAGTATCTATTCCTTATTTAATTTAGCACTCTCTTTTTTAATATTCCTGATCAAATGAAGGGCGCGTCGAAATTTACAAAGAAAACATACTATAGTTTCACAGTAAAAAAAATTCGCAAGAATTTCGTGCTTATTTCAATGCTTGTATAACGTAAAGTTTTAATCACAATCAAACAGACATATAAATCCAAAATGAATATGGCAGATCACGTATTACTTTTAATAAAACACAATTTGACAGTTGCCTCGCCACTCAAAGATAATTTTGGCGACTCATTTATCACTCATTGACCGAACTGAAATGTTTTCATTCGTTCACTGCGCATAACTTTCACCCATAGTTCTAATTACCACTTAAGGTAATTGTGAGATCTCTTATGGATTCTATTTAGCACCAAAAATAGGCTGCAATTTTTCTCCTTTTGGTTCTATACTGGTGGCATAAGGGTTCTTGCCACCTATATAGCACTTAGTAATGGTGGTAAATTTCACTTAAGCATCTAATTAGATATGCTATACGAGCTATTTAGACCCAGTTGTGCTACTTGGGTTATTTATACAAATAAATATTGTGGTATTTCCACATAAACAAAATATACTATAAAAATATGCGATTATTTTTTAAAAAGGCTTCACATTTTGACGTGATAAAGAAATATCGATCTTGATTATGGACGTTCCACCAGAAAATCATTTTTTCGGGCATGTGACGGCTATGACCATAAAACATACAGAAAATCCAAAAAATCACTATCAATACTAAATTATTAAATATTCACATGCCAAGAATTGACTTTCTAACTTTATAAGACAGTATGAAAAGAATAGCGTAACGTGCCCGACATTCTGGTTACGTTATGTTACGTAACATCACGTTCGAAATGTCGAGGTATTAAAATAGACACTTTTTGAACACGATCAAGTCCCGTTTTGTTATAATAATGTGTGAAAATCGTGCGTGTCAATATGTGCGTGGTACATTGGTACCACATGAGCACTCCAACAATAAAGTATTACTAATTTGTAACTACCGAGTGTAAAATGGTGCTATTCCGTACTTCACATAATTAGTTAGTTGCTTGTTTCCTTGCCACGGTTTCGAATAGTCCTGGCAGCTTTCTGCATAAATAGAGCACGTAGGCTGGCCGCTAACAAGTTTTCCTTTTCGCTTCCATAGAAATTATTATACAGTTTCCATTTCAACCCTTAGGGTTAAAACGACCACTTTAGTCCCGCTTTTTTGAAACTAAAAATAACGTCCTTTCCGAGCAGGAGAAATGATAATATTTCATATACATTATAACAAACATAAAATTACGACCTCCAGTTTCAAGAAAATCAACTATAAGCTCTTTAAATTTGCAAATAACTGAGGGGAATAAAACTTTACGAATACAAAGGATTCCTCTTTTAATTAAACTAAAAGAGCAACAGAGACAAAGACTTGTGGAATGTCATAACGCACAAACTAATAACTGTACAGTTTCGTACAACTATGTCGACTATGCATAGTTAATCTTATAAAAAGACTTGACACAAGTTATACACCTGTATACTAGGTGTTTCCTGTTTTAATTTATCGCTCCTATTACAGGAAACACCCGGTATATGGACTGTAGAAAAAGAGCTGCACTTCCTTTTAGTAATAGTTCCAATGCCGTCCACAGTAGTTGACAATAGCAAGATGATATGAAAAAAATTAGTTGTTAGATGAAGTAAGTCGAGTTGAAACGTTTTTAGTGACCAGAGTAGCCTTACGGTCCTTTATGTTTAGTATATACAGGGAAAATACATAATTTAGTTCCGATGACTTTCCTAAACAAACAGTTGCAAAGTAACGTAACTATTGCTTACTACAACCCACCAATTGAACGCCTTTCAACGGACACTTTTGGATACAAAAAGACAGTGCGTATTTTTACACTTCATAAATACAACCTTCCGACCTTATTTTTCATTTTAAGGTTATGAAAATACATAGGTTTGCTCACTTCGATCTACAAATTATTAAAACAAAACTATCACTAAGCTGCAATTATTTCTAAGACCCTGTTAAACTTTATATTTAGTAGTCGCATGGCCGATTCCAATCAGCTAGCCCATTTTAGAAAATATTGCATATTGTACGTTTAAGTAGTTCATCATTTCAGCCTCCTTGACGTTTCGGCAACTTTCCAGTTACCGTTGTCAAAGATTCACTGAGAAAAACACAATTTTTCTCTGTCAAAGTTACATTTGTGCGAACTACCCATTTTATAAATTATGAATTAAAAAATAAATCGTATTATTTAATAGTCGAGAAAGCCGAAGAAAATATTATTGCATATAGTATTTAGAAAAAAAATTGCTAAATCGGTCCCGTCTTGTCCAGAGATTTTGTGTTACAACACGTCACTGATATTTACTTATCCACACACCACCGATACATTACCCGCGGTTTATCAAATAAAAAATGCCGAATTTCATCAAAATTGGTCCAGTCGTTAATAAGTAACAAACCTTCAAACACACTCACCAACTTGCGGCTTTATAATATTAGTGTGATACGTAATGTAGGCAGCAAAAATCCCGCGCTTTCTATTTCTATATGAATAGCAGTAAGGCTTGACTCGTTTTGTTTTGCGACCAAAATTTCCACTTTTCTGATCTATTTTTAAAGTGAGCGAAACACGAAATGCCTTTTAGTATCTATATTTTTAGAGTAATCCAATTTCGTGATGAAAAATCGAGGTTATTATATGAATGGTCGTTTTAACGACAAATGCAGGCTTTTTTGGAGCTCAACGTGCCTGAAAATAAATTAGTTTTCTAATTTACCTATTCAGTTATAAAAAATAACTACATGAACTTGTATGTAACTATGATTTATTAGTTATTGCATAATATGGGGTATGGTCAGTAAAAAATACATTATTTTCGTAACATCCGTATCTTGCAAATATCCTACCTTACGGTCAAAAACAAAAGTAGCTGATAATTGTATTACTGGCTACTATTGATGCGAACTGTATGTGACGTCAAATGTATGATCTTCCTCTGAATAAAAATACTCTTATTTTATATTAGGATTTTCGATATCGATATTGTTTAGTATAAAGTAAATCGGTGTCGGAAGTTCTATGTTATACGTAGCCAAAGTATGTCTAGTCTAGATTAAGTATATTATTATTTACTCTTATATAGGAAAATGTGTAAAGTATAGAGACACGGGCTTCGTCTGTTAATGGTAATGCTCATTAGGATAATGGATTTTAGATAATATTTACTTAATGTAAAAGTCTGTTCGTCTTAATAGTAAAATAATTGAATACCATGAACTGATAAAATATAAATAAAGAAACTGTTTTTTATCCTAATCGAAGTTTTATTTTCTACTCTTATTGACGTTATTGTTTTTAACGTATATCTAGTAACGATCGCAATAGCGAGTAAACTATCGCATTTCTTTTAAATAAAAAGGCATGGACTAAACTATTCCGCTGATGAGTTGATGAAACTAAGTTTTATTCTCTATCTATAGTAAAAAAAAAACAGCAGTGCTAAAATTAAGATTTGAGGTCTCATTCTTAATGAATAAATCTATGAACTCTACTTTTGTACACTTTGTATCAGTAAGGCATGAACCCGCACTAAAATTCGCTTTTAAGCTAAAAATAGTCTAATTAAAGTTAGTTATCAATGGAACAGCCAATGAAAATTTACTTCATTGTTCTATTTTGATCTTATTGGAAAAGGATGAGAAATAAACAAGTACATACATTTTAAATGGGTAATTTATTAGATACACATAGAGATTTGCTTAACAATATAATTAAATTTTCTGACTAGTAATACTGACTAGATTTGCCCGTTGGCAACCTGTTGCTTCGATTAGCAATATTCAGCCTTACGGCTTTTTCCTTAAGCACTAACCGGAGCCCGGCATAGGAATGTTTAGGAAACACTGACACTTAAATAAACACTGAAGAGTCCGAGCGAGAGGGCGCGAAGAATTAGGTTTTGGAGGGCTCCGGCCCCAGCAACACTCAGGCCATCGCCATCTCGTCGATCCCGCGGAGCAGGCGCGAGCGCAGCCTCGAGAACACCGGGTTCTGGTAGGAGATCCCGCGCATAGCCAGGAACCGAAGAGTCTCCTGAGCGCACACTAGGAACCCGAGCTGCTCGGGGTCCATGTCGACCGGCACCTCGTCCAACAGCGGGTCCTCGTTCTGATCCACAAACGACAAATCACTGTGCTGCTCCTCTTCGGGCTCGCGCTGCGAACCCTCCAACTCCACCGAACAAATCCTCCCGAAGAGACGTTTTAGCGCTTGACGCTTTTCAGCACTCTCCGAATCGTGAAGCAGCGGCTCGCTCCGAGAACGCTTGCGGCGCCGCTGCCGCTTCTGCCTCAATTCCGCTTCCGCTTCGTCGGAATCGCGTTTACGTTTGCTAGTCATTATCGCAGTTAGCCTGCCGGCGTCAGGATGCGGACTGCGAATGGGCCGTGCACAGGGAATTGAAGGGCCTCGACGCGATTACACGGGCGACGTCCTTCCCTCTCTAGCGGCGCGGCGGCGCGCGTGTCAGAGCGGGACGGCGACGGCAGCTGCACCGGGAACAGCTGGGCGACCAGTTGCAGGGCGCGGGGCACGCACGCTTTGTTTGATAAAGTTTATTCGGTGAAATAAAACTGTTAGCCGCGATTGCGCGGCGGGGCGGGGGACAGGACCGGCCCGGCGGGCAGCTGCCTCGCATCTGCCGCCCGACTTCAGGTGGATTCCCCATGTTTCGTCTCAAGGCGCTATATCGACTTAGCTCGGTGTAAACAAAGGCTGCGTTCCTAATCTATCTAACTAAACCCTGTAAATTGATGAAACAGACGGTGCGCTCGGAGACTAACGCCGAGCGCAATCTTTGTTTAACAAAGAGACTTGTGCCACAGTAAACCGTGTTGCATTTCTGCTTCAAGCGAAGGTTTAACATAATTAGGACTCCTTTATGTACGTAGTAATAAGTATACATAACTGCAATCACGTTAATAAAGCCCTATCATCATAAAAAGTACATTTCCAAACGTGGGCGATGGAAAAACGCTACTAAAAATAAAACACACCCGAGCTCATCGTTTCACGGACATTTCAGGCCGCTATATACAAGTAGGTAAACTAAGTACATAAATTGTAAAAATCAATACCGCCCGGCTTATGTACTCGCTATGTACAGGAAGGCTGTCGAACATAACGGACTACATACAGGTGCAGGCTGCGTGTGTAGTGGTTATATTAAGTTGATGCGTTGGAAAGTTTATAGTTAACTGGTCGGTATTTATTTTGTTGTCGATTTTCATCGCAATCACTTTATTGTGATTATATTATAATTTATGTATAACAATAATGAAATAATAAAACAAAACACTAAATTATAATTAACAGTAAATGTAAACGGTAGCAGAACTTACTGCTAAAGAGAGATCTTCTCTAGCGAAAACTTCAAAATGTTAATAAATATACTTACAACATTATTAATTTCCATGAATCGATAAAAATAATAAAATCACAATACAATAATATTCGTAATATCATAAAATGGAAACAACAATAAAATAGTATCTCCCAATTAGGATCGTCATTACATAATTGAAATAAAATGTACAATACATTCAATGGTTATCAAAAAATATAAGTAATATTCACAATGTCACAGGAAATAAATTATCAAACAGATCAGCCCCAATGGCACCAAATTAATGTATTGTCATCAAAGTTATCTAAGTATGCAAAATTTCAGCTCAATGGTTGACGATATCTGCTTCAAAATTGAGTTGCAAGATTCCACCCGAACAAACATACTTGTATCTTATATACATACATACATACAATGTAAGTTAAATAAAAGCTTGTAAAAATAGGGGTATTTTTATGTTAGCCAACACAGCTGAACGAATTTAAATAAAATTTGGTACATACATATATATGTAGTTGAAGGATTTCGGAGGTAAACAGAGGGGTTGAATCTACTATATGATCCATCACTTGTGTGCATGGCATGTGCTTCAGTTGAAAGTTTTTCACTTAATATAATTTAGTCGTTTTATTCATCTTCTATGGTGATATACGAGTGTACGTGTGCAAAACCGCGGGCAGAAGCTAATAGGACAATATACGTTCAAACCGAGCTGGAACGTTTTAACCTACTTTTTATTAACTCGCAAGAAAACCAGCTAACAAGTGAAGTTACGAAAAGAAAGTTTTCCTTTGCGAGATGCAACTTCGTTCTTTTCTCTTTATCAGCGCATTTCGCTTCGTATTAGAAAATTTAGAAGTAAAACTTGTTGAGTACCTACGAGTCGAAGTCGGGTAGAGGGTTTTGTATCACTCCAGCACAATTTGTAAGAAATCAGCAAGTGTTCTACCCTATTACGTTATGCACCTGTTTCTATTGTGTCGTATAAAGCATGACGACGCGGTGGGCACTGAGCCGGCGGTCCTGGGTTCAAATTCCGGCTAGGGCAAATTTTGTGTTATGAACACGAATATGTATGCCTGGGTCATGGATGTTCTATGTATTTAAGTATTTATTTGTCTATATAAGTACCTATGTATATCGTCGGGTAATACCCATAACACAAGCCTTCTTGAACTTAATTTGGGACTAGATCGTTTTGTGTGAGGTTGTCTGATATTTATTATTTATTTATGATTAATCTAAAAACCCTTATAGGTACGACTTGACCTAGTAGTTAGAGTTTAATTATTTTCCGGACGAATTAACTTTTTGACCTTCTTTGTCCGTAACTTCTAAGCAACAGCACGCAACAGTCAGGCACCTATAGGTACATTTTGACCGACATTTTTGAGTGTGGATTGATACAGTGAATGGACAAATCTTATTGGCAACATATCTTTCGTAATTGAAGGTCAACCGGATTTCTCAAATGAAATGTTCTGCATACGGAACAGAATCAAATAAGCCAGCAAGCTACCCAGTGATGCGTAAAGACAAAGCATTGCGTCCGGCACAATACACTTGCAAAATGATCTTAGTCTAGACTTACAGTACAGCTATTCCAATCATTCGCAGGAGGAAGCGATGTGCTCAGAGACTTGTAAGCATAGATATGGTGTTTGCTTCACCACCCTTATTTTCTCCAACACGTTCAGTGATTGTATGTACGCCCAAATACATTTTAGATTTTAGGTATAGCCTGTAACCGGAGCAACAAATTAAAACATAAATTATACTCATTAACAAAACGACTTATAAGGCCGGACGGCCGTCGGGGCAGCAAAGTCCTGGAGTGGTGAGCATGAAAGCGCAGCCCGACTAAACGGACGGATGACCTCGTGAGTATAGCGGGGAATCAATGGATGCAGTCGGCACGGGATCGCACTTTGTGCTGAGTCATGGGGGAGGCCTATGTTCAGCAGTGGACGTCTGTGGCTCATAGATAGATAGATAGATAGAACTAAACAACATTTGTTTCCCAAGTTTTAAAAATAGTTTGTATTATTTATTTATTACTTTTAAAATATTGTTTCTTCAAAACAATGCATTGCGAAATATGTACTTGATAATTAGTAGAGCGTGACAGCCAGGGCCAGTCAACGCGATGTCATTGTTGGAAATATTTATTTAATTTGTCAGGACTTTTAAAGTTCTTTAAATTCGTTTCACGTTAAAACAATATCGATAACAATAACGTTTTCACCTCACTCGGTCGGAAAACCTCCGTTTATAGGGCGAAATCTGCGTGCAAAAATCTATTTTATCCGCTAGCGTGTAAAAGTCATTTGAATTTCGAACACGACGATTTTGATTCTCTGTGGTGCATGTAACTTTTTTATATTTAAGACTCCTTCAACGCGTGACTGATTTCATCAGTCGATAAATCTTCGAATAACCAATCAACGCACGCTAATAAAAGGCGATCTGGTCTGGCCGGCTAAAATCATATGCACGTTTGAATACTTCTTTTAAAAAAAAATACACCTATAATATCACGTCCAGAAACCTGGTTTGTGGTTACAGATTTCTAAGTTTTTATTTTTCTACACTTTATTTTATGTTGAATATGTTTATATATATTAATAGTAAGTATTTCAGTTTCATTTAAATATTTTGACTAGTAAATATATTAAATACATCACAAATTTTAATATTTATTTGTTATAAAAGTTGGAACATAAGAGTGTAATTTCTGAACGCACCCGAGAAAAAAATAAATAATTAAAAAGTTGGAAGTTTTCACAATTCACGTAAACAACGTAAATTGGTTCTGTGGAGAATACATACTGTTGTCTTACTTTATATAAATATGGAAAACAATAAAGTTAAGCCCAATTTGGAGTATTTATTCAATGCTAAAAGCCTGCATTAAAACGAAAAAGGATTTGTTATAAATATTTGAAGACAATAAGTAATTTACCGAAACTATTGGCGTTTTTAAAGAAGATAAAGCTGAAATAATCTTGTTTGGATCCCATCGTCCAATAACTTCCAAAGCAAGTGTTATGGAAAATACTTCTGAATGGCCAACTAATCCTTCCCAGAATGCCATTCTCCCACATTCACAACGAATGTGTCAAGTAGTTTCAAATACAAATATAATATAACAGTGCTTAAGAAAAAATCAACGATAAAATATACACGACGATAATACAAATTACGGCCATATATTTTTAATATGTGTGCTTCTCTCGTATTTATTTGGTTTGGATTTGTGTGTGTTAATGTTTTAAATTTGATGTGTTAAATAACTAGAAGGCAAAATTAAATATGATTATTTTTATGTTTTAATTGTTTTTCTTGAACTTCCATTTTCCTCGCTGTAGTGAGGTGAAAAGTTGTGTGTTCCGCATGGCTGCAAAATTATTTAGCTTCTCGTGTCTTGAAAGCTTCGCTACGCTCAGGAATCTATCTTTGAACCATTCGCTTCGCTCATGGTTCAATCTTAGATTCCTTCGCTCGCTCAGCTTTCAATTTCAACACTCGCGCCAAGTAACAACTTTGCAGCCTTGCATAACAAATAACTATATATGCATTATTATATTTCTACGATACGGCAGCTAACACGTGCCAAAACCTACAACTAGGGCTGCCATCTCCGAATTCGCCGAACCGGACAGACTTAAAGAAACCACGTAATGGGACACATTCCGGACGGCCTCCAAACTAGGACAAATCCACCCGGACAGATGGCAGCCCTACCCACAACCCACAAGACAGAGGGCAGAGCCGGGCGCCGTGAAGCGCGCTAGTACAGTCCGACCAAAAAGAGTAGAAACGAGTCGTCCCCGTTTTCTTATATTGATTAAAAAGGGAGGACACTACGGTATTGCCACTTTTTAATTTCTACTCTTTTTGGTCGGACTGTACCGCTAGTGCGTAGAGCGTATTAGCACGCCTTACTGCGAGTAGCGAGTCAGACTGAACTCTGGATTTGAAGGCTAATTCATTCATAAATGGGGCATACAATAGGCGCGCGGACAATTTTTTTGAGGATGTCAACCGATTCTATTTTTTATTGGGATCGAATGTCTTAAGTGCGTTTAAGTTCATGGTTGTCATACAATTGTTGTTTTGTTAAATTATGTAGGATTATGAAAACTTATGGGTTCAAAAAAATTAATGGACAAGTGCGAGTTCGACTCGCGCATGAAGGGTTCCGTACATAAACATATATATATATATATATAATCTATAACAAGTTTGTTGTATGGGAGCCCCCCTTAAATATTTATTTTATTTTATTTTTAGTATTTGTTGTTATAGCGGCAATAGAAATGCATCATCTGTGAAAATTTCAACTGTCTAGCTATCACCGTTCTTGAGATACAGCCTGGTGACAGACGGACGGACGGACGGACGGACGGACAGACGGACGGACGGACGGACAGCGAAGTCTCAGTAATAGGGTCCCGTTTTTACCCTTTGGGTACGGAACCCTAAAAACAAATTCATAAAATTTTAGTACCTTTGAAGTCACTTATTAAAAAAAAAGTTATTTTTTTTTTTGTTCTCGTGTCGGTGCAGTTCTCTCCCCAGTCCGTTCTACTTAAAAATAAATATCAGACAACTTCACACAAAGCCACCTAGTCCCAAATTAAGCTCAAGAAGGATTGTGTTATGGGTACCAGGTGACGATATACATACTTATATAGATTAATAAATACTTAAATACATAGAACATCCATGACTCAGGCACAAATATTCGTGTTCCTCACACAAATTTTGGCCCTTACCGGGATTCGGACCCAGGAACGTTGGCTCAGTAGGCAGCTTACCACTGCGCCAACCGCGTCGTCAAAAATAAGTATACAGAAGAAGAATTAGCACCTAAATCTTTGTATGACCTATCTACGTCCTTCGTAAGCAAATCTTTGACTCCCGTCTGCATTACCACACAAATCAAACGGGCAACCAGACCCAATCTGCAGATGACAGAGCATGTCTGTCTCAGGCATGCCTTGTGATCCGTGTGTCGTCGATCCAACCCAAACGCTACACATCAACATGCAACCCTTTAACCCAAAGACAGGGTGCATTTCGTAACGTACAACCTCCATCTTTGCAGCGATGCTCAAAGCATTCCGATTGTAATGAAATTGCTGAAATACGTTGTCTTAATATGCTTCTATTTTGAGGGTGTGTAATAATTCATAGAACAACAAATGGTATAACGTTCATCACATCGAATAACATATAATATAATTTCAACACATAGAATCGATCAATTGTTAGAATTATCATTTCGTAGAAAATCAGTTCATATATTTTCATTTCTTATAACAACACTTGATATATTTTTTGTTTCGTATATAAACACTAAATATAATGAACACTTAATATAATGAACATTTAATATAATAAACATTTAATAGAATAAACAAATAACATAATACATACTTAATATAATGAACATTTCATACAATAAACATTTAATAGAATAAACAAATAACATAATACACACTTAATAGAAAGGTACGTAAATAATAATTATAATATTCGCAACTTTTTGCCAGTACTCCGCCTTAGCTCCGAACTTTAATACTTTCCTGGAAGTGGTTGGGTGGATTTGTTCTTGTATGTACTCGTAAACAGTATGTATGAATACAAGCAAAACTTTTTTCGGTACGCAAAAAAAAATAACCTCGAAGGCCAGGCGGGAGCTCGCTACGCTTCGCTCCCGCCTGACCTTCTAACCTAACCCGGCCACGTCGGATCTGCTCTAAAAGGTTTTGCTCGCTCGTTTCGCTCGCTCGCTTGTTCAAATTTTGTAATTTATGGAATCGAAAGTACATTATACGAAAAATACATTCTATTAAACGTACATTCTATGAAATTATTGTTATAAGAAAAGTGCATTATATTAAACGTGCATTCTATCAAATTATTGTTATAAGAAATGACTTTCTATCAATTGTGCTTCTACGAAATAACGATATATGAAATAAACATTCTATGAAACGTTGTTATACAAACTGAAAATTCTACCAAACGTATGTTCGGTCATATGAAAATATGTTAATTGTTTTTCTATGAAATGAGACGCACCCCTATTTTGATTCTGGAAACTTCGCTGCTTTATAATGAAGTTGATGAAATGCGAGACACAGTTAGGAAGAAATTACAATAAGAGAACATCGGAAGGAAACTTATGAAGTCTAAATTAAATGTTAACTCTCTTATAAATGAGCAATAATTTATATTGCTTTGATACATGAAAATGGTAGTTATACATATAAATACTCAATATATAAATAGTGGTTGTGAATGTGGCATATTGCGCAAAGAATTGAAGGTTTATGCACAGTTCTTGAATTACAACCACGCAAAGTAGCAGTGAAAAGGTAAGATACGGTAAAGGAATTTTTGACCCTTATTGTCTTTGAGACAAGAGCGAAAACGATACGCGTTTCAATTTCGTAGACTGCACCTCCATAATTAATTACTATGTATGATTAATGGGTAAATAAATACCAGGAGCTTAACAGGCTCATTTACTTTACTGTGCTTTGTCTTAGGGGTTAATCGAGCAAACGGAACGCCAGATGATTATTATGATTGTTGCGTTTATCACGTGATAAATAAGTGACATAGCATCTGTCACTCACACTCGTATTTTGTCAAAACGCGACGGATGCTTTGTCACTTATTTATCGCGTGATAAATGCAACCATCATAGGCCCCCTGCAACACCAGGGGAGTCACAATCACAAGTGCATTGCCGGTAAGTAATTGGATAAGCTAAAATTAGGCTGGACTGATTTTGTGTATGATATTGATATCTTAATCTAAATTAGATGTCATTGATAAAAAAAATCGAATTTATTACAGTCCATAATTTGAGATGAACGTTTTTTGTAGGTACTTCATTTTTTGAGCTGTAAAATAAAATAAGTAATAAGCTTTTTTATTATTATTTCGATAAAGTTTCATGTGCAAATATGTTATGACTAGTTCGTTATGCGGATTGATAAACGCATTTCTTGCGCATAATATTGTGTGAAGTTCCCAGAATCGTCCATTCTGTTTATATACTACACAAGCTATGGTTTTCCTCGACAAAGTGATCCGTTCCCTTGTGGTATAAAAGATTTGCCCAAAATGCTGTCCCGAGTCCCTACTCCCGGCCAACTCTGAATGGATCACTAGGGAACAAAATCACCTTTTTCCTTCTGAATCGTGCCGCATTTCGATAATTATTTTCTTATGGCTGCGAAATACGATATGAGGTATTTATACTTAAGTATATTACTTATATAATTACTAGCGGCCGCCCGCGACTTCGTCCGCGTAGATTTTTGATGATGACAAAGATATTAAAATAGGTAAATGAATTTTATTCTTAGTTAAAATGGTCTAGACAATGCAATTGTTAAAGATTTTTTGAAGATTTTCCAATTAGATTACGGGAATTGTTTGCAGGATGCTTAATATTTATTCCGTCAGTTACCTGATGCTTTTAATCTTTGGCAAAAATGACTGCAAGATATAGAGCGACGCATGGATTTGGAGTTAGAGAATGGGGATCTTAGTTATTATGAGAGAGATTAAAAAAAATGTTAAATATCATAAGGCTGTTAAAACAATCTTAAACTCAACACTGGAAATCGAGAGATGGAGGCAGTTTAATGAAGAGTATCTCTTTTAATAATAATAAATGATAAACTTTATTTCAAAACAATAATAAATAATGACCTCTGTTCATAAGAAGGCAGCACTGGTATTTGTACACGCCGGCCTGGCTATTAAACGAAAAGAGTGGTGTGGCGGAGTTCCCGAGGGGGGCCAAAATGTTTCTAAATGGTCTAGCAGGTACCCCAGTTATTAAAAAGGCTAGTGTTTAAAGATAATGCTGAAATGTGACCATTAAAAACTAAATGCACATAAGCGAATTTAATGATGCGATTACTATTTTGGTCTACAGGCTAGTAGTACTGTTTGAAGAGTGATTCAATATATTCTGGTGCTATAGTTCTCTATATCTCTCAAGAAGCTAAATAAAGTAAGAATAGGTATATAAATTATAAATTATTCATGTGCTGATAGACAACTCACTAAATATAGGAACACATAAGGTATGGAACACAATAAATAAGAGACAGCACTAAGAAAATATTCATAAGTTCGTTTTAAAAAAAGGACGTTGTCACTGGGTAGTAGACAGGAAATAAAAAATATATAAACTGATAACGTTAGCGTTAAACTTATTTATAAACAACATTAGCGGTGTTCCCCATACAAACTTTGCACCCCTTTTTAACCCCCTTAAAGGTAAAATTTTCCAAAACGCTGAAATTATTTTTTTTGTATTGGAATAAGTAAGCTTTCTACAAAGTTTCAAGTTTCTAGTTCGAAAAATAAAGTTTCTCCCATATAAACATTGCACCCCTATTTAACCCCCTTAGGGGTGAAATTTTAAAAAACGCTGAAATCACTTTTTGTGTTTTTTAATAGGTAATCTTTTTACAAAGTTACAAGTCTCTAGCTCAAAAAAAAAAGTTTCCGCCATACAAACTTTGCACCCCTTTTTAACACCCTTAGGGATTGAATTTTTCAAAATCGCTTCTTATCTCTAGCCCACGTGATAAAAGTAACCTACTGTGCAAAAATCAACTCTCTAACATTAGTAGTTTCGGCTGTGCGTTGATGAGTCAGTCAGGACTTCTTCTTTTATATATATAGATTTAATTATAGGAACAAAATATTTTTCAATTGTTCGACCTCCAAATATTTTTTTTAGCCCATCTCACTTATTTTTTGGAAAACATATTTCATAATATTAATAGTATATTGTACTTACCTATAGACTATTTACACTATTAATTATTAGATACCTCCATGCAAGTTGATGCTAGCGCCACCACCGACTGAACGGATAGAATGTGGTCTGGCTCCCATAAAAGCAAGATTTGCGCCCACTGAAGCTAACAGGATACTTTCATCAATTGTTTCGTAGTTCAGCAGTGTACGCATAGATGGCGCTAAAATCAACGGTAAGTTGAAGCTTTCATTAGGTTAGGGAGTTTTTTCTTGTAATGCTATAGAATAAAATGCTCAAAGCCTAGATGAAAAACATTTATTGTATTTTTTATACAACAATATTAGTGGCAATACGATGTACCTCATACCCGTGTGATCAAACAATACGGTAATAGGATTGTATTGTTTGATTTGTTTGTTATCGAAGTTACGTAGGTCTGCCAAACAGGTCAATCGGACAACAGGAAGCGGTTGGAAAATGCTTCGCAAGATATTTAATACAAACACATTTAAAGCCTTCTAATTACTACGGCGTCGCCAATGAGTGCGTATAATAATAAAATATTAATAAATATAAACGGACAAGCAGTCAACCACACAGAAATCGATCTAGCCCCATAGCAAGCTCTCGTATAGGCACAAGGCTTGGCTTGGGCATTTGACGACAATATACATACTTATACAAATAAATATTGAGTGTTATATTATGTGCCAAAGAAGTGACATCAGGGGGGGTATTCGACCAATTTTAGAGATATAATGGAGATCTCTCCTTTTCATCGCCATCCGTCACTATTGACGTGTGCCTACTTGACAAGTGGCGATATCCCTAGAACATCGCAACTTCGTCAATTCGGACGCGCAAAATTTTCGTTTCCTTTGTATGTGACGGCATAAATAACAGGCGTATACTCTAAATTGACCGCGTAGTACGTGAAATTAGTCCGTTACGTTTCGTTCAAAACAGAAATTCATATTCATGAATAACATTTTTGACAATCATTATCGCCTTCGTATTTCCAAAATTGAGATGAGATATGTCACTTTTAAGCTCATCTCATTTAAATGACAGTTCAATGGCGATATAACTGTTATCTAATGGAGATTTGACGTTTGGCGATATCTCAAACGGCATTCTCGAATTGGGCCCCAGGTTCTTAACCCCCGACGAAAGAAGAGGGATGTTATAATTATAGGTTTAACATGTGTATCTTGTTTAAGCCCCGACGAAAAAAAAGGGATTATAAGTTCAACATGTGTATCAGTGTGTCTGTCTGTAGCATCGTAGCTCCCAAACGGATAGACCAATTTGACTGCCGTTTTTTTTAATCATAACACTGCATGTCCATCGAAATGTTCTTAGGTATGTTTCGTAGAAATAGGACCAGTAGTTTCCAAGATAGCTTTAATTGGAACAAGTGACAAGATCTCAGCCAATATTGAAGCTAATAATTCCAAATTTTGTATTTCTGTTCAATTGTAGTATTTAGCATTTTCTATATCATTTATTGAATCAGGGTCTCATGATACATTTTAATAGGGAATGAACTATAAGTGGCAAAACTAATAAGAAAGTAACTAGTAAGAAGCCAGCCTGTCGAAATCAGTGCGGTACCGCACCGACTGGACACATTTGCTGCGTCCCGCTCTACTTAATACGACGCTAAGACGACGCTGCTCTATGTGTCCCGGCTACATTACACAACGAAGGCTGAAGATATCGCAGAATATGTAAGGGTGAAGTCCGGTGTCATCCTGAGGGTCGTAAAATTGGAGTCTCGCCACGAGGTGAGTTTTAATTCCTTCGTGCTGAGAGTTCCGACGGAACAACTAGCGACCATCACAAAGGAATAGAGTTCCGGCGTTTCCGTGGACGGCTACCTGGCACTTCGAACACGCGTAGCACGTCGCTGTTGAAAAATGTGACCTAGTTTAGTTACTTATGTTTCTATTATTTGGTATTTGATATGTAAATGTTTTCATTCATTTCATTCATTCATTCAAAACTAGTTTGTTGTCAGCAGTTAGCAGCAAGCACCATATATTATCTTCTATATATATAAACGGATTTGTCCTGACTGACTGACATATCAACGCAGAGCCGAAACTACTAATGTTAGAGAGTTGATTTTTGCACAGTAGGTTACTTTTATAACGTGGGCTAGAGATAAGAAGGGATTTTGAAAAATTCTATCCCTAAGGGTGTTAAAAAGGGGTGCAAAGTTTGTATTGGATACAAGTTTTTTTTAAAGCTAGGAACTTGAAACTTTGTTAGAAGATATTAAAATAAAATAAAAGAAAACTAATTACAGCGTTTTTGAAAATTCATCCCCTAAGGTGGTAAAAAAGGGGTTGAAAGTTTGTATCGAGATCAAATATTTTTTTGAGCGCGGGACTTGAATCTTTGTGTAAAAGCATACTATTAGAATACAAAAAAAGCCATTTCAGCGTTTTCAAAAATTCGACCCTTAAAAGGGTAAAAAAGGGGTTTAAAGTTTGTATGGAGATCAAGTATTTTTTTGAGCGCGGGACTTGAATCTTTGTGTAAAGGCATACTATTAGAATACAAGAAAAGTTATTTCAGCGTTTTCAAAAATTCGTCCGCTAAAAGGGTTAAAAAGGGGTTGAAAGTGTGAATCCATTACAAATTTCTTGAAACTTCTTATTAAGTCATATACAATAATAACAAAATAACATTAATTTAACGTCATCAAAGATTCAACCTCTAAGGGGGTTAAAAGGGGGATGAAAGTTCATCTTGGGGTTCAAATTTAATTTTAAGCTAGGAACTTTAAACTTCATAAAAAGTTATGCAAATAAAATAGAACAAAAGTGATTTCAGCGTTTTTGAAAATTCATCCTCTTAGGTGGTAAAAAGGGGGTTGAAAGTTTGTATGGAGATCAAACCTTTTCTTGAGCGTGGGACTTTAAACTTCGTATAAAGGCATATTATTAAAATACAAGGAAAGTAATTTCAGCGTTTTCAATAATTCATCCCCTAAAATGGTTAAAAAGGGTTGAAAGTTTGATTCCATTACAAATTTTTTGACTAAGGCATATATAATAATAACAAAATAACATTAATTTAACGTCATTATAAATTCTACGTCTAAGAGGGTTAAAAGGGGGATGAAAGTTTGTCTCGGGGTTCAATTTTAATTTTAAGCTAGAAACTTGAAACTTTGTAAATAGGTATTAAAATAAAATAAAAGAAAACTGATTTAAGTGTTTTTGAAAATTCATCCCTGAAACTGGTAAATAAGGGGTTGAAACTTTGAATGGAGATCAAACCTTTTTCTGAGCGCGGGACTTTAAACTTTGTATTAGTGCATATAATTAGAATACAAGAAAAGAAATTTCAGCGTTTTTGAAAATTCAGCCCTGAAGGTGGTGAAAAGGGGTTGAAAGTTTGTATGAAGATTAAACATTTTTTTGAGTGTGGGACTTGAAACTTTAAATAGAGGCGTATTATTAGAATACAAAAAAGTGATTCAGCGTATTTGAAAATATATGTAGCCCTGAAGATGGTGAAAAATTGGGCAAGTGCGAGTCCGACTCGCGCATGAAGGGTTCCGTACATATATATCAATAACAAGTTTGTTGTATGGGAGCCCCCCTTAAATATTTATTTTATTTTATTTTTAGTATTTGAAAGAAAGACAGAAAGAAAGAAAGAAAGAAACATAGATTAAACAGGATTTGTTGTTATAGCGGCTATAGAAATACATCATCTGTGAAAATTTAACTGTCTTGCTATCACCGTTCTTGAGATACAGCCTGGTGACAGACGGACGGACGGACGGACGGACAGCGAAGTCTCAGTAATAGGGCCCCGTTTTTACCCTTTGGGTACGGAACCCTAAAAAGGGGTTGAATGTTTGGAATTGAATGGAGATCACACCTTTTTTCGAGCGCCAGACTTGAAACTTTGTATAAAGGCATATAAAGAAATCAAAAAAAGTAATTTCAGCGTTTTTGAAAATTCAACCCCTGAGGCGGTAAAAAGGAGGTTGATAGTTTGTATTGAGATCAAACATCTTTTTGAGCGCAGGACTTGAAACTTTGTATAAGGGCATATTATCAGAATACAAGAAAAGTGAATTCGTTTTTGAAAATTCAGCCCAGAAGGTGGTGAAAAAGGGGTTGAAAATTTGTTTGAAGATCAAATATTTAATTTGAGTGCGGGACTTGAAACCTGAGTTCATAATGATTCCGCGTAATTAGAGCAATTTAGCCGAAAAAAAAACAAAAAATGAGGCCAAGAGCGAGTCGAACGATACCATTACGTATAAAATGGCAAATAAAAACACGTTCATTGTATGGGAGCAGCACTTCAATATTTATTATTATTAATTTTTTGTTGAATTACAGTAACCAACATCAAAATCATCAACTTGCAAAAAAAGAAAAGTAATTTCAACATTGTTTACATCTGAAAATAATAAAATAAAGATGTAAACTGTTCAAGATAAGATTCCACGCGGACGAAGTCGCGGGCAACAGCTAGTATATATATATATAAGAGTATTACTGGTAAGCAAGCACCTCCATTGCTCACTTTCCCTATAATGATAATTAAAGAAAACAGTACTGAATATTTAAAAAATCTACATTGCTTTATGGAGGGGAGACAGGGGCGTAGGAGTGAATCAATTCACCTTTTGATTGGTAACGGTTCCATGCATTCGGTTTATTACGCGTTTTTCATGCGGGTTGTATTTTTGTGAAAATTCGCTTTGTTCAATTTATTTCAGATGTCGCCTTTATTTTTGAGCGAGTCTAGTTAATATTTGGTTATCCAGAATTACCAATATCTGAAATTGCGTTGATGTTTTAAACTAAGTGTACACTTTACAATTGTGACGTGAATGTCATCATTAGTTATCAATTATCAAATTTATTACAAGATCTATGTAATGAAATTCGTCTCGGTATGGTTCACGATGTTGGTTTAAATTAAATAAGTCATTCACCGATTATTACAAGCTAAAAGATATTAGGAAGGTGAAATAGCAGTGGTTTTTGGTATGGTGTGGCGTTTGAAAACCCTGCCCTAGGGCAGGCCGGAGCAGATTTGCCTTAGAGCTAGTGTGATAAGGCAGTTATTCTAAGATTTTAGTCATAGATAGAACTGACCCGTTGAGGTCCAACTATCCCAACTGGGGTAAGAGATGTTCTTGAGTGGAGCTCGCGTCTTCTAATTTCAGTATCGAATCCCAACTGGGGTAAGAGATGTTCTTGAGTGGAGCTCACATCTTCTAATTTCGGTATCGAGGGAAACCCAGGACATCCTTACGTTATATGGAACCATCAATGTTTGGATCGGTTATTGTCAGGGTAAGTTTGTAGGCAGGATATAGAGTGGCCGCCGAGGACTGAGCATTGGCATACTCTTAGAGAGAAATGTGTCCATACGGACATGATTTGTACTGTTACAGTATCAGATCTGGTCGCCCTCACTACCGGTGAGTCTGACCATGTGTCTCCTGTGTCTCCACGCTACAGGGAGTGACTAAATGTCCAACAGTGGACGTATAAACATACATTTAACATGCTATGGGTAAAAATGATTATTTTTTTGTTTATCATTTAAGCCCATTCAAAGGGGCTAACCGGATTCAACTGGGATTATTTACGGATAGTTACTAGTTACTGTTTGTTCGACTAGAGGTAAAAATTTAAATAAAAGTATCTATTTGCTCGCCATTGCTCGGTACCGACTATTATACTTAAAACAAGAATAGTAGTATAAATATCGATTTCAGTTTCAAAAGCTTACACTTAGTATTTACTGGAAACGTTTGTTATTTGATCTCAAACGGAAACAGCGACGGGACGGTATGAAAGTATTAAGGAAATATTCTTGTCGCTTATGCAAAGTCAGCGTTTCTTATTTACATGTGTCAACATTTACCGAGATAAATTGGAAATTTGACATCGAGACTGTGTACAAGGAAATTATTTTCTGTGTGTGACAATTTTTCCGTGTTTTACTTCGAGATTGGATTCGATGGGGGGTCTGCGCTGCTTAAACGATACTTCATAAACATGAAGATCCCTGAAACATTTGAATCGTTCTGATTTTTGACTAGCCGACTAATCGGTTTTAAAATTCATAATTGTCCACGGATGAAAGGGGTCCATTTTGTCGCTTACCATTAGCTCGAAATTTGCTTACATCTTTGCATAAAAAACAATATCAATAACCTGTCCGCGCGTCTACCTGGTATGTGTGGTTATATGATTATAATTATCGAATTTGGTTAAAATAATGGTGATAGTAACCTATTGTCATTTTTCAGTAGGTAATAAGGTGACCAGTATTTGGTATTTTTTGCCAACTAGTCGCCGACTAAGGGCCTGGCCACATGTGCACGACACGGCGTCGTAAAAGTAAAACGACACGGTGTCGCGTCGGAGCGCGACACATTATCCACCGTGCGAATATCCGTTGCCGCGTCGTGAAAACACACGACGCTGTGTCGCGTCGGAGCGCGACACAATTATCCACCGTGCGAATATACGTTGTTTCGGTGTCTTCATGTGACACCGTGTATAAAATTTGTTAATAGTGTTACCTAATTATTTCCAAATAGTTACAAGCTTGACTAATTAATTATAAAACATTCTTGTTTGATTGACAATGACAATAAACAATAACATAAATATATATAGTTTTAATTCTTACCTTATTGTTAATCCCAACATCTCCAGAGGTCGAACTGGTTTCCTAAATACATTTTGCCTTTTTAAACGAGGCGATATTTTCCATAATAGTTCTTCAAAACTTGACACAGACATTCTAAAATAATCATAAAACTTGTGATCACTTATTTTTAAAGCCTCGTACTTCCTTTTGAAATGACTGCCATCATGGTTCATAATAGAAAGATATGGATTTATCCAACATTTTCGTTTCTTCTGCTTTTTCTTCATGCTTCTTCTTAAAAGCAACAAGAGCAGAATACGTGTGATAGGATCCATGTCGAATTGAAAACTGATCGCAAAATATTTTGAACATGTACGAGAAGCTGCGGCGTCGTAATCGAACGTGGCACCGCACCGTGCATCTACTCAACACAGCAAAGTTAATCTGCCCGGCGCGCGGCGCGACCTGAGCTGCGGTGCCCGGTGCAGCATGTGTTTTCACGACGCGGCAACGTATATTCGCACGGTGGATAATTGTGTCGCGCTCCGACGCGACACAGCGTCGTTTTACGTTTACGACGTCGTGTCGTGTGTTTTCACGACGCGGCAACGGATATTCGCACGGTGGATAATGTGTCGCGCTCCGACGCGACACCGTGTCGTTTTACGTTTACGACGCCGTGTCGTGGACATGTGGCCAGGCCCATCGGCAGAATTTGTAACTAAACTAACTTTGTCCTACAGGTGGATCGGAGGATAAAAAAGATGTAGAGCAGACTCGAAAATAATCGTCAAGTACTATATGAGCTGTTTTCTTGTCAACATACAAATTTGTAATCTGTAAATTTTGTTAACTTGATAAAAAATATTTTTCGAATAGAAAATAAAATCCCGACGATCGCCCTTCCACATACGAAGGATAAAAATATCGGTTGAAAATAAAACAAAAGTGTATACGGTTTCACGATTTAAAAAAGCGCGTGTCGTACACGTCGGTACATAATTGGACATCGAATATCGATATTTGAGGAGTGAAAACCCTTTGGAATTCAAGCTCGAGTTGAATGAAAAACTGTTTTACAACTGGGGATATTATGTAGTTACTCTCGCAAGCTCGTCTTACCTCTACATATAAAGTGCATGAGGAGTCAGAATGCAATTCGCGGTGTATATCTGGTTCGCTCGCTCATAAGAACCTCACAGTTTTTACCCAAACCCGAATCGCATTCTGAGAGCTTACGGACTGTAGGTACATAATTGTAAAGTAAATATTTTTAAGTAGGGTAAAGGTTGAAGCAGCGTGACCACTTTAGAATCGTCATTTCTACTAAAAACGTAATCAAAAACTACTAAAATCTACCGAAGTTCAAATTTATTCTGTTATAAAATCTACCATTGAAAAATATTCGATTTTAAACAAGGTTCTGAATATACGAGAAAAACAGATCAATTGCGAGTACACTACAGGTGCTAAGGATTTTTTATGCAAATAATAAATAAAAAACGTAAAACGGTCATAATTTTATTCTTTATATAAGTACTTAAGAATCATCAACATCGTCGCTTGACGTCATCACTATCGATTTTTTTAATATTTCGGTATAATTGTTTTTCGTTTTGAAATTTTTTCACATTTTCGCGATTCTAGTTTCCGAATCCCCGATTCTAGTCACTAGAATCGGCGAATCACCTCTAAAGTATGGGGACAGCCTGTTTTTGAATAAAAATGTGGTTACAACCATAAACTACTAAATACTACTGACTCATTTTTTCATACCAAGACCGTATCCATTATGCTTGAAATCTACCAAAAAAGTAGAAAACTACTGAAAGTGGTCACGCTGGGTTGAAGCTTGTCAGTTGTCAACTGCTCACTTATAAGTAGTTAGCAACAACGAGTAAATTGTTGTTTGTCGATGTTTGTTTTTGTAGTGGAAATGGTATATTGGAGGGTGTGATTGAAATTCTTGTAATGATCGTTTCACAGGAGCAAGACTAAATGTTCAATTTAAATTTCAGGCATGAAAAGTCACTAGATACATACGGTACCGTACCATACAAGTATTCTTTATTGCACACCGCATAAAACATACAGGAATAAAACCGGCCAAGAGCATGTCGGGCCACGCTCAGTGTAGGGTTCCGTAATTGCTCATCCTTCGCAATAAATTGCTGTTTTAATCCCAAGGTTTAAGTTAAGAAAGATTTTAAGCTCTATAAAAAGGTCGTAAACGAACTAGAAACTGTAATCACTTATTACCTTCTGGAAGTCAATTTACATCCTTCTAAAGAAAAAATATGAAATTTGGCGATTACTCAAAAACGGCTCGACCGATTTTGTTCAATATAGTTTTCGTTGAAAGTACTGATAAGGTTTCATTTACATGAATTTTTCCGATTTTTTTTGACCCGTGGTTGAAAAGTTAGAGGGGGGGGGACACTATTTTTTTTGTTTTCGGAGCGAATATTTACAAAACTGCTGACTTTATCAAAAAATAATGTTAGGAGACCCCTATTATTTTTACAAGACCTATTCAACGACACCCCACACACCAGTGTTGAAAAGAAAAAAAAAATTCACCCCCACTTTAGGTGTTCGAGAGGTACCCGAAAAAAATAAAATTTTTGAATTTTTATTTTACCGTTCTGTCGGCGTTATACATACACATACTTATACCAAATTTCAGCTTTCTAGTACTAATGATCACGGAGCTAAGCCGCGGACGGACGGACGGACGGACGGACAGACGGACAGACGGACATGGCGAAACTATAAGGGTTCCTAGTTGACTACGGAACCCTAAAAACAAAGCAAGAAATTACAATTAATGGTAAACAACAGGCGGTCTTATCGCTAAAGAGCGATCTCTTTCAGACAACCTTTGGGTACTGGAGAACTTGAAAATTTATTGTATTATTAGGCGGTACAAGCAAACATAGATATTAAAATAACCTTAAAAACTAGGCCACACATGTTTAAATGCTGTTCATGTAGTCGCCCGTCGCCCTAATAATATGACACCCTTCCGCCAAAATTTTTGATGAAGGCCGCTAGCTTGTCAGTTGGAACTCTCGACACATAATAATTAAAATGGTCGTCGTTGTGGCGAGACTCCAACTTCACAACCTTCGGAAAGAGTCTGATCTTTAGGATCTCTTGAGCCTTCGTAGAATAATGTAGACGGGATAAATACAACAGCGTCGTCGGCATACTCGTAGTTTATAATAGTTGATCAGCTATTTAGCTAAATTAAATACTTAGATAATAATAGTCTCTTCAGTCCGCCATTTTTATTACATTAGGTTTAGCACTTCACCATTACTTTATGAGAATTTATGAGTTTAATACTTTAGAAGAATCAGAATTTAGCATGCACGTTAGCTATTATCTTACCTAGCCTCAATTATTGTGAGGCCATTTACATTGAAAAAAGCGAAATGTGCGTAATACGCAAAGATTCACTTTTGGAACACTGCACCGTTTTGGTTTTATACAAACCTAATAATTTGCGTACGAGCAAGAGAGCGAACAGGGTGCGAGTGTGAAAGCAAGCAATTGTGGCAACCTAAGAAGCGTTCAAAAGTGAACGTTTGTGGATTATGTTTGATACTTTTTGCTGCGCGGGGTAATCGCAAAGTCCTCCCTCCCGGTAATGCGTAAAAACTAGCCTATAAAGTCTGTCTAAAATCAAATATCTGTTGTAAGTACTTAATTGTCATAGTATACTCGTATATACTCGCGTAATCATCGTGAGCGTTGTACACAATACCTCATTCCCAGTTGTCTTCGGGCCGTCATTTTCATTCCAAAGAACCAGCTGTTCGTATTTCCCTCGTGACACTACCTAATTAGCAGCAGCTCTCATAAGCCGGATCTACACCAGCGGAATAACCCGAGCGGAATGACGTGAAATGGATCAATTTCTGCTGGTTACGAGGAAATGCTGCAAAACCGTACAAGGTCCCGCTCCCTTTATGCAGATCCTCTGTTGCTATTGCTAGGTGATCAGTGATCACCTCTGCCTGATCTCATTGTTGCATATATAACGAATCGACCTAAAAGGGTGAAATATTGGTTATTGAAGTTGTCATACAATGAAAGTGAAGAGCTGATAATGAAATGCACGAGAAGAAAGTGAACTCATGCTTCACACACACACATAGATATAGTAAGTTACTATAATACTGCTATTGTTTACACAATTACCGTAGACGAAACTGTATATATACAAAGTTACAAAACTATGTTCATCATAACTTATAACATGTGTGGGTTTGTTTGTTAAATTATTTCTACTCGCACATTGTTTTAGCGCCCGCGTCAGAATAGTTACAACTAATTTGAGCATTTCTCAAAAAGTTTGTACTAAATTAAGACTTCAATTAAAGTTCAATTTCATTTTCCTATTTCGTTACCAATTATTTCAGTAATTTTACATCAATGTTATAGCTATGTTTGATAATTAAGGTTCTGTCATGCTTGTTATTTTTTAATTACTTATATACTTTTTATATTTTTTATTTAAATATGACATCAATATTATCAAAGAAACTTAGTAACGAAATAGCAAAAATATAATTGACGTCTTCAATTTGTAAAAACTTTGTGAGAAATGCTCATTTTCTCAAACATGTAATGAAATGTCGTTATAACATGCGTTATAACAGGCTTCGAAGTATCATGATCGGGCGGAACAACTCGAGAGGACTGTAAATGAATTTCATACAAAATTTCAGGGTTAGGCCGGGCAGTAATTTTTTGTAAACATGGCGTCAGTGTTCATGAACAGGCTAAACAGTTTTGAGTGGTGTATTGCTTATTTCATTGAGAAAAGCACAATACATTACCGTCGCCCATAGACACCTGAAACACCAGAGGAGTCACAAGTGCGGCCGGCCTTTCAGGTGGGAGTACGCTCTTTTCTTGAAGGTTTAAAGGTACTTAGAAGGTACTTAGGAATATGTAACTAAGTTATACATTTGATTTGGCTTAGGTTATTCTCCTCCCAATTTATAAGACTTTGGCGGCCCACCCACACTACTGGAATCTATTTCCAGCAATTCCGACCAAAGATAACTAACTTGCGTAATTTATCGGGTTGAATATTTCTGAGCTATCAAGTCGGGTTGAATATTGAAAGGCTTGAGGCTATTTTTATTATGTTTACTTGCATAGGTAATAAAGTCCGTATGCTACTGCAAATAAAGCAGAGAAACGAGGGCTCAAAAAGAATGGCGTGGGATCTCACACGCATATATTGACGTCACTAATTACCTCTATTGCATCGGTCGTTACCCAGACACTACCCACGCTCGGGGCGCTGGAAATATCTTTCTTCTATAAGGATTTGCTTAGTCTTAGATTAAACATAGTTTGGATTTTATAAAAATAAAGTCCTTAACAATAGAAATTTATCTTTGAAAAAAAAACGCATTAAACTATAACGCTATATATTTTATGCTAACGATTATTCTTATGTTTTTTATTAGTAAAGATTTATTAATAAAAGTAATAGTACATTATTATTCTTATTGTAAATAGGTACTATGAGCTGCAGAATTGGCAGATCATTGTTTGGTTTTAGAAGAATGATTGATTATTTTGAAGAATGATTTATTATACTTTGGCGGTGTGGATGGGCAGGACTTACACTAGGTTGTCGAATACATTTACTTGGGCCAGATAGATTCTTTCGAAAACAGGCCAAAACGCCTGGGAGCTTCTGGTCCACGAAGGCTTTATTGAAGGGTAACCGTCCTCTAGCTGTTTCTTAAGCGCAAACTTGTCGACATGTGCATACTTCCCTCGGCGTTAAATTCTTTAGAATCAAGTTAATTTCATCAACTTTAAAATAACTAGTGGTTCTATGAGCTATAGACCTCGCGAGTTAGTTTGTATTGCAATTGCTGAAATTTATATTAGTTTAAGATTTATACCCTCATATCGCCGCCATTTTGTTAAATATCGAAAAACCGAATGGACAAAAAATTCTATGCACATATCGAACCTACTCAAAAAATTTCATGAGAATCGGTTGAGAAATGCGAACTCTACACGAGAACAGTCGGAAAGCATCTGGATACCCAAACATACAAAGCACTCCGGATGACACAATCACTGAGTCCTAAAAGGAAATCCCTTCCTATCTTACACGGAAACTGAATGAAATATTCAGCCCATTCTCTTCAAATTTCAGCTTTTAGGCTTCATGCGTAAAACCACCGAAATACAGCCGATTCTATAACAACAGACATTTTTACCCTTATCTTAAGATCTCCGACACAGACCTTATTCTTGTGGATAACAGGTCGTAAGTATATTAAGAATTGAATTTAAACTCGATTTTTTCGAAACACAAGGTTCAGATTCGGAGTCTAGATTATTTTACGCTTTCATTTCGTACCACCATTCGTCACGATGCTCTCCCAGCCTGTAAACTCGGTAAACCCGGTTAAATCACGTGGTTAATATACCAGAGTAACTTGGTACCTAACCCGTGCGATTTTGAACTTAAGTTTCTGGGAAGTAGAGTTGCTATGTTTAGTGTATGACTCAGGTGTGATGTCGTTGGATCGTGGCTTTCTGTCACATATCGTGTAAATTTGTTTTGCGTTTGGTGTGGTAGACGAGCGATTTTTAGTCGTGCAACATTTCGGTGATTATTCGAGCGTTTTAACCGCCTCATTACCTTGACCCCGATATTGACGAACCCCGTACCGTACATGATCAAAGGCGTCATTTTATATTGTCTTCTAGAAGATGCGTATTTTTAAAATTATTATCAAAGTAACGGTAATGAGGCTCGTCTCTAGTGTAGTTCTGCAGTTGGCGTTGAGTACGATGTCATCAAAGAACACAATATTGTTGTGTGGTTTTGTACCCCATTATTATTCGTCATAAAAGTGAAACGTGGTTGCAAAATATTACAGGACTGACAATTATTCAAGTCGTCAAATCTCTTTATCGGTTAACGGTAGATTGTGAAGAACTATAATATAATGTAAGACCTACTTTTTGTCCTCACAATATTACAATAAATATATGATTATATGATTATGGCTGTAATGTATATGTATAGCTTAAATAACAAATATAACAAAAAAATTGAGACCTCAGCGAGTTTTACCTCTGTTAAATGTAGAATAGTCATATAGTAGGACTAAACGATTTTGTATCCGTGGACTAAAAAACATCAAGTTGAAAAAAATGAACTAAGCTATTTTTTCCCTAACCCCATCAATTTTAGAACTAAGTTTTATAATTCCCACACAAAATGAAAGTGTCATAGTCGCTCGTCTATGCTGCCTTGTTTGAATCAACGTAATTTACGATACTGAGAGCCTTCAACCGATACTATTAATCAATATGTAACTTTAATTAATTAATGGTATATATAGAGATCTCGTGATTAAAGTTACTAATTAAATTGATTGATTGGAACATGAATTACTTCAGAATTGGAATACCAAGATACAAAATCTTGTAGCATTAGATACACAATTGCAATATAAAGTGTGGTGACGATGTCAACGATGAAGCATGCTTAACCTTAGCAGATAGTGCTTATTCACTCGCACCTTAAATAAATCCAATGTATATTGCCCCTGAAACAGCAATAACTAACTAACTGCTACGTCTTACCCCATTAGACAATACACTATGTTAGTTAGCCTTATCCCACCTTACTTTGATGCCAGACGACTATAATAAGTTCAAAATCTTTATTTTCACAGCAATTGATGACATTCTTTTTGAAGATCCCCATCGATCCTATTTTTTATTGGGATCAAATGGAATTACGAGTAACTACGTTTATAGTGCACTAAAACGGTGCGGTGAATTCATGGGCAAGTAAAGATATCAATATTTGTGTAGGTATTTGCCTAGGATCTTCAAGTACCGTACAAGAAGCCACAAGCAACAAAGGCTTTGCTAAGGTTCGTGGAGGAGTTGGGGTGGTTGGAAAAGCGCTTTTCACGCAAAATGGGCACGTTGGATGTCGACTTGCGGAAAATGCCCAGCGCACTTAACTAACTAAGTATGGTATTTGCCATTTCGACCACGAAGGAGTGCGCTTAAGTACCAAATTACCTTAAAATTACTGGTTTGTTGAATTATGAGGATTCTGAAAACAATTTCAAACTAGCCTTTCAATAAATAAATAAAAAAAACATAAAATTTTGGTGGCTTTGAAGTTGCTATTTCAAAGTACTGTCAATTAAATAGTTTTGATGTTTTTTCTTGAGTTGACATATTGAGCAATTTTTATACATATAATAGTATGTTGTATAATTAGTCATCGTCCCCATTCACAGATTTATTTGCAATCCGTTATCACCTCTATTATGTTTGGCATTTACTCTCCATTTCAATTTCGACATCAGAATCTGCTTATATTAGTTCTCTTCAAACCAGACACTCATAATTAAATTCAGAAAGCGATCCGAATATTTCTTTTTAATATTCCTTCACTGTGGCACTGAATATCTCACATTCAGTCCATTGTAAAAGAACCATCGGAAGTGGGACGGAAGTAGAATTTATAACTAAGGAACTTTTCGCTCACTCAGATGTCGAATGACGTCATCTGCTAGGATCAGTGACAAATTGCCATTCAGTTTTCAAATATACCTACCGTTGAGATAAAAGTTCGGTTTTCTGAGTCAAGTACCGCGTGAAAAAGCGTCGTGAACTCGAACGATTGATATACTGTGAACATGTTACTTGATATACATCATATAAATTGTGTTATAACACAATTTAAACGTATATTGAAATTAATGCAATTTTACATTTTGTACTTAAGTAAAGTATTTTTCATTTACTATCTGAGAAGCTTTGTGTTTGTTTGATAATTAAAGTAGTTATCAAGGTACTGAGAAAAGTAAATTAAATTAAGTCATTCATTTTGAAAAAATCATAGAAAATGTTGGTTTTTGTTAAAACTTTTGTCACAGGGTTTCAATGCAAATTGTATTGAGAATATAAATGAACACTAAAGCCCTTTTATAGAGTTATGTTATTTTTGATACCGATCCGTTGCATTGAACAGTGTATCTCAGGGCTTATCGGCATTGGCTTATGAAGATTTTTGCCGAAACGGAAGAGCAAGTTGATATAATGATCAAACTAGAATCAGATTCGTTCGGGAGTGCTTCTCGGAGTCATCCTCTATCGTAACAATATTCGCCCAGAAAGAAATAACGAAAAACACGTCGAATACTGGAACATCTATGACCTTTTGTTCACTTGCCGTCTGGAATTACAAACGTTTGTTATTGACAGCTAAAATAATACCTTTTGCTTGACAATAAAACTCTTCTGTACTGTCTAATAAATACTTCTTTTCGGCCCATGTCGAATAATCTACCATTTTCACGAGCAAATATAGTAACTGGTGCAATTGTACTTGTATTGTACCCTACCAATTAATTAAACGACTTCCGTATACTAACCTCCGTTGAAAATAAACTACGTCTTAAGAGGCCACTCATGAATATTCCACAGCAAAACCGATTACTTCTGTAACATCCTATCTTACTAACTTCTAAATTTACTGATGCAACCTAACTCCTAAAGAATGAGGTTTATTTTCCAATACAATTCAAAATGAGAGAGATAGGAGTGAAGAATTATTGAAAATTGTATACAAATTTGGGCCCCAATCCCATACAATTATCCTTTGTGGCGTTCATACAGACCCATTTATGTGTGACCTTCCTTGGCTGTAATTTAACCCAATTTCGGAAGGATTATGTCTTTGGTTTGCAAATGGACGGAATAATTTGAATCCGTTTCTATTGAAAGCTTTAGGCTGTTGGGTCACGTGAGTATACAGGGTGAATAACCAAAAAAAAATTAATGAATATTAATAGGAATTTATCCTGAAAAATTGAAGATGCTGATGTACCCATAACATAACGTCACAATTTGGTGGACAAATGGTTTCATTTCTCTAACTTCGTTCGTACGGGCATGAACTTAGTCATATCAAAACCCTCTTTTTAGTTAGCTTTCGAGCAGTACCGCACCGTATCGTAAAAAGAGGCAAACGTTATCACTGTACTTTGTGCAAACGAGATAGAATTTAAAACTCCCTTTCAGCTAACCTACTTAACGCAACCCTAAAAATGTGATAAAGTACAGCCCCTCATGCTATCGTTAAATCGAAGATATAAAAAGCAAAAACGTATGAACTGAGCGAAGTGTCATTAATATCATGTCATCGCCTTTTCTAAAGGTCCTTTTATATAAGTGTGAATTCGCTCCGAAGGTCTTGCTGTAACGATTGGCAGTAAATCCTGGGTCTGCCCAGACCCAAATAATAATGTCCCATAAAATACCTACTTCCTTCAATTGTTTCTAACATATCTGAAGGGAGAGGCGGCGTTGGCAGCGAACATCATCGATTATCGTAATGATATGAAAAAACATCACTGATTTTGCTCCATCATGCTCTGCCGTCGTGACTTCATAGTAATGCATAACGTAGGTCTTTATATAACTCTATCGGTCTTAATTATTTATTTGTACTTAGGTACCTAAAGTCGTAATATCTATTGACAAGTTGACATGTATTACCGTATAATAACGTTATTGATCTGTAATAGTACATTACATCAGAGGCCGGGAAAATGAGGATTTCCGGCCAAGTAGGTATATACCGGATAGTGATACGAGGCCGGGAATCCGTTTTCACGACGAGGCATATAATAATATAGTGCTTTTCTCAAACATACAATGAAATAAAAAAATATACTTCAAAGAACAACATTTTATTAATTGACAAATAGGACATTTTAGTCTAACAGCCAACCTTTAAAAACAAAACCTGCTTTTTGTCAAACCAGCCAGCTGTGTGAATGACCTTTTTTTTTTTTTTTTTCCCTTGTGGCTTTCACTTCTTGCTCTCAGCAAGAGGTATTTCGCCAATGACGACGTTTGGACATATCACACGAGAGGAGATTGATCGGTAGAAAATTTTGATTTTTGTGATGGGATATGTCATGTAGGAGACCTAAAACAAATAACATTTATGTTAAGAACAGCACAGACAACACAAGACGTTTGTACAGTTATTAATAAAGAGCGGGAAGAGGATGACGGTAAGTAGGGCGTGCCAACATATAGGATAGGAGAATCAGAAAAGACGAATAGAAAGATAAGAATTGCGTTTTATAATCTAATATTATAAAAAAAATTATAAAAATATACTTCAAAGAACAACATTTTATTAATTGACAAATAGGACATTTTAGTCTAACAACCAACCTTTAAAAACAAAACCTGCTTTTTGTCAAACTAGCCAGCTGTGTGAATTACCTTGTTGTTGAAACCAAAAAAAAGTTACTTTGCAAGCCTGAAAAGCAGTATGAAATCCCTTTACAGTCCTCTCGAGTTGTTGCGTCCAAAAAGCGATACTTCCGAGCCTATTATAAGGAACGTAAAGACAATATTTCATTGCATGTTTGAGAAAAGTAATTTTACCAATAAATTGTATATCAATTCAATATCTCAATTTGATATTGTTAATTTCATAATATGGGTGTAGATACAATTTTTAAGAAAAGAGATTGTATTTCGAAATAAATGTCAAGGTTTAATTTCTTTGTTCTCTCTTG
Source organism: Apotomis capreana (assembly GCA_947623375.1). NCBI lineage: Eukaryota > Metazoa > Arthropoda > Insecta > Lepidoptera > Tortricidae > Apotomis > Apotomis capreana. Next base: position 16,790,261 of record OX392514.1, on the reverse strand, counting down.
ACGGCTGATTACTACCGTCAAATACGCGATATTGAATGACGTAATCAGTGGCGATTATTATAATATATCTTTCAAATTCGCTCCAACAACCGAAATATAAGAACACGCACGTTGGCCACATGGTTGAGAAATGGAAATATCGTGGGCGGAAAAACCGAATTGCCGAATGAAACCGATTATCATAGGCGAGTGAGCATCCCATCAGGACTCCGCTGAGCGGGTCTTGACTCGACACCGGCACGTAATTACGATCCATCACGTGATCACGTTGGAGCTGAATAAAATGAGCATCGGTCACCGAGGGAAGATCAAAAGTTGGATTCGTTAAATAATTGATACAATTACAATAATCATACACAGATGTCGATAGCGTTATCACCGTATCTGATATATCGAAAATAATTTGACACAAGTAGAGTTTTGCCGCGAAATAGACCCCCAATTCAGCTATATCGGTTTAACACGGTCGCACGGTCACGTCAGTTACAGTTGGATTATTTTGAAACACATATTTAACACATGTCAGGACCCAAATAACGTAAATCTGCACGACCTATTGAATTTCATAAAAAAACACAAGCAATGATTTTTCAAGTATCTATAAACGTTTTTTACTTTCTATTTGATACAATTGCGTTCATGTTATATTTTTTCTTATCACCGCGTGAAGTATTTAACGATAATAAATCTTACATTAACGTATGAATGTCTACACTAGGGAAATAATAATAAATTGTTAATGATTAAAATGGTATCATGAATTCATGACACTCTTTTAATTAAATTCCGGAAGGCGTAAGTATGACTAGGTATGCCAGAAAATGCTCCCAAAGGGCATCCCTTGAGAAATTGAGGGATCTGAATATCCTAAATTTCTTGTAACTGAACACTTCACGTCCTAATAATAAATGTTCTGCTCTGAAATCGGACTTAATAGTGACGAATATAATGAACGTTGCACGACGACGGTTGTACTTTTTGTATCTATATATGCATTATGCGATGATAAAACAACTTAAAACAACTCAAAACTTTAAACCATTGAAACAAAGATCAAAGCTTAAAGAAAAATTTAAAATGAGTTACCTGGTGGAACCCGGTACCTGTGGATTTCCGGTCCAAAGCGTTAACATTTCCGCCACCCTAACTACCAAGTAACCTATCGAATTCCAACCATACCAAGTAACCTATCGAATTTTTCCTTATAAAAAAAAATGAAAATAAAAAGCGTTTATTTCTGACTAAATATGCTTACTTATGCTTTGTGTGTCGATCTTTATATTGTTAACTAACTGTGCCCCGCGGTGTTACCCGCTCATCCCACGGGAACACTAAATTTATTCGGGATTAAAAGTATCCTATGTCCTTTCCCGGGTCTCAAACTATCTCCATACCAAATTTCATCTAAGTCGGTTCAGCGGTTGAAGCGTGAAGAGGTAACAGACACACAGACACACTTTGACATTTATAATATTATAGTATGGATTTAAAAGGCTTTACACCTTAATAGTTTGATATAAAAATTGTGGTGTGTACATTAAAAAAATTAGACATTACATGTTTCATAAATTTATTACTCAAAATGGTTTTAAGAGCGTAGAATCAAATAGATCTCCTGGCAAGTGACTGAGCATATCTGCTTTTCCTTCAAGAATGAAGCAAAATAAACTAGTCAAACTAAGTAAACAGGTTTTATCGGTCAACCTCTATGTAGGCTTCCACGGCAGGATAATAATATTAACAAATGTGTGTAGTTTGGCAACATTTTAGTAGGATCTGAATTCTTTTCTAAATACGAGCACACATGACATAAGCCATGTAGCCCGGAGAATTGACGGCCGTTGGGGCAGCAAAGTCCTAGAGTGGCGACCACGTATTGGAAAGCGCAGCGTTGGTCAGCCCCTGACTAGACGACCGGATGACCTCGTGAGGGTAGTGGGGAATCAATAGATACAGTCTGCTCGGGATTGCTCTTTGTGGCGAGTCATGGGAGAGGCCTATGGGCAGCAGTGGATGTCTGTGGCTGATAGATAGATAGATGACATCGGTGGCAAGCGCCGGTCATAGGAGAGAGCGGAAGCTCACATCATGCTCTTTCGCTCCTGATGTGGTGGCCAGACCGACTGGCGCAGCGGGCGAGTGTTGGTTGAGGCAAACTTAAAAGATGCACAAACGTGGTTCGTACCAAGTTCGTACCTAAATAATAAATGCACCTATAGTGGTCATGGAAACTACACGAAAACATTAAGAGGATATAATTAATATATCACTGCTCCTATTCCTAGATTATTCCTAGATTATATACAGTTTACGTTAAGTTTGACGACGGGGTTGGCGCAGTGGTTATCTTCTGAGCCGACGGTCCTCGGTTCGAATCCCGGCAAGGGCAAATATTTATGTGATGAACTCGAACATTTGTGCCTGGGTCATGTTATTTGTATTTAAGTATGTATTTATCTATATAAGTATGTTTATCGTCGTCTAGGTCCCATAACACAAGCCTACTAGAGCTTACTATGGAACTAGATTGATTTGTCTGAGGTTGTCCGATTTATTTATTTATTTGCACCTGGTAACTATGGAGTACGGATATAAATGAGGTCCAAACTTAACGTAACCGACACGTAACATTTTCTTCCCAGTCAGTTCCTAAAATGGAAATTGACGAGAACGAAACCTCAATTTGTATGGAAAAAATAGCAGTGGTATTTCCTCTTAAGTTCAATAATAAACTCTGCCATGCTACGGTAAAAGGACGTATCTTACTATGACATCCGCATAAAGATACGACCTTTTACCGTAACACGCCAGAACTGACGGTAATGCGTAGAAAAGGGTATAATGGTAGTCGGTAAACCCCAATCTCTCCCAAGCGTGTAATTTTATTGGCTGAATTGTTTTTATGCTTTTGTTTCAGTAAATGTTGTTGTTATAGGTATGTGATTTCTTCGTAACAGATTTATTATAGGTAAGTACTGAAAAGGAAACTAATATCTTTCGCAAAAATAGAACTGCGAACGTATTGCCTGAATGTTACTTACTGAAAATACGTTAACTTTTTCAGGTCGGTTTAACGTGACTTATAAAACATTGGTAGTCTTGGATTTTTGGTCTATGTTGAATGATATAGTATTTTGATAATCAATATTGAAGCGAAAAATAATAAAGACACAAAATATATTTTTCTCTTTTACTTGTTCTAAAAACATGCCTATAACAATCATAATACTTTCTCCAAATTAGGCTACTAACTTTCTACAATCTAGTGTTAGCAATACAATTTCATTACGGTCGTATCCCAAAATGAAAACGTTAACTTGATTCAGTAATAGTTCATGCGTGCAGACGCCGCGAAAGAAGGGCTTCTTGGGTGAGTAGGTAATATGCAATGAAATAAAAAATTCACCACTCAAAAAAAAAAAAAAAAACAGCTGTTTAGCCTGTTCATGAATACACATGCCATGTTTAAAAATTAAAAATTACTTTCCAGCCTAGGCCTTTAATGTTGTATGAAATTCCTTTACAGTTCTCTCGAGTTGTTACGCCCGAATCGGGCGTAACAACTCGAACTATCATGTTTCGGGCGGCCCGAAACCTGATAGTTCGAACCCTGTTTTGACACCATTTCATTGCATGTTTGAGCAAATAATTTTACTTGACGCCTGCATCATCTAGTTATATACTATAAAAATTGGGCAAGTGCGAGTCCGACTCGCGCATGAAGGGTTCCGTACCATAATCTATAACAAGTTTGTTGTATGGGAGCCCCCCTTAAATATTTATTTTAATTTATTTTTAGTATTTTTTGTTAAAGCGGCAATAGAAATACATCATCTGTGAAAATTTCAACTGTCTAGCTATCACCGTTCTTGAGATACAGCCTGGTGACAGACGGACGGACGGACGGACGGACAGCGAAGTCTCAGTAATAGGGTCACGTTTTTACCCTTTGGGTACGAAACCCTAAAAATTGGGCAAGTGCGAGCCCGACTCGCGCATGAAAGGTTCCGTACCTATACATATATATAAACTATGACAAGTTTGTTTTAAATGGGAGCCCTCCTTAAATATTTATTTTATTTTATTTTTAGTATTTGTTGTTATAGCGGCAATAGCAATACATCATCTGTGAAAATTTCAACTGTCTAGCTATCACCGTTGTTGAGATACAGCCTGGTGACAGACGGACGGACGGACGGACGGACAGCGAAGTCTCAGTAATAGTTTTTACCCTTTGGGTACGAAACCCTAAAAATGAGCTCCCTTTTCAAATTTGGCGATCTCATTTGTGTACAACATTTTCGAAACTTGTTATCAAGTTAAAGTACCAGTAATAATGAGGCGTGAGCAAAGAAAACCTTAGCGCGTTTAAGAGTCGAGAGGAATTTGAAGGGTTCTTTGTGTTTGAAACAAAGAGCGTTGTTTGAAGAAGTCCTGTGTAAGCGGAATTATTAAACCATGTTCAATACAGAGACAGGAAAAGATATTTAAAAAAGCTTTGCTCATAACATTACGTAGGTATAGTACTTACATTCAATATTAGCTGGCGTGTTTCCACTTGAGACCGTCATTAGCAATAACAATAGGATTAAGTTGTGGCGGGTGAATTTTTTGTAAACCTTGCAAAACACGTGCGGCAGGCGGTGTTTCAAACGTTTTTGATACTTTCCCTCTGTTATCTTCCTTTTTATCATATTACTTAGCAAATAGAAATACACAGTTGAAAAACATCACACCAACCGTAGGAGATAGTGTCATTACCAAAATTCGTCATAATTATTAATACTTCGGATCCGATTCTGTGGCAGAATTCTTACAATCACTGTAAGAAAGTAGAACAAGGATTTTTAAAAACATCATCATCATCAACTTTATAATAAATGTTGGATTGGAAGCGACTCATCGGAGAATAAAATCGTGGAAAATAATTCTGAATCAGAAGAAATCAGTGAGTAGTCATAATTTAAAAACCTCATGTTTTGATTTATTACTTTAAAATAAATAAATAATTTTTGTTATTGTATTTTATTTAACATGCCTGTATGTTTTTTTTTTATTATTCTATGAATATTTAAAATTAAGTATCAACACTGATTGGTTTGCAACAAAATAGACAAGGCCGAAACGGCTCCTTTAAAAATGAATGAGCTCTATGGGTGTTTGGTTTATTACCCTTATTGTTTAGGTTCAAGTGGAAACGCGTCAGTTAATATTGAATGTACTATAAGCATGTAAGCATTGTGGATTTATAACTTCGGTCGCGGAGGACAAAAATCGTAACATAACTAAAAAAATATTCAAGCAATATCCATAGGTACCTATCCATACGCGTACTTAAAAAATTACAAATCTTGTCCGGCTGTTTTATTGTGATGTGGCCGTAACTTTAACTATTAAATTTCTTACCGATAATAATGACGTCATTTTATATGATGTGAGGCGAATCATACATGACGTTGTTAAAAAAAATCTTGAAATCATAACCCCTCTAGTATAATTGTATCTGTGTAGAAATACGATCGAATCATTGACACCAAGTATAAAATACCAACCCTACCGCTGTAAATACAGTTAGAATTGGAAAACAACATTCTAAAAGTTTTAGTCAAACGGTCCAAACTTTGGTCAAACGTTGTCAAAGATATCAGTTTGATCGATTTATTGGTCAGATAAATCTGCGGAAACCAACTGCAAAGTACACTTGATACTAATTGGCTTTCAGCTAGAAGTCGTTATGTCTCATTATTCAGTAATATCTTATCCCAACAGCACTAAAACTTAGATCTGGGGTCCAATGTTACTTAAAAACGTTAAAACATATATACTTATATTTAATGTATATGTTTATGTATATGTCTACATTGGTTTATAATTGTTTTATATCACCCACTAATTATTTGGTTTATTTATCATCAACTTCACTAACCAAACGTTGTCTGGAAGCGATCGTTCTTTAGCCATAAGACCACCTGTTGCCTACCGTTTCTATTTTTTCTTGTTTTAGTATTTCTTTTGTAAATGTATTATTGGTATTTTAAAAAAACAGTCTTAAATAAAAATCGGTTATTTTCTTTAAGTTGCCTTCTGTGTTATTGCGAAATTACTCGCGAAATTGACCGAAGTTGCCCGAAGTTGCCTTAAGTTGCCCGAAGTTGCCCGAAGTTGCCCTAAGTTGCCCGAAGTTGCCCGAAGTGCCCGAAGTTGCCCGAAGTTGCCCGAAGTTTCCCGAAGTTGCCCGAAGCATGGGTTTCCGCAGCGAAGTGGAAGTGCCTCACCCCCCTGACGTATTTGGCCGACTTTCGACAACTAGGCGAGTAGTGTGGTGCCGCAAATTAGAAACCTACTCCTCAGTACTACTCTTTGGAGCGGATTCAACCTACTTCAACTAAAAGTCATTATGGTCCGTTAGTAGTAATATATTTTCCCAACAACAATGAAACTTGGATATCATTTCCAGCCACTGAATAGTTGGGACTATAAAGCGCTTTAAATCTGAACAAAACTGTAGTTTGTTTGAACAAGTTTAATCCGAAATTCGTGTTTTTACGAGCAACTGCCTATAGTGCCTGGAATGCTTAAATAAAAATTTTCACGTCCGACCGAGAGTACATTCCAATTAATCCATAGAGTGGTCCACGTTGTAAAAATACCGGAAACGTACGAGTCACACTCGCCCACCGAGGGTTCCGTACAAATTTTCAGGTACCTACATAATATTGTATTATAAAAAGTTCAGGAATCGAGTCTCGCAGATATTTTTATGATTACATAACAAAATTTGTACAAAAGTTGTTAGATTGTTTCCTATACTGATTTTTCTTATACTTGTAGTCAAAAAGGTATTACATGCCAAATTTCATAGATCTAGGTCGGCGGAAAATACCCTTTAAATTTTGAATCCCTTGAGATCGTCGAAATATACGTTTTATGCGGCATAAACGGCCGTATCTTTTATTACGTTAACGTAGAAGTTTGGTTTTTTCACAGCTTCAACGGAACTTTTTAGATCTGAGTATATGGGTTTTAATTTCAACTCGATATCTCCACGCGTTCCCAAGATAAAAGGTCTTGCCAAACAGATGGACGGACGGACAGACGGACAACAAAGAAAAAAGTTCAGTTTCAAGTTCAGTTTGGAGAATAAAATCCATGTTTTAATTTATTGCTCCTATTACGGCCAGACCATGACTTCGTGCGAGCAGCGGAGCGGTGAGCGAGGCCCATAAGAGTGAGCGAGTCTCCGCGTTTCAGCCTGCTGCTTCCATCTATAGCCGTCGCTCGTCGCTGGGTGAATAAACAGCGTTTGTAACGCGTTTCGTTATTCCCATTTCTGCAAATATTGTTATAATAAATGATTGTTGAAAGTAGATCTTTTATGTACCCCGAAGCCACTTCCGAGTGCGATCCTAGTTCGATCATAATTAAAACTACTGGCTCTTCCGTTGTGGTAATAATCGTGAAAAAGGAATAACGCTAGAACCGCGCGGTTAGAACGCTAGTTGATTTACCCCGCTCCGCTTGTCGCGTGAGGTGGCCGGGCCGTTACAGGCCACACCGGGTATGCGCATACCCAAGTATCGTTGATCGGAAGCCGCACGAAGGACGCCGCCATTATTATAAACGCTATATTCACCGCGACCTTTAGAGGTCCCGGGAAATTCCCGATAACTCTATGTACCTACGAGTATTATTCCCCATATTGATATTTGATTTAAACTTACATATTTTTCACAGATTATTATAAAAAAGTAACTTAATAGCGTATGTAAATATATGTATCATTGTATTTATGGTAAATTTATTATATAATATACATTTATTCACTTGTATCTTAGATGCTTTCCGAACGATTAATTTTCAACTCTGCACCCACTTGAAGCATCTCTGTTTGGCCCTATGGTTGACTGGTAGAGAATGCCATTAGGCATTAAGTTCGCCATTTGTACTGACTTTTGTTTTGTGCAATAAAGTTTAAATAAATAAATAAATAGCGTTCAGTAAAATGTTACCGCAACGTTACGATTATGACCCCTAGTAGTTCCTTGTTGTTGATAAAGATGTGTAGGTAATATTAATGCGGGCACTACAACGGTCATGGTAATATGTTTTTAGATACTATATCTATGGTTTTTAGTAATGTAATCCGGTGAAAACGTATGTCAAAGTTGTCATAATTATAGGCGTCACTTTGGTACTGAATCAATTAACCGACTTGGTTTTATTGTATCTCACAACTTTTTGCGGTAGAAGGTTGCCATTTTATACATGTCATGTTTTTGATGGGATGCTTATTTCCAAATCACACATTGTAAAAGTACACGTAAAGTGGCGAGATTTCGGACATTAAACGTGACAAGGCATCCGTCACATTTTGACAAGATGCGAGTATGAATTCATGAATTCCTTACTCTAAGTGAGTGACAGACACATGCTTTGTCAAGCATCATAGGCATAGGCCCCCAGAAACATAAAATATAAAGTACGAATTATGTGCCTTTGAACGAGCACATGTTGTTTAAAATACTATATTCTGGTATTAATTTCGGCAAACGAGTGCCTGGGGATGATAAACGCTTTTGTGAATGCATCAGTGGGAATGCAGTCCGCTTGGCGAGTATTTGTAATACATACTTATTATGTAGCTTTAATATTGTATTATTTAAAGATGACTAAAACGAAATTGTATGAAATGGTAGGTATATGTATGGAATGGAATACTTAATTGTAAAATTGTAACTGTGTCTTACCCTTATAATCATTCAAACACAATGTATATTGTTCAATGAATAAATGACTAGGGATTTTGCTGACTTGCCGACTAATCGGTACAAAAATTGCCGATTAGTCAGCAATGCTGATCGTGATCATGCTTACCCAACGAAAAATCGCTGACTTTTGCAGCAGTTGCATGACAGGAATTTCAATCAAAAGGGTTATTACTAACTGTTTGTAGGTAACATGTAGATCGCTTCCTGGGGGCCTATGATCTACTTATAATATCTATACTATTAGCAGAGACTGTGAGTATAGACCTCACGAGTTCATTTCGAAATGGCTGGAATTTGTAATTTTTTACGCTTACCGCGCGAATATTTCCGCCATTTTGTATGAAATCGAAAAACTCAATAGATAAAAAAGTATAAACTTATCGAACCAACTTACAATTTTCAAGAAAAGAGCGTACCCCCACCAGAAAGGCCGGCAACGCACTTGTGACTCCTCTGGTGTTGCAGGTGTCTATGGGCGATGGTAATCGCTTTCCATCAGGCGATCCCTTTGCTCGTTTGCCCCCTATAAGGGTGAAGACCAAAAATATTGCTACCTTAACTCATTTAATTAAAATTTGTATCAACACACAAAATTTATATCATTGTACGACGACAAATTAACCATCAAATAATGTACCTTAAGGTGCTGTTTTGAGGTTCATTATTGTCTCGTAGGGCAAACGAGCCCGGGGACGGTCCCCAACCATCAGATGGACCGATCAAGTGAAGGGCCCTTCCTCAACCAAGTTTTGCTCGGTCATCAGAGATGCGATGAGCAGCACCGGTGGAGGCAGATCATAAAAACTAGGTGTAGAGCATCTATATCCACCGATGACCACGATCCTCAGTCATGAGGGAGCGACCACAGAGAGAGAGAGATTTTTTCGAAAATGGTTTCCTTTAAGTAGTGTTAGGTACCCGTTCGTAGTGCCCAGAAAGAAAGTTACTAGTCGTAAAAAAAATCTGGATCATTGGCAGACTTGAATTATATTTAGGTCGATAGTTTGAACAAACGAGTGCCCGCGGACGATAAAAACTTTTCGAACGCATCACTGGAACCGCTGTGTACTTCGGCACTATTCATAGTGCTGAATATCGCATTATGTATTATCGAAAGTTCGAACAATGCCATACTATATTAAAGCCGTAATTCAGCTCAAAAGCGAATATTGTGTACGACCATTGACTGAATCAAGCATTGTGGCTTTGGAGAGAATGGTTGAATTGTACCTGTATGTAACGAATAACAAGATGCCGCGAAGGCCACAAGCTATACGTACCAACGCAAACCGGAGGCGTGGTTTCGCTTTCCTTCAAATCGACGCCCGTTTATGCACAGTCGTTGGGGATAACACTGAAAAATCATAAGCAATAAAACATCTTGTATTTCAGTTTTTATGTCTCAGTTGTCCGTTGTATTCATCTCCTTAAACAATTAATCCTATTAAGCCCGACAGTAATAAAGTAGGAATTTGGTTTAATTAAAATACTTGGCATTCAGGGCTTTTAGATTGTGTTTATTCTTGTAAGACTAAGCATCAGTTCTTAAGTTTCAATAAACATTTCTTATTAATTTTTGTTACCATTTTCACGGTAAATTATTTAGAAGCATCCTCATAGCTTTCGATACCTTGTACGTTTGGCTGTGGTTTGGCTGATTGGCCTTCTTGAGCAAGAGCACTTAATGCAGCTATTACACTTTCCTAAATTAGTCACTGACGAGTGTCTCACATATTGCTGCATCCCTAGCAATATGTGAGACACGTATGGAGATAACTCAATCTCACTCCTTCGTATTGATTGATGCATCCCTCTCGTCAGTGACTAATTTAGGAAAGTGTAATAGCTGCATAAGGTAGTAACTAGTACGATTTCGTAAAGTAGAATCAAGATGGCGTTTACGATCCACGTTAGGTGGCCCTAAGGCATATAGTTAGGTATAAAACAAAGCAACTATAGTTGAAAAAAACCGCCCAAGTGCGAGTCGGACTTGCGCACCGAGGGTTACGTACAAACACTTCCCATCTTAACTGGCCGGGTTAAGTTAAGTTTGCACCTGCTATGTATGGCGCCGCATCCAAATGCGGTGAAAAGTTAACGCAACCGATCACGTGTGTTGTATGAGAGCCCCACTTAAATATTTATTTTAGTATTTGTTGTTATAATAATAATAATCATTTATTTCAGGTCATAGACCCATACAATTGTTAGTAACAATGATACTTAATCTATGTTAGCAGTATAATAGGTAGTCACAGTTCAAAATCCATTAAATTAAATATAACGCAAAATCAACATGAATTAATACAATAATAAATTAATTAATATAATAATAATAATATGGCAGAATTACATTTAGCAGGAAATTTAATAATAATAATAATGATTCATAATTGTCAAATTCAAGTTTAAAAATTTGATAAGTAGTATCTAGACGCAAGTGTCATTTTTTATGTGGTAATTGAGAATTAAATATTCACTGACAGTATTAATTATTTAATATATCTATATAAAGATTTAACCTGCCCTACCCAGTGCATTAATATGGGACAACCAAATCTGTCAGCAATCACCTTCATAATGCTGTTCTGGCTACCCCTGACACGTTCCATGATGGAGACAATTTTTTTACGCATGACAGCTTGAAAGCTGTCCGTAAGAGCCTCAGCGAACATGCCAGATGCACTACACCATTTAGGTAGCCCTAACAACATCCTGAAGGCGTTGTTGTATTGTACGCGAAGGGCGTTATAGGCTCGTTTGGTTATGGCGGCAACTGAAAAACCCCATCTGTGAAAATTTCTATTTTAACTGGTGACAGACGGACAGACAGACAGATAGACAGACAGCCGGGCGGTCAGCGGAGTCTTAGTAGTGTTTTCCCGGTTTTTACCCTTTGGGTAACCCTAAAAATCGATCTTTATTAAAGTACACAAAAACTATGACGTGCATGCTCAAATTGCTTGCTTTAATTTGGTTTTTGCTAATTTTTAAATAGGCAATGGGTGAACATTTCTGTTCCACGTAGTAGATACTATGATTTGAAACCAATATTGAGTGTTCGTTTAACTAATCAACACCACTTAATTACATTTTATAACCCTAGGATCCAACATTATGGACTAAACGCTTCCCTCGTTCAGCAATGCACTCAAAGGAGTACTGGCAAGATTCAACGCTTATCAAGTTATCTGCGCTACCTGAATAGTGTTGGATTTCCTATCAGGGGAAATCGGAAAGTTAGTGAGGACCTGACGTCAAACGGATATAGATAGGATTATAGTGTTTAAGAATATCTAAGCTTGGGGATAACTAACTTATCCTAGAGAAAGTCTATTAAGGCTGCACTCGACCAAACCTTGAAGGAAAGTCAAATAGACATTTTCAACGTTTCCTTGAATATGTTTAAAAATAATTTATATAAATTTAAGGCTGGCCTAAGTAATTAAATATTTTTGAGTAGTTTTGATCCCTCCCTCGATGCATCTAGTTATCTACCTATTCCTAGAATTGTGTATACGTAAATATGACACTTTAGTCTTTTAAGTATAGTGCAATAGCTTTTTAAATATTGTAACATTGTAAATTTAATTCTATTTAGTGTTTTTTTTTTTTTTATGTTACCTATTGAACATAAAGTCAGTATTAACGTAAGCGAATTTTTGTTCATAACGCACGTTGTGTTTGCCTGTAATTGGGTAAATACTCTGATATGTTTCGTACTTGCATTTGTTTTTTATGTATGTTATATAGTATTGTACCTGTTGGCAAACCTAATAAATAAATAAAATAAATAAAATAAAATAAAATAAACCTTTAATGCCAAGAACAGCGCAGTATAGTAACGTTAAAATAATATTATGGGGTTTTGACATTACTATCCAAGAGTAAGCGTTATTCTTGGATTTAAAGTTTTCCTCAAACATGCAATGAAATATCGGCATAACCTGCGTTATATGGGTTTGGACCAAAAAGTTGGATGAAATTAAGGCGTAGTTAGCGAGGAAATAAAAGCGATTGGAATAAGTTCCGTTGTGTGACAATAAGGAACCTTAAAAAGAACCTTAAGGTACGTTATTGGAAGGCATAGGAACCACCAAAAACATTTCATGTAAAATTGACGGCCAAGACTCACATTCTCATAACGCTTTCGCTGTAAAAAAGTTATCAGATCCCAGAAAAAGCCAAGCCCCTAAGCCCCGACTTTACTAACCCCACCACCTTGGTTTAAAAAGTATGGCATCAACTGGCTTCAAGCCCCTAAACCCGGAGTTTACTAACCCTACACCTTTGTTTCAAAAGTATGGCTTGGCCGTTTCATAGAGTACCGTAAATAAGTCCAACGGACCGTCTGGCCCATATGGTATCAATAAACTAAGTTTATGTCTTTGATAATATATACTTATAAACTTAATTCCTTACGATATAGGCCGGACAGTCCGCTAGACTTATTTACGGTAGTCTATGAAACGGCCAAGCCATACTTTTGAAACAAAGGTGTAGGGTTAGTAAACTCCGGGTTTAGGGGCTTGAAGCCAGTTGATGCCATACTTTTTAAACCAAGGTGGTGGGGTTAGTAAAGTCGGGGCTTAGGGGCTTGGCTTTTTCTGGGATCTGATAACTTTTTTACAGCGAAAGCGTTATGAGAATGTGAGTCTTGGCCGTCAATTTTACATGAAATGTTTTTGGTGGGATCTCATTTCTTTTTGAAAGGTGCTTTAGTTTTTTTTATTTTTTTGGGCTGTAGGGTTTCTTGAGCGTCAACTGAAGTAGACAATTGTGTATTTAAGAAATACTTAAGTTTAGCCCCATATATATATATACACTTTTATCCCCTATTATGGGAAACCCATACAAACTTCCATCCCCTTATTTAAAGGGTGGGGGGTGATTTTTTAAAAGTCCTACAATATGTATTTGATTTATAACAATGAGTCCCTATAGGTTTCAATTTTCAGACCTCTAGTATCAAAATTTGCGGATGTTTCATACAAACTTCCATCCCCTAGTTTAAGGGGTTGGGGGGTAAAAGTTCCAAGTTTTAGAATTATTTTGTTGTTTGTGTACTAATATTAGCTTACATACCAAATTTCAGCTTTCTAGGTCATCGGGAAGTACCCCAGAGGTTTTGATACGTCAGTGAGTGAGTGGCAAAATCGGCGTATTTTAGGTACCTATAAAACCTAAAGTATAAAAGCTAGATCAATTAAATTTTGTACATTTTATATGTTTGCTAACTGCATCTTAACCTGAGAATTTGGGCGCTCTAGTGTTAACTGGGACGAAACTATGAGGGTATGAATATGAGACGAAACGGTTCGAGAAAAGGTAGGTAGTGCCCCCTTCTTTTTTGTTCGTCTTGGCGGGGGCACTACCGTGCCCCCAGATATTAATTGAGTGAGTTAAGGTGGTAAACTTTTTGGTCTTCACCCATTTGACGACGCGGTTGGCGCAGTGGTTAAGCAACTGCCTACTGAGCCGACGGTCCCGGGTTCGAAACCCGGCAAGGGCAAATATTTGTGTGATGAACACAATATTTGTGCCTAGGTCATGGATGTTCTATGTATTTAAGTATTTATTTATCTATATAAGTATGTATACCGTCGCCTAGTATCCATAACACAAGCCTTCTTAAGCTTAATTTGGGACTAGGTTGATTTGTTTGAGGTTGGGAGTCGTCCACATATTACGTCACGCAAAATGTCGACTTTTTGAACCCCTCCCCCCCTATGTCACGCTTTTTTGCTATACCTTTAACATGTAGTGTCACGTTTGGTATGACCCCCCCTCCCCCTTACGGTGTTACGTAATATATGGATGATCCCTTGTCTGATATTTATTATTATTATATAATAGGCTTCAAAGTATTACGTTTCGGGCGGAACAACTCGAGATTACACTGTAAGGGAATTTCATACAAAATAAAAAGCCTAGGCCAGGAATTGTTTTTTTTTAACATGGCATCTGTGTTGATGAATAGGCTAAAGAGCTGAATTAATTTTTTTTTAGTAATGTATTTTTTATTTCATTGTATATGTTTGAGAAAAGGGCTTGCCGGCTTCGTATTGCTATCTAGCATCCCTATGGTCTATACCTACTCACCCGGCAAGCCCTTCTTTCCCTGCGTCTACAGTAAGTATTGTACTATAGTTCAATCCAGCTTAAGATAGTTAAACGTCTTCCTTTTACCCACTCGAGTAGCAAGAAATCGGTACAGAATAGTTTGAGAATAAGATAGACAGTATAAAACATTAAAACCAGATGAAGATAATAGAGTGACTCTAATGCCGGCTGGACACTTTCGCCGAAACCGGGCGAGCCAAGCACGCTGTCTTATTCCAATTGTTTAAGTAAATCATGAATGACCTGCATGTTTCGCACTTTCGCGGCGAGAGTGTACAGCCGGCATAAGTGTCCATGGGAAAAGCTATAGGTACCAATAAAATGGCGTACTTATTGTGTCATTCTTAATGCAATGTATGTACCTAGTATTGATATCCTATATTGGAAAATATTCTTTCAATTAACTTAGTAAACAGCAAACCAGTAAATAAAACGCCTAGATACTCGTAGTAATACCATGTATTGTAAGTCTAATGAAAATACATTTGTGTTACAATAAAGTTTTAATTAATTAATCAACAAAACAATTTATCACTTAGTTTAAACCATGACCTTATGCCTTATAATTGAATTTAGGAGGTAAAAGTTTTAAATTTAAAATGAACCCTTACCAAGAATTTCTCTGAAACATATAATAAAACACCTTATATTTAGTACAATATGTGGGCACCACCTGTGATTTTTTTTAAATAAGCTCTTGATACTTATTTACTAGAAACCCGGTATTTGTTATACCTACTTTGACTACCCCAGTTGTTGTTGATGGCCAACTCTTTAAAATTTAATATAGACATTTGCCAGTAATAATTCAAAAAGCCTCATAATTCAAAAAGTTCGTAAAGTCGGGTTACTTAAGCCCTAAGGGTAAAACTGTCAACCCATTTAAATCTATTTCAATTAATAGGAAAGCTCCTTAAACAGCAAAAACGGTCACTAAATATAATTATGTACCAATTGAATGAAATTATTTTTAATGGGGTAATGTTACCCCCTACAGCTGAAATAACCAGACCTTATGGTACCAACATGCTGTGACGGCGTCTGTGGTTGGTTGGTTACTCTCCTATAGTGATAATATTTCCGCTCGTCGCATCAAAATGTTATCAATAAGGCTTCAACCTCGGATTGTCGTGTTCCGCTACTGGATCGCTCTGATCTAGCTGATTCCCAATATCTAACATGATCTAAAAGTAATACGATACCCTGCACGTTATTAACTTTAATTCTGGCTTTCCTAACTTATAATAAAACTAAATTATAATTTGTGACACGTTTGTCGCCAACGGCATTGAAACTGCAAGTGAATAAATTATTCTTTGTTTTAAAATACTGAATGCAAATAATGTCATTAGTGTCGCTTGAAACATATTTGAAGTGTACAATGAACGTAATAATAAACATATTAATTTGTTGTGTTTACTTAACACACTAAAACCGCACATTAGTCTATTTAGAAACTTTCTCTGGTTAAAAAAAGATCTACGGGCCATATGGAATGTATTTGACGGAGACCTTGCCGATTTCAACGATTTTGTACATCGTATATGCTACTGCGGTCTAAGATTTGTATCCGTGACTGCTGGCATTCTTGAATTATTGGCCTATTAGCCAGAACACAGGGATATGCTGTGACAATCTGATTTTCAAGAGCTCCAATAGCTTTTACAAATAATTAGCATCTTATATAAGACTTATCCTAGTTTAATCTTAGATATACTTCATTTTGGCATACTGAACATTTATTTAAACTATTTAATTTTTATAACCGTGTTATTTGCCAATTCCCCGGAACCATAGTTATTTCTTTTATCCATGGGTAGACCCTGTAGGGTAATTTAGTAACCCTACCGGAGTGGCTTTGGTAAGTATTTAAGCTGACAATAGGAGAAGAGTCCCGACAAACAGCACGGCAGCTGTCTCAACGCTGGCGGCTCCGTTGCAAAAGTCTCCCGTGCAAGCATCGCATGTTAGGACGTTTCCCCCTGTCTGATTTTGTGGATCCATATACATGCAAGATCTCTCTGTGACGTCAGGCAGGCCTGTTGCACATCCACGGTGTACCACTGGAACTCCCAGAACTGCAAACAAGTATATACTGTACAATAAGCTGCAGAATTATATGGCCGAATTATGATTGAATTCATCCATAATTAATGAGCAGCCCATAGTACGGATTATAGAATATGTCTAGTATTTATTTTTGAAACGAGTTTTTATAAGTATCTATTTATATACATTAAATATACTAGAAAACTTACTAGTTCCTGTTAATTTAGCACAGACCATCACCAGTCGAGGGTCATTAATTTCTCTGTGCCGAGTCGCACCAGGGTACAGCTTCAAAACATCATTGGACTTAGATGGACAGTCCATTGTGAACATTAGTTGGTCATCTTTGATGTCAGTGGACCCTCGAAATGGATCAGCACAGCCTTTTCCACCCAAGCTGTTGGAATTACATGACCAGCACTTGAGGGATTTGCCTGAAAGATAAATACAACGGTACAAACTTTACTCTGTCATCATCATCAGCTCGCATCCACCCATTGTTGCACGCACACTTTCATGCTACCTTGCCCGGTGCTAATCCGAACCACAATTTTCCTGCTACCTTTCAAATGCCATTTGTTTATTTTTAAATTATTTTCATGAGTTCCATGAAAAGAAATTTCAAAGATTCCAGCATTGTCCTTTAGTCGAAATGTCATCTGACTCGCAACTGGGGAAATCATTTATCAATGACCAAGTCTAGGACACTATGTCAACATATGAGTAAGTATAAAATTGTAGACATGAAAATATCTTACTAATAAATCACATAAAAATTTGATGTTTACTACTCAATAAAAAACATTAAACGGATATATCACTGTTCATACTCCCATACTATCAGTTTGTATCAATGGATAAGTTTACGCTAAGTTTGCACCTGCTATGGCGTCGGATACAAATGAGCTCCAAATTTATCGTAACCTGGTTATACAAATCGAGGTTTCGTTCTCGACTGTTTCATCCTCCAAAACTTAACTAATCGTAACAAAATTTTGGAAACTGAATGAATGAATGAATATATTTATTTCATGTAACTAAGGACACATATTTTATTAGTAGGCCTTACAAACTAGGGTTAGTAAGTTAGTAATAAACTGAATAGGAACAGTATATTATGTGTCGAACCGTTTTGATTTTTGAGCAAATTATATAGAATTTGTGTACTTGTCGTCCCTTTGCGGTGGAATTTTGGCCAAGAACAGAAGCCTAAGTAATACCTATACTTGTTATGTTGGGAAAATGAGTTGCCATCCCGTAATAATACTTACACAATTTTTAAATTTTAAGCACAAAAATGGAGACGGTCCGACACAGTTTTTCCCCCCCCATTTCGTTTCTAAAATTTCCTGTCCTGATAATTTTACAAAACAATAATTGTATGGCAACCATTAACATAAACGCACTTTTTCACGGTGAAAATGGCAAATTTCTTAATTTCTGCATACAATTATTAGTACCTATAGCCTGGACGCCTTTTGTATGGAGCGTTTTTAGCGCTGCGTAGGAATGTTGAACTTTGGCGGCCATTTCTGACTTTTAGAGCAGTTTAAGTGTAGTCAGTCCCATTTAGACATTTGATCACAATAAAAAAAAGAATCGATTGATATCCTCAAAAAAATATTAGTCAACATGTCTATTGATAGATTATTATGAAGTCCCATTTATTAGAATAATTCCAATAATAAAATAAAAAAGTTCCAGGAACTTTAAATTATTCTTATTGTAGCCGCGTAATCCTAGCGTAAGCGTAGCGTACCTATAGTAAGAATATTTTTTACCCGGTTACGCAAAATTAAAATATAACTTTTTGTATTTTATAAATGCTAACGTCTTTTCGTTAGTGCTCATCTTACATACCTGGACGTATTTATGAGGCTAAAAATTGGTTTTTATGAGATCACCCTCTATGTATTCCTTAATCACATAGTGGATACAAGCTTGAAGTCGCTAATGAGTAATAATTTATTCAATTTGATATGAGGCGTGAGACAACTTGTTAGTACTAAATACATTATTAGGTATATTAAAAGGTAATATATATACGCTAGAATATCCAGATATATAACCTTTCTGGAGCCTAACTTGTGTTGAATCAAACTTGACAGAATTTAAATTTTCAATTAACAAGCTAACTGGGAGCCAATTCTCAGTTCATGTGATTTTTTATCGAATTTGATAATTTATCAATCGTCTTGTATCGAACGAAAATATCACAAAAATCTCCAATCATAGAGAAAATGGTATTCTCAGGTCTATTCGATATACCACTCGATACGATATCGGTGACAGGGTGCTACTTCACGTTCCATTTTCTTGATTATACTTATATTATAATCGAGGAATATTTTTTTTACTTATTTTATTTTATTTGACATACAAACCATTTTAGATGTTGTTAATGTATGTAAAATACTTGTATTACTTTATTTTATGTAAATTTATGAGCTGCAGAACAAAGAAAAAGAAATATTGTTTTAGTGCTCATGGAACGAATGGATCGCAAGCATGTCAACTCGTCAGTGTCAGATTGTTTTATATAGAATAGAAAGGTCGTGATATTAATATTATAACATTAGTCGAGAAACTATGGAACCCGCGAAAAAGAGAAAAGGATACCCCACGAATCCTCAAAAGACTAGATTGATCCAACTTTTAGAGGCGGATGATGAACTGCGTGGTGGTAAATTTTCAGCTACATTCACAAAAAAAGTAGCTGAGGCAAGATGGACAGCTCTTGCCTTAGAGTTAAATTCCATACCCGGTGCCAAAAAACATTGGGCTGAATGGCGAAGAGTAAGTACCTATTATTTACATTATTTTCTATTTGTATTAGGTAGGTAGCATACCTTATAGAAATATTACAATGCCCATTTCTTTATGCTCAGTATGCAAACTGAAAGTGTATCTTTGTTTCTGAGATATAAACAAACACTTCTTTAAATATTATTTCTGTGGTTTACTTACGATACTACATAGTACGTACCTAAATGTTGTGTGTAATGCTTTTGTCTATGAGCTATTACTTATCTCATTATTCAGTTGTTCACTTAAAAGTATAGTATTTGTTTATTTATTTAATCGTATGGCATAATTGAGTGAGTATAGTATTTAATTGTATAAATTCATATTTTCAGACATGGCAGGACATGAAATCAAAAACAAAAAAGAAGGAAACTGCTGTACGCAGATGCTACAATGGGACAGGTGGAGGACCCCCTACTGATAGCCTATCAGGGGATGAAATATTAATACTCAATACAATAAGTAAGTCAGAACTTGAAGGGCATTCTGACATTCAAGAATCTTTAGTTGGTTTTAAGGATTTACCAGGCTCTTCCAAAATGCTTTTCCCAGTCACAGATTTACCGGTTATACCACCAACAATATCATATACACTAGATGAAGTTGCAACAAAATGTAACAATATTGAAGAGGAAACAACTATCGACACTGTGAGGATACTTGAGTCTAATGATGGTTCCAACAAAGAAAACATTGACAAGAATAAAACTATAAAAAAGAAAACAAGTGTGAAGAAGCGACTTGATAGAAGTTTAGACACTGTTAA
Source organism: Apotomis capreana (assembly GCA_947623375.1). Classification (NCBI taxonomy): domain Eukaryota; kingdom Metazoa; phylum Arthropoda; class Insecta; order Lepidoptera; family Tortricidae; genus Apotomis; species Apotomis capreana. The sequence goes on along the minus strand of OX392514.1, from coordinate 16,769,750 downwards.
TGCATTAAAGGAAACTATGGAAGAAAAAAATAAATATAAGAAGATTTTTTATGAAAATTATATTATAGAAATGCGTCGCCAAACAGATGCATTGCTGCTCATAGCAAATAACTTAAAAAAAGAATAATAAAGTGATTCACTGTTAGCTGTTAATTTTAATTTAGTTTAGTTTGATTTAGCATGGGATGATTCCAAAGATGTTACAAAAAAAATGTTTAACTATAGGTGCCTAATAAAATTTAAAGTTTTGATGTTGGACAATGGGCAAATTGGACCAAGAACCAACAGAGATGAGAGTTCAATCATTAGATAGATATTTGAACATACTTCATTTTTTATTATGGGCACCAAGCTGAATTCCATTGCAGAGCTGAGATATTCCAGTTTGAAATAGGGACATGTGGCGGAAATTGGTACTAACTAACTCATACTGGACGGTGACCAGTGCGTAGATAGTGGCGCCAGAATTATATTACAAACCTAAATGGTCTTAAATTAGACGCAAATCAGTTAGTTAATTATATTAATACATGAATATTATGCCATCGAAATGATAGTTTTAATCCCATTAAAAGCTGATTTTTGATTAGTACTTATGCCCTCTAGTATGAAATAGCAAAACTCGTTTTTGACATTTTTCTTGACAGTTTTTTCTTGAAATGGTGAGTAGCGGAACTAATTACATGTCAATAATGCTGTGTCCATACCGTCGCTGGTACACGCTTGGAAATACCATAAAAAAGTAAATATAGGTAGTAGTGCCAAAGCAAAAGGAAAGTTGACGACAAGTGTGTACTCGTTTATTATTTTATCTCTTGCTTATATTATATGGGTAATAGCGAAAAGTGAATATAGTGTTATGTACTTTATGTGCGCCGTGTATTCATTACCATTGTACCAAATATAATTATAATAAATGCATTTTTATTATTTCTCACGTGTATTTAAATCAATTGTTCAGCGAAGAAAAAGTTTGCTTCTTAAAATACAATGCTCGTATCTTCATGATAATTTTGGTGATAATTTTCATGCAAAAAAAGCAAGCATTTTACCTAGAATTCACCTGATGAATAGTTACTATCAAGTCAAAGAAAGAGCATGTTTCCTAAGAAAATGCATATTGTATCTCTGGAAGATCCAAGTTATGATTTTCGGGGAAGAGGTTCAGCGCAAGATAAATCCATTATTTTGGGAAAACTCAACTTACCACACACGCTAAAGGCTCGTTGGACATACATGCCGTCACCGCATTTTTTCCTAAACTTATTTCCTACACGTACATATGTTATATACATCGCTATTAATAGGTAAGTATAGTATGGGTCTAAGGAACAAATACTGCTGCACATTTAGACCAAGCGGGATTTTAAACAGAATACCAGGTAGACCAGATCGCAATTTGTTTTACGACCACTTGTTTCTACCTGCTTTTTGAACCAACTGCTTTTTAGACGAAAGTATACGAACCCCTTTTAATTCATTACACCGAGTAGCTTTTGAAATCCTAAACTCAAAACATATATCTGACTCTTTCGTAGAGTATAGTTAGAAATTCTCATGTTGCAGCCACTGCACCAGATAACCTACTTCTTACTGATTGAAATAAAAGGAAACGAGCTGGTTCCGAGATAATGGTATATTTACATATGTGTAAAATAAAAGTACAAAATGTATAAATAAATATACAAAAAGTATAAACTGGTACAAATACTACTTCCTAGACCGAACACTTCCCAAGACTACCACTTCCTATACTGACCTATTCCCAGGTAGCGGCATCCTGGAGTGACCATTTCTCATATATTGACATTAAAGACAAGTTCCCGGAACGACTACTTTACCTATAAAAAAATCTTGTACACAAAAAATAACGAATGCTTACTTGAAAACAGTATTAAGCTTAATATGTACTTTCGTACATGTGCATAACGGTGTACTGCCCCGCTCACTGTCTTGGTGCCTACTAAATTCGGCAGCACAATTTGACACGTAATTTTTAGCTGTTCTTCCGAGAAGTGGTCAGTGGGCAATGATAATGGTCATTTTATCAAGTGGTCGTCTTGGGAATTGGTCTTCATGGTAGTGGACACTTCGGGAAATGGTCGCTTTAGGAAGGGGAACTGGCCATTACGATCATGCATAATTATCCAAGATGACTACGTCGTGAATGGTAGTGCTAGTAGGTGATGAGGAAGGTGACGCTGAGCAACTTTCACTATGGGGACAACCACGAAATCTCGAAAAAAAAGCTATCACTTAACTTTTAATTAATACAGAACTATCAATTACCTAAGTATCAATTAACTCTTAAATAGGTTTCTTTTTTACCGGATTTCGTGGTTGTCCCCTTAGTGCAAGTTGCTCAGCGTCACCGTTCTCATCACCCCCTAGCACTACCATTTACGACTAAAGAGTCATCCTGTATAGGTAATACGTGTTATAACTATACAGCATAATGAAGAATACCTAAGCAAAAAAAAAAGAAGTCTTAATTTATTTTATTGCTTTTTTAGTGATTTAAATATAATCTGAATCACTTTAAAACAAAAAAAAGAACAGACTTTAGTAAAACTAAAAAGCCAAAAATAACCCGATCCCAAACCACTCAGTTATTAAATTTATATATTATAGTTTACATGAGGTTTGGCACCGACTTCAAAGGGTGAGTCAAATGTATTCTGTACCAGAACGGGTTATTTTCGGCTTTTTCGTTTTAATGAAGTCTGTTCTTATTTTGTTAAAAATTTTTTTTTTGCTTTTTAGTGATTCATATAAAATACTTATGGCGGGGTGATCAGGGAGGTCTTGAAGGCATGCATCTCCTTTGAATTATCTCCTAACTCCTAACCGTTAAGGAGTTGTGCCTTACATCATCAGCTCAGCATTGGAAGATGATGTCTACCATATGCAAGTACTTAAATAGTTTTAGAAAATATATGAAAAATCTTATGAGTGCCTATAAAAAATCAGAAATTCCTTCGATTCCTCATAGATCTCGTCATCCGATCTTCACCAAAATTTTGTTGGACCAACCTTGAGATGTCTATTCATGAACCTAAAACGAATTTTCCAAATCGACTCATAAATGACGGAGTTCTGAGGTAACAAACATAAAAAAAAACATACAACCGAACTGAGAACCCCCTCCTTTTTTTGAAGTCGGTTAATAAACCAACTTCAATGAGCAAAATGGAACCGTGAAATACGCCAACTTTGCCTCCACAGGGAATTTTGCCCAAAACGGTACTTAAAAAAAGAAACGTTACTGTAGACAATTTCAAGATGATTATGGCAACACTACTATTTTTAGTGGAAAATAGATTATATCTGTGGTATCACTGGGAATCACATTTGCGCGCAACTTCATTCCGTAACGTGTTGGAACAAGAATAAGGTGCGTGATTTGGCGGGCCAATCCTAGGTGAAGTTCTGATGAATGCTAACATTGCCCAGCCTATTCTAACGTGGAGTAAAAAAATAACCGCCTAACTATTAGTACCCAATATTTAGCAATTAGCATACATTTTTCATTTTGATAATGGTCTTGGTAAAGATGGTTTACTCAACCAAAAGTGATAACCCTGACAATTTCAAACTGCTTCATTCGGCTTGTATGGAGTAAAACAAAATACCTATGTAACATTGCCCACCCATATTGTAAACGTGTTTGTATAGTTAATACCAAGATATTAACGTCGAACGCCATTCCTCCATCCTTATCTTAACGTTGTAGGCGCTATAGTTACGAAAATAATCGATTTGGGCAATGTTGACAAAAGTTTAGATAACTTTACCCGAGGTGAAAATTGATAAAAAACTTGGTTAAACGTAGATTTCAAAATTGTTTCTCGTAATAAACGCATGCATATGAATACGATGGATGCGTTAGACAGAAAAAAACTTTATCCCGTCATGGAAAAAAAGAGAAATTCGGGTTTTTACGAAAAAAGCGGGCAAAGTTGGCATGTTTCACGGAACATAAAATAAAACTTATAATGATTTTCTCATAGATGCTTTTATCAGAACTGGACTAAATGGGACTACACGGGAAGCAGCAGCTTTCAAATAAAAAAAGAATTATCAAAATCGGTTTACCCCTTCGAAAGTTCTGAGGTAACAAACATAAAAAACAGTCGAATTTAGAACCTCCTCCTTTTTTGTAGTCGGCTAAAATGTACATATACCTCAAATTATTTTAATAAATTCGTATCACAAAAAAAATCCGCTGTGGTCATGCTGTAAAAGTATATCTCATATATATTTGTAGGTCTAGACAAACTCAATCTATGCTAACCTACTTTAAGCCAGCGATGACAGACTTTTTCTGGTTATTAATTTCTATCTGTCATAGATCGTCACAATGAATTTAGCTATACCATTGCAAACCCACAATGCATGAAACAATTTTTGGTGTAGTCGTCAATGATGTTTTTTATTATGCGGCGCTGAATTAGAACTCGCAGGTTTACTTTCAGCGAGAACGTCCACAAAATCCTGACCGGACCCGTCTAGTCCCTGCAACGTGCGACGTAGCAGTTGGCTCAGGAATTATCCCGAAACGAGCCTAGAGGTATATTTCATGAGCTAGGAGATCGGCTAGAATTTCTAGCTTAGATTGACCTCTAGCCTCGTATCGGGCGGCATAGTCTAGCCATCCCTCTGTATCCATCTCGATAGTGGTAAAATAATAATAAATTGGTAACGTATTATCACCTAGTGATCTGAGGCATTCCGTACGATTTAACAAACGAATTACCTCAACACAATTGCGAACGCGACTGGCAAATACAGTAAGATTTCTATCTTCACCGCTGATAAGCAGCAGCACAGGCAGGCACCGCGGCCACCTCGCGCGTCACGACCAGATCGGGACGACCGAAACGCATCCGCCGCGCCCCCGCGGGATCCCCACGAGCTCCTACTCACCACCAGATCCCACAGCGGCGACTTCAGGGTCGATGGAGTGCATTTAAATCCTAAAGGCTTAAAACACCACATTAGCGCCACTTCGCGTACCTAAAATAACCTTATTTTTAAGCAGGGATAGGGTAACTTTATTAATTGCGAGGTTATAGCCTTTATTTAACATTATCAATCAACGCTTGAAGAGAATCAAGAAGTTGTGAAACCTTGCCTTCATTATCTTCTGTGCGGCCAGCTGCGGGCGCGTCACCGCGTTCTTGGGGCGCTGGCCGCCGACGGCGCAAGAGACGTGCACTTTAGGGTCTGGGCTTGTACTTCTGAAAGCATTCTCACAAATTAATGTGTCAAGATTGCGGTCTGCTTCCTATTCAATTACTATGTCCTGATTTTATCGTAATTATATTCATATTTCTAGTAGGTAATTACAGTTTTGCAATGAACTTCTTCCGTCCAAATGATCTTCTTCTCATATTATTATCTTTATCTGTAGTTGGGTAGAATATGTCCATTAACCATCCGTGACTAATACCTAGCTACCTGTCCATTGTCCAACATTTTTTTTTTTAATTGATTCATTTGGTTAGGCGTGATTAATAGACAATGACACAAAATATACAAACATTAATAAAAATTGGGCAAGTGCGAGTCCTACTCGCGCATGAAGGGTTCTAAGTTTGTTGTTGTATGGGAGCCCCCCTTAAATATTTATTTTATTTAATTTTTAGTATTTGTTGTTATAGCGGCAATAGAAATACATCATCTGTGAAAATTTCAACTGTCTAGCTATCACCGTTGTTGAGATACAGCCTGGTGACAGACGGACGGACGGACAGCGAAGTCTCAGTAGGGTACGGAACCCTAAAAAACCTTTTCGGATTGTTGACCTCCAAATGGCCTTACCTATAGCAATAAACTAATGCACGATTCGCCCGGTCAGTGGGAATCGTACATCAGATGAAAAACCGGCCAATTGCGAGTCGGAATTGCGCACCGAGGGTTCCGTGCAAACACTTCCCATCTTAGCTAGCCGGGTTAAGTTAAGTTTGCATGGTATGTATGGCGCCGCATACAAGTGAGGTGTAAAGTCAACCCAACTGTTCACGTTTTTTGTATTGGAGCTCTACTTTAATATTTATTCATACATACATACATACAGACATACAGACATACAGACAGACAGACAGACAGACAGACAGACAGACAGACAGACAGACAGACAGACAGACAGACAGACAGACAGACAGACAGACAGACAGACAGACAGACAGACAGACAGACAGACAGACAGACAGACAGACAGACAGACAGACAGACAGACGGACGGACAGACAGACAGACGGACGGACGGACGGACGGACGGACGGACGGACGGACAGACAGACAGACAGACAGACAGACAGACGGACGGACGGACGGACGGACGGACGGACGGACATGGCGAAACTAATATAATAATATAACCCATAACAAACTGGTATCCAGCTACCCGTGTACCAATGGCAATTGTAATGGTTCTAGCCGTTTTGGCTTGATAAAATCACAGAGACATACGACCTATCCGAAACTCTAGATCAAATTATGTCAAACTGACACAAGTGAAAAACAGCCTTAATTTTACAAAATTGACTACATTTGATATTAAGCGGTTTACACTCACGTGAAATTGTCAAGATAGGAACAGCCTGCCATATTTCGAACTCGTATGGAGCTCTTCATCAGGGACTATTTAATTATTAAAAATGTCTCACGAAAGTTTTAATAAGATTATCATTTTAATATCACGGAGATGCCACGAATTTGCGCGACAGCCGCAGCGGTGCGCGGTGTGTGTGTCTCTGTAGTGGCATCTCCGTTAGAGATGATAGACAAAAAATTATCAATACATTTAAAAAGACCGATGAGAAATTGTAAATAGTTACTTCAATAATTAAAAATACCTACCCAGTATATATTAAGTGTTATATTTCGACCATGGGCTATGGAGGCTGGACCAAGAACTAACAGAGATGAGAGACATGACAGACGGACAGACGGACAGACGGACAGACGGACAGACGGACAGACGGACAGACGGACAGACGGACAGACGGACGGACGGACAGACGGACAGACGGACAGACAAACATACATAGTAAGTAATAATTCTTAGTAATAGGGTCCCGTATTTTACCCTTTGGGTACGGGACCCTAAAAAATAATAATTTTTATTTGTTCAACTTTAAAAAACATATTGAGAAGTGGGCATAAATTCGATTACAAAATCGATACTGAAAATTATAGGTACCTATTATCACTATAAAAAATTACCGGCTTAAACCAAGCCTGAGTCCAGCCCAACACACCCGAAACTACTCATACAGATTACGAATTCGTTATCGTACAGTACACGTTAAATAGGTCTACACTTTTTTAAACAACTCAAGTCGGTGAAGCGGTGGCAGCTTGGATGAGAAGGGTCCCGAAGAATTATGAAAAGTCCCTCCTGGCACCTATCATTAGATCATGAGTTAGTCATAAATAAAATAGTAACATTAGGGTTAGGGTAAGCATTTAGTCTAGAAAACGTAGTGTTAATTTTAATTTAATATTTTTATTTAGACAAGTTATATAATATGTAACTAGAACTCAAACCTAAGCTAACTGGTTTCACAGGCAAAATTTTGTCCGAGTACTACATCACCAGGAATCGAACCGGGGCTTAATGTTTTCACTGACAGTGTTTTATCCGAGTATTATTTCACCAGGATTCGAACCTGGCCTCAATGTCTTCACAGACAGAGCATTATTCGAGTATTATTTCACCAGGATTCGATCCTGGCCTCAATGTCTTTACAGACAGAGCATTATTCGAGTATTATTTCACCAGGATTCGAACCTGGCCTCAATGTCTTCACAGACAGAGCATTATTCGAGTATTATTTCACCAGGATTTGAACCTGGCCTCAATGTCTTCACAGACAGAGCATTATTCGAGTATTATTTCACCAGGATTCGAACCTGGCCTCAATGTCTTCACAGACAGAGCATTATTCGAGTATTATTTCACCAGGATTCGAACCTGGCCTCAATGTCTTCACAGACAGAGCTTTATTCGAGTATTATTCCATCAGGGATTGAACCTGAGCTCACTGTCTTCACAAGCAGAATTTCATACGAGTACTAAATCACCAGGAATCGAACCTGAGCTCACTGGCTTCACAGTCAAAGGTTCATCCGAGTACCATGTAACTAGGAACACAACACAGTTCACAAGTAGAGCTTCATTCAAGGGCAGAACTTCCGTACCACAGAAATCGAATCCGAGAACAGTGTTGCTCCGTAGACGTTTTCCATGCATTTACCATGCTTTAACGTAAAAGATTGGCTCCGTCATTTACAAGAATGAAATATTTTTTACTTTCAAGGAATTAAATGACAGTGGATTTTTCAACGGTGTCAAAATGTCAATGACGTGTGTTTTTTTAAATATATTTCACAGACTGTGGTTTCCAATGTTAATTTTTTAATGCTATGGCTAGACTGACGTGTAAAAACCACATTTTGAAAGAAGGTAGCGTGTTCTACTCTGCACCAGATGTCACTGCGCCAGCGATTACAGTCTCTTAAAACTATGAAATAACTGCAGAATATTCTGCGCATCATTTTATTAAGTACCTTGTATTCCTGAAAACAAGTAGATTTACGCCCGTAATCCATTCTTTAAGATAATTATTTTTTTATATGTATACATTTACGTAGATACAAATAAATATATGTTCAGTCCTTCTTGTAGGAAAACAAGTGGCTTCCCTAATGGCTCTATACCCAATGAGGTGTAGTAATAGCCGAAGGTAGTTCAGTTGTAGAGACTTGTATAACGTCTATCAAATAGAATATTCTATCATTGTTTTTTACTAAATAGGTTGTCTGGAAGAGATCACTCAGCGATAAAACTATGTCTACCGTTGTTTAATTTAATATTTATTTTGTATTATTGCTCTTGTTGGTGTGCAATAAAGATTTGTTGTATTGTATTCTAGGTACAAATAGCAGTACTAATGACATCTAGTGGGCAGTAGAAGGATTGGAATTTGAGTGAACTTGAAAAATAACTATAATTACACTCCTACACGCATAATATGACGATTTTTCCGTGTAATAAAAGGTACCATTATTACTACAAGCTTAAAATACGATATCGTCAATTTAAAATACGTTTAGCGTTGAATTACTACACTGTCGCTACTATCTATGTGGAACTTGTTATTATGTATGCATTTTTAGTTCCAATTTTTGCCACATCTTAACTATAAACGCGAATATCTTAGATCTGCAATGGAATCCCGCTTGGCCTCCTTAGTAAAAAATTAAGCTGATGTTAATACCTATCTAATAACCTAACTCTCAACTCTGTTAGTTCTTGGTCCAGCCTCCATAGCCCATGGTCGAAATATAACACTTAATATATACTGGGTAGGTATTTTTAATTATTGAAATAACTATTTACAATTTGTGCTTGCTTGGCTCGCCCTTGTACTAAGTTTACATTGATTCTATTTCTTGGAGCTGGTAACTCGGGTAGACGTTCCCTTATCACACCCAACTGCTCATCGTCTAGGTCACTGTAGTCAGGCTGCTCCAAATTGTTAACAATGCACATATTATGCAACACTGTGCATGCATTAATAATTTTGGATGCTTTATTAGGTGTGTAGTGCAGCACCCTATCCTTTATTAAGCACCGGAAACGGCCTTTAAGAACCCCGTTACATCTTTCGATAACTGATCTTGTCTGCTTCAATACATCTGAATAGCGTGCTTCGGGTGAGTCTTCAACAGCTTCTCTTATCGGAATAAGACACCAAGGTCTCAATGGGTATCCACTATCACCAATTAAATGGTAGTTTGTTTGTCCATTTCTGTGTAGATTTTCCATGAATGTCAGAACATTTGAGTTGTTCCAAATATGGCAGTCATGGGTACCACCAGGAAATCGGGCATTTACATTTAAAATTTTTAAATTAGCATCACAAATTAATTGTGTGTTTATAGAATGGTAATGCTTTCTGTTGACATAACTTTTCTCATCATATTGTGTTGCTGCTGGCGGCACGATTGCAGCATGGGTACAATCAATACATCCAATGACTCCAGGGAAACCATTTTTTCTGTAAAAATCTCTAACAATCGCATTCATTTCTTCGAATGTTTCCGGGAAATGAACCCAATGGTTAAAAACTCTTGGGTCATTAAGAGCGTCAACAATCTCAGAAATGCACCGAGATACTGAAGGCTGCGAAACGTTAATGTTCCTGTTTTCTCCTACGGGTGTTTGGTAGCTTCCTTGTGCAAAAAAATTCAATGCACATAAAACCTGAAATAAAATAGTCCTGATTAGAATTATTTACTAAATTACCTGCACCAAAATAAGGTAGCCTAAAATTACAATGCTTCTACTAGTTCTACCTATATTAGTCATGTGTACACTTCTAATTGTATTCGAGCACCAAATTTAGTGAATGTGCACCAAATTTTGACTACCAAATTATTGCGGTTTAAGCACCTGAATTATACACCTATGATTGTTTTAAAATGTACGGCCACTACCAAATATAGTATATTAACGCCAATTACGTAAGTTTCAATATTTACCTATACATAGTAAAATTTTACTTAAAATTGGTGCGCTAAATTTGGTGAACATTAACAATTTTTGATCGCAAAAAGTGATTTATTTGCCAAACAAATTTACTATGTATCTGGTGATCAGTAAAACAACTTCTGGTTATCATTTTAAATTAATTTGGGGATTCATTTTGGTGCTCATTTACTATTTTTTTGCCGTTACATTTTACTAAATCAGGTGCTCCATTAAAGCCTTAAATTAATTACAAAAAGGTATTGTTAATTGTAAGGTATAAATACTTGCGCCAAAGATGGCGTAGACCTAAGGTAAGTCTACTACGGTACTAACCGAACATGGGCGCGAAATTCGAATAATCAAGTAATCCACAAACCTTTGTTTTAAGGTCATATTGCGTTGTAGAGCGTATGACTGGTTCGACTGCATCTATTAAATCGATAACCAAAGCCTTGGAAAGGCGAAAATCTTTTATGAAAGCCTTTTCATTCCATAGAAAAGGGTCCTCGCGCCATAAAATTCGTCGTCGTGGAAACTCTGCTGCAACTTCAGCCTCTTCTACGACATTCTCAATAAAATTGAGTATAAAATCGTCAGCGTTCATATTTTAATAGAATAATTCAATAAAAATGCAAGAAAATTTAATAAATGATAGCTTATAGACACTTGACAGTAGCAATATCACAGACGATAATTTTGTATCGGCTACGCTTGACCACTCGTTGCGTATCGAGCGCTGCCACTGGATAAATATCACATGTGATATCACGAGAATACCGAATTTCGAGATAAGTTGATATTCGCCATGTTTTTTCGATAAATATCGAGTTGGATATTATATCAAAGGCGCGAGAATTGGCTCCCTGTACTCGTATCAATTCAGAATTTCACTCACCTTCACGAACTAAAAGCGCTATAGTTGTCAACAATAACAAGACACGTAAAACTGCCATTTTAGGAACGAAATAGAAGCAGACAATTACACTGTAATCTTTTACTATATTCTACACTCGTTTACAACGGTCAATGAACGGTCACTAAAATGTCCCAGGTAACGTCCCGTCCACGTCGATACAAGGAACTGTGAACTGTATTCGTTGTTTTAAAGTCGCTACACCAAACACCTAAGTGGCGCGGGGGGCTGAACTTTATGGACCATAGTTGTTCACACCTGAACTAATTGCAATTGTGTAAAATAAGAGGTCATATTATATTGGACGGATAAATACAACAGTATCATTGAAAACTTAGACGAATCCTCAATCTTGGCCTTGGATCATGAAGAAAGGTTATCGGACTAGGGTTTAAATTATAAAAAGGCGTACCTACTTATTATGACGATATTGGACACTACAGTTGACGTGGCACTCCACTTATCACTTTTAAAAATCGGCTAAGTGCATAACGTATCGTATAAACCCAGTGTTGGGTTTATGGACGTCAAAATGTACTAAGTAAATTACTTCTATTTACGTGTAAAATCGTCAAGAGGTAACATGGCTTGCGCATTAAAAGTATTAAAACGTTTAATTTAATTACCCAATACTATATTTTTTACAAAACCGCTATTATTTGGTGAAATAAATAAGCTTAGTAGAATATTGTCACCATTAAATAGTGGGAAATAAATATATCGCAAATAAGTTGTACTTATTGTGTATTTTTATTTTTACTTTAAACTGATTTTGGTGTGCAATAAAGCGTTATGCGTATTGTAAGCCTAAGGCTAACCCTTGTTTACGGCACTAAATAGTCTCTGAAGTAAGCTGCAGATGAAACTACATATAAGGAATACTAGATATAATACGGAAACCTAAAAACACCGTTCAGTTGACGTTTTAAATATGGCTCCTCAGCTTAAAATATTTGAGGTACTGTAAGTACCTAGAGGCCTACGGCTACAGAATACAAAACTCTGTACTTTAATTAGTCCGAATGCATCACTATTCAGAATGTTCATATATCCGAAAACCATGTTCTGATGTTTGTGGGATATTATAAATCCTAGCCCAACCTTATTATAATGTGTAACATACCTTACATACAATATCGCTGTCGGTATTATGAAAATTCGGAATAGTGGTTTCCGATAAAAACTGGAATTTTTGGATGATCCGGTTGGGCATACGGCCATATTTGTGTAGACTGAAGGTACGAAGATAAGTAGGTATGTAAGCTTGGGAAGGGGGAGTCTCTACCATGAATCCAAGAAATCGTTATCACATCCGCCAGTTTCAAATATCGCTAACGTTACTTAGACCTTGGATCTTTTATAAACGATGTTTCACTGGTTCATCGACATATCGTGCCAGTGACTCTTATTTTAATACTTTTTATTTAATTAATAGCATGAATGAGAAGGTTTAGTCCCCATGGCTGCATTTTCATTCAACAAAAATATTTGGGATTGACTGATTAAGGCGGGCTTTTCCCAGTAGACGCCGAACTCACTCATTTTCAGACTCGTCGTAGACGTTTAATCAGTGTTTGAAGATTACGAAAAACATATATATCATACTTAAGGATCTTCTGAATATGAAATCGTGTTCAGCAACATGATTGGAAAAATTTCGGTCGATAGAAAACGATCCCAAAGTTACCTCTATTCGTAATATCTTTTCTATAGAATAGCTAAAATACGAACCTTTTTTACCCGTTTTTTGCGTAAATGTATAGATACTAACATTATCTAGTTGAAGTGGATGGGATTTTCTGAATAAAATTATTTATTTAATCACTAGAACGAAATATCTACTAAAACTATGAGGGCGATAGCTCGCGGTGCCATTTCAGTCGCGCTTCGGCGCTTGAAGGGGATGGACCTGTGTCAATTTGTTCCGCGCGACCACGTGATCGCATTTACGAATTATTGTTACAAAAAAATGAGAAATAAAGCAGCACAACGTAAACAAAAAGCTTTTCATATTATAAAACGAATAAAAAAAGACAATGCTCGAGCAAGGAATGCCAAAAAGTAAGTTAATGTTTTATTTATAATAAATTAACAGAACCGAACATAAATGTCAAAAAGTGGCACGGTTGACATGTTCAAGTATATGCTAATAACGCTTTATTCATAATTAAAAACAACATAATTACTTCCTACAAAAGAACTCATTGCTCAAAGCACTAAGTGTCAAATTGACTTACGAACTTATTACCACAAATATTTTTCATCTGAATTAAGTTTTTTTGCGTATTCTGACTTATGTCTCTTGTCAAACTTGGAACATGGATTTAGTACACAGTTAACATATATCAGTACTTTAAGTCCCTGCCTGGGGAAAAGGCATGATTATGTATGTTATGTAACCTAGATATAGGTAAGTAAAAAAAACTGTACTTTACAAATGCTCCTCAGTACTTGTTCTTTCTTAAGGCCTTTAGCAACAATCGACTCCTAGGTAAGGTATGTAGTATATTTTTACCCGACAGCGCGACGCAAAGGAGGGTAATGTGTTTAGCGCAGTCTGTTTATGTATGATAGCACCTTTGAGATTATGTCACATTTAAAAGTATCTAAAAAAACAAATAATTTTATTAATTGTATCTAGAGGCACGCCATTGCCCCCTCCAACTCGAGAAAACGCGCTTACCGGCACACCGCAACATCCTTTTCCTTTTTTCGAAGCCATTCAGACCATTTTCAAACCCCCTGTATTTCGTCGTGAACAAAGCTAGAAGCCTGAATTTTCAGTAACTAGGTGGGCATAGTATAACCTAGGCATATTCCAAGTTACATTCAATTGAACTAGTAAGTTAAGAATTATTGCGAGTCAAAGTTCCTTAATTTTGTCACTCACTAATTCACTGACTCATTTACACACGATCATACGAATTCTAAGATATTTCCAGCAGACACACAAGCTTGAAATTTTGAACTCTATTACTGTTTAGTGTACAGTTATGCGACCTGCATAGGAAAATTTGTATTTCCTTATGAACCCTATAAAAAATACTCGATTACAAAGTTGATTTTGCGGTTCATATAACCTTCGGTTTAGATACTAAAACCTCAGGCACAGAATTTATACATACAGAATGGACACGCACACCCCCGTGCCGAATTGAGTTACCTCACCCCGCAGGGGCAGTGAGTTGGAATCGTTTTTTCTGCGTAGATAATTTTGAAATGGTCGTGTGCACAGGCATAGGTAGAACAATAATGATGACTCGTCAAATAATGATGCTGTTGGTGATAGTAATGATGATAATGATGATGGTGGTGTTGTGGGTCATGCTTATGATGATGATGATAGTAGTGGTGTTGTTGATGATTGTGTAGTTGTTGATGATTCTGATGATAATGATGGTCATGACGATGATGGTGATTAGGAATGATGATGGCGGTGTTGATTCAGATGGTAATGGTCATGGTGATGACTGATGATGAATAATGACGATGATTGTGATGACAATCCTTGTGGTGATGATGGGTCATTATGGATCATGAGAGTGATCATGAGAGGAATCAAGAGACAGATCATTATGGATGCTAAGAGGGATCATGAGAAGGATCTAGGGGCACGACAGTGCCTCCGCTAAGTCATTATTTACCATGAGATCGTTATGGATCATGAGAGTGATAAATATGGATCATGACGGATTTTGAGAGAGATCATTATGGATCATAAGAGGAAGTGACAAGTCTGTGCGGTTTACATCTAGTTCACGTCGACTCCGCAACTGCAGAGTATAATAGAATAAGAAGTATTTACCGTCTTGGCTTGTCAAAAAAAGGAGGACCACTTAAAAAAAATGAGATCCCATCAAAAACATAACATGCATGCAAGTCTCGCAACCATCTACCGCAAAAAATTGTGATACAATATAACACCAAGTCGGTTAATTTATTTATTAAGTGACCCCCGGCCTATATTATAACATTGACATACATTTTCACAGAATTACATAACTAAAAACATATTGCCATAACCGTTTTAGTGCCCGCATTAATAATGTAATGTATTAAACATTTTTATCTTTTTAATAAAATTTAAGGACTTGGCAATCGCACACGGTAATATACTCTAGATATAATGAAAACATCTACCAAATATCATTAACGCTTTAAATGTCACGCTTAATTTATACGCGTAAATTCCTACTCATTGTTTCATCTTTGCCGTCCTTACTAAGATAAAAGATGGACCTGGCCACACGGGCAAAAGTGGACGACAGAAGATAATAGAGGAAGATGAGATAGTAAAAACAGCTGAAAAAAACGGTAGGAGCAGAGCTCAACACCGAACGAAATGGCCAAACTATCTAAATTGTAAACTATTAGATAAAGCTAAAAATATAATAATCGCTTTAAAAGGAGATTAATTTACTCGTGTTCCTATGTACTTACAGTGCGACACAAAAGAGTAGAAAACGGATTATAAAGGAACTACAATTTTTCATACAAAATTGTTACCATATTCAAGCACTTTACGTCAAAAATGTGACAGTTGCGAAGGAAGTGGCGCCCTCATTTATTTTCTACTCTTTTGTGTCGCACTGTATGTTGCTGTGCGATGGCCAAGTCATTACATTTATTATAAAGATAAAGATGTGTAATATTAATGCAAACACTACAACGGTCATGGTAATATGTTTTTAGTTATGTTACCCGGTGAAAATGTATGTCCAAGTTGTCATATAGGCGGGGGGTCACTCTGATAGGGACTGAATAAATTAACCAACTTGGTTTTATATTGTAATTTCACAAATTTTAGCGGTAGAAGGTTGCGATGCGAGACTTGCAATTTTTTACATGTTATGTTTTTGGTGGGATACTAATTATTCCGTAATTCCTCCACAGAACACAGTCGCAAGTAAAAACTATAAAAAATAAATTAAGTTAAAACAAACATTTAGTTAAAACGAAAAATAATATTTAGTACTTCTATAGCAAGAATTCGCATTTCACTTTGAACATAAATTATAACCCGCTTTGCACCGGCCACTTAAAAAACTGCCGACTGATATCACTGTATTGTGACACCCCTCTACAGTGTACATTGCCATCGCAATTTCGCGTTAGCGAACTCGGCGAGCGGGGTCGGGGCGCGCGGGCGGCGCTCCGCGTCTTGCCGCGCACCTCACCCCCTCAATTCCGCCGTAGGGCCGGACAATATCGCCTTAAATTATTTCTCACTTATGATAATTTACCATACTGTTAAAGTATTTTTTTGGGTCTACAAAAAACAGTTACATAATCACTTTTTTTCAAGGGGATATTGAAGAGCCGCACCTAATTCGTTAGTCGCGAATTTCCGATCTCAGCTTGTCTAGCACAACAATGATTGGCGATCGCCCCTCTTATCGCGCGACTTAGTGTCATCCGTCACTCTCTCACAGTACCGCGAGAAAGAGCCGAGTGTCACAGTTGTGCTAGAGGAGCAGCCCGTCTAGCACAGCTATGCTTCGTGACTCTTGTGGCCTTAGCATCACCGTTACTCTCTTACAATACTGTGCAGAAAGAGATAGGTAATATATCACGCGCGAGAAAGAGTTGGGTGTCAAAGTTGTTCTAGAGGTGCTAGTCAGTACTTCCTTCTTGCACTTTCTTCATAAGTCACGGACAAAATGATTTTAGTAATGTTTTCCATGATGTAATAATATTGGATGAGATGCAAGTCGGAGCTCAGAGTGCATTTCCTAGTTTTCTCGTCTTTACCTTATTTCGTATCGTATTACGTCGTTTGCTATGGGACAAAAAAAATACAAAAAAATTAAAATATCCTATCCTACCTGTGTACCTACCAAAAATAATTGAGGTAAGTCCTGAAAATTCGGCAGACGCTAATAGAAACTATAAATATTTGCGTTATTGAGGTCAACTAAAACAGCCTATGCAAAATATGATTGAAAAAAAAAGTATAACGCGATTTTAGTTTTTCTTGTGTTTTATTTCATTTATTGGAGCGGAGCGAGCGAAGCGAGCGAAGCTCCCATGGATCGACTCGAATGGACTTTGTAACAATGCGCAGATCTCAGCGAGGTCTCAACCGATTTTGGAATTTTTTGTTTTAAAATGCACAAATCAAATTTCGCTAGGTCGTGACGAAGAGCAAATTTCGAAATTGTTCTTAATTAAAAAGTTCTGTTAAAAAAACAAAAAGCTCCCATGGATCGACTCGAATGGACTTTGTAACAATGCGCAGATCTCATCGAGTTCTCAACCGATTTTGGAAATTTTTGTTTTAAAATGCACAAATTAAATTTTGCTAGGTCGTGACGAAGAGCAAATTTCGAAATTGTTCTTAATTAAAAAGTTCTGTTAAAAAAACAAAAAGCTCCCATGGATCGACTCGAATGGACTTTGTAACAATGCGCAGATCTCATCGAGTTCTCAACCGATTTTGGAAATTTTTGTTTTAAAATGCACAAATTAAATTTCGCTAGGTCGTGACGAAGAGCAAATTTCGAAATTGTTCTTAATTAAAAAGTTCTGATAAAAAAACAAAAAGCTCCCATGGATCGACTCGAATGGACTTTGTAACAATGCGCAGATCTCAGCGAGTTCTCAACCGATTTTAGAAATTTTTGTTTTAAAATGCACAAATTAAATTTCGCTAGGTCGTGACGAAGAGAAAATTTCGAAAACAAAAAGAAAAACTCCGCTCCAATCTATGGTGCAAGGCCGGTGGCTGGCTCTGCATCGACCTAGTTTAGAACTTTTCTCGTTTACTCCTAGTTGTTTATGACTCAGTGAGGCAACCATTCTTTCGCTGTCTTAAGTAATGGCCACTGGTTAAATAAAAATATCGCAAAAAAAAACGGGACCCAGTAGTTTCCCCTGTTTTAGATACTCATAATATGATACACTGAGAAATTGTGTAGCGATCAACTTAAAAAAACAATTTGCAAAAAAAGAAAGCATTGGCCAACTCTTTTCCTTACCCTTTTCTCCTTAAACTTTATTGCACAAAAAAAGTCGGTACAAATGGCGAACTTAATGCCAAAATATATGTCAGTCCTGAGAGTGTTGTTACTCGTTGTACTGGCAATGTCTCCGATGATAGTATGTTTTATGATATTATGAGTTTTTAAATCGCAGTACTCGCTTTCATATTATTATGTCCTTCACTTGCTATCGCTATCGTAACACGTAATAGATCAGCTGACCAATACAACCTAATATAAAGATGGCGGAAAATATTTAAGAAAACCTGTGTACATTCTGAAGTGAAAGGACCCGCGCTGTTTTACTTGGTCTAGGGAAATGCATTTAAATTTAGAATAGAATAGAATAGAATAGAATAGAATAGTTTATTTAATAACAGAAAATGATTACAAACAGTATCAATATCCGGTAAGTACCAAACTAGGCTAAGCCTGTATCTTGGCACTCACGAGTCGGTTTACAGATCACACAGGTTGACTACTGGTTACACTAAGGACTTCAACTTAATATTATAGTAAAACTATTGATATATAAAAAAAGAGGGAAACAATTTGCTCATTACATTTAAATTTACAGAACTATTGAATTACAAAAAGAGGAAAACAATTTGCACATTAAATTTAAATTTTAAGAAAGAAAAAATAGAAAAAATAATGTAAAAAGTTACGAGTGGTTGTGTGCGCGCGCGCGCGCGCTTGTGTGTGTGCGTTTGTGTGCGTGTGTGAGTGTGTGTGTGTGTGTGTGTGTGTGTTGTGTATGTGTGTGAACCAGGTAAATGATTACTACTAACATGATCTAACTGTTTTCATGGCCGTAGAATGTCTTCAGTATCATTATAAGAGAGAGTAGCAAACCATTTCTTGACAGCGCTTTTGGCTTTGTATGAGGTACTATATTTAAGATCACAGACCTTAGCCACCACATTGTACACAAATGGGTGCATGCAGAATGCAGCGCGTTTTGCATGCACCGATTTCACGCTGGGAACTGGGACACGAAAGACACGTCGATTGAAAATGCGATCCTTTTGTGGTACTGGTAATCTTTCAACGATTTTATGGACCCTAATTACTGCATTGAGGATGAACAGCTGCCTGACGCTGAGGTAACCCGTTTCCTTATACAAAGTATCAGTCGGGAAACGAAGAGGCTTTTTTAACATGACTTTAATAACTGCACGTTGCGCACGCTCCAGTTCAAGCATTGCCGTCTTACCAGCGCTACCCCAAACCGCAATACAGTATTGAATTAGTGGCTGACACAACGCATGGTAGACAATGCGCAGAACATCCGGTGGGGCGCAGTCACGTAGCCGTTTGACCAGATATATCACCTTCCTGACTTTCTTTGACATTGTACTTATGTGTGGTTTCCAAGACAGATATTCGTCCACGATGACTCCCAGATATTTGACTGTTCTTTGTTTACGTATGGTCCCACAGGTGCAGTTTGATTTATTTGCTGTACAGGAGTGAATTTTAATTTCATTAGCGCAAGAGGCGGAGGAGACTGCAGTTTTTGAAAAAGGTATAAAGAGGCACTTATCTACATTCAGGGTGAGGAGATTATTGTCCAGCCAGCTTGCTACTTTTGTAAGACCATCCTCGGCTAGCAAATATGTTTCTTCCCATGTATTGCCGTTAAACAATACCACAGTGTCGTCAGCGTAGCAGATAACCTCGGCATTTGGGATAGACAGCTCTAGGAGGTCATTAATGTAGGTAATAAAGAGGGTAGGTCCGAGAATACTACCCTGTGGTACGCCACAGTGAATAGCTGACTTGCTGCTTATGTCTTTGCCAATTTTTACTACTTGTTGTCTATTAGTAAGGTAACTGGTAAACCAGTCAAGACTTATTCCTCGAATTCCTAGTGCCTCCAGTTTCTTCAGCAGAATGTTAATCGATACGGTATCAAAGGCTTTTGCCAAATCTAAAAACACACCCAGGCAGCATTTACCAGTATCCAGGTGACCATAAACCGTATTTGTAAGAACAAGAGCTGCATCTTCAGTAGATTTACCTGGTCTGAACCCAAACTGTCTCTCGGAAATTAATGAGTTTTTCTCAAGATATTTTATGAGGCGTTTGTTGACAATCTTTTCGAGAATTTTAGAGAAAACAGTAAGCAGTGAGATGGGTCTATAGTTAGTAGGCAAATCCTTCGGCCCACTTTTATAGATCGGTGACACTACCGCCAATTTCCAACAGTCGGGAAAACATCCCTGTTCCATGCTTAAATTGCAAAGGAAGACTAATGGCTCAATGATCAAGTCTTTAATTTCTTTAATCAACATCGGCTTTATGCCGTCAAATCCAGGCGCACTATCTGACTTCAATTGCCTTATAATTTGGTCAACTTCATGAGCATCAGTCGGCTGTAAGAATAAGGAGTTTAAAGCGGTACGTGTAGGAGCAAATTTGTTACTCAACGTACTCTGTGTTTCGCCTAGCCTGGACAAAATTTGTTCAGCTAGTTTAATTCCAGCCGTTGTAAATTGTGTGTTGCAATTGTTAAAAGATTCTTGGGCCGAGTTTGCAATTTGAGTCAGTTCGATGCAGTCTATACTTTTATTCGGAGATTGGCATATATTTTTTATAGTTTTCCACAGCTTTTTAGGTTTATTTTTGTTCTCATTAATCTGATTATTGTAATAAGCTGTCTTTAGGTTAAATAGTAAATTGTCGCAGTAGTTTCTGTATCGCGTATATACTTTATGCAGAACTTTATCATCGGGAGAAGCTCTTGCATCTCTATGGAGTTTATCTCTATGTTTGATGCACCTGATCACACCAGGTGTCACCCAAGGTTTAATATTGAATTTACTACGACTGATTCTGATAGTTTTAGTGTTATTTTTTATAGCTGAACTTAGGATATCATTGAACTTATTGGTGGCAATGTTAACATCGCTACATTCAGTTACTTGGTTCCAGTCGACCGTTTCGAGCTCCCGAGCAACTTCAATGTAGTCTGTCTTGGTCACCCATCTGTTGTTCTTTTGCACATTTTGGCCGGGACTTAGCATACCCGCCATGACAATGTCATGATCCGTCACAGAACATTTACAAACAATGCCTACTGTTGGGACACCAGTTCTTACAAAAATATGGTCCAGACAAGCCTCATTTCTAGTGGGGTTGCTTATCGCAGCTAACAAGCCATGCGTAGACATCAGATTCAGATACTCATGGTGCGAGTTGACCAATGTATGGTCAGAAATGTCAATGTTTAGGTCTCCAGCTATTAAAAGTTCTTTCGAGCTCGTTTCACGCAGAAATTCGTCCAGTGAAACCACAAATCTACCTGTATCAGTAAAAGATGGGGACCTATATATACCTAAAACTACAGTGTGGTCCCTGATTTTTAACGCAAGACAGTTAGCGTCGTCAATAGGTGGTTCGGTACAAGTTACTGAGTGTGATTCTTTAACATATGCTACTACGCCGCCACTTTTATTTATGACTTTTTTAGTGTGAAACATTTGATAGCCTGGAAGTTGATCTATAACCGTACCCTCCGATAACCAACATTCAGAGAGTATAATCACATCATATTCAACGTTTATTCTTTTAAGAGTCACAAAAAATGAATCAAAATTACGTTGAACACTTCTAATATTTAAAGCGGCCAGCTTGAAATTATAGTCAGGCGTTTTCGTCAGGGCGATTTATTATTATGTTTGAGTGTTTGTGGATTGTGCTCGGCGTTTTTTTTATTTAAAGGTAGGCATGTCAACTTTTGCTAAAAAAAATACTAAGTAAAGGAAATGCGTTTGTAACAATTTTTATAGCGTAACTAGTGTCGGTCCGGCCCAGGGATAGTGCCGCTACAAACAGTTTTCATAGGGCAATAATGTGAATAATATATGTCATATTATTGCATTATGAAACGTCAGTAGTATTTGTATTCAAATTCAAAACATTATTAACTCGAATGCTCAATCCTTCGTTTTTCTTGCGAAATAAATACTGAATCCTATTGAAAAAAACTTGATTTTCATCACTGTGAATTGTGAATTGTTCTTTATTATCCAAAAGTTACTTGAAATATGCAGAATATGTATTAAGTCCTGTTTTCTCTTTGCTTACATCAGTATCATTTACTGACTTTCAACGTCAGTTAACAAAAATTAGTGATTGCCCGTAAAATAAATTGATCTAAATACAATTTCGATATAAGGGTCATTCTTGAGAATTGAATTCTTCATGTGATTCCCTTGGCGATTTTTATTTTTATATTTTTTTACCTATTTGCTAGAAAATATTAAATTGTATTTAATTTTACGCAGATTTATCAAATAGGCACCGCTTTTGGTCAATTTGATACAGAAATATACCACTTTATGTTTTCGCCGCCAGGGGAATAAGAAAAGATGACATGGGAATAAGAAAAACGCCAAAGGAATCATAAAAAAAAGTACAGGGGAATAATATTCAGATCAGTTTTTCTTACATAAATAAAAAGTTTTACAAAGTGTAGGGATACAAAAATTCACAGTGTTTTATTCGAATTAATTGGCAATTGTCTTAATAATCGAACCACCGTCGAGGTATAAAAATTGCTGGGCATAAGCATCTTCTCTTGAATTCAGCTCAAAATCATTTGAGACCTGTACCTAAATGGAATAATCAATGATTCAGTCATCTGCAACGCGAATTAAAGGGAAATTTATTTTCTTTTCATGAAAACGCTAGAAAACTGTGATTCCCTTGTTCGAAATTAGAACCAGAGGAATAAGAAAAAAGTATGTTTCTTGTCGATTCTGCCGAAACTTAAATTATTATAAGAACAACTATTAAGTCAACACATGCAGGCATTCGTGTAGTTTTATTTTTACTAAACACTATGTACCTATTGCAGATATAAAATTTTCTATAAAAATTCAAGGGAATCAAAATCATAGTGAACCAAAGCCAAGTGAATCATATATTAGCCTTCATAGCTAAGAATTCCAGCAACTAGTCGCGACCATTCCCCGCATATCTGGAAGCGTTACTGACGTTTGCCAAGCCCGGCCATTGCAACTGGTCAGATGACGTTTAAGTAGGGATGTGCGCCGTGTTGGATGAGGCACCAGGGGAATCATAGCTTAGCTCTGGACAAACCTTTAACATAGTTTTTTTTTTAAATTACGATACACACAGCAATCATATTTTTTCTTATAAATAAATAACTTATATTCTAATAATTTAACTCAATTCTATACTTGATTTCAATTCACAACATGTACTTTTTGGGGTAGTTTGTTCAAAAAATGGCGAATGGACGCACCAAGGGAATAAAGTTTTATGTGTTTAATATATTTTTACAGTTAATTATACTTAACTTAAACAAAAAATATATCGTGCTCCAGTTAGATTAGGTGCTAATGTAATATATAAAAAATACTATGGTCAATTATTTCAATTGTGCGGGTACTTTATCCTTCTGGACGCTGTAAATTGACCCTTTCAAGAATCACCCATAACCTTCTCTTCTTCAAGTGCCTCTCCATTACTGAAGGTTGGCAGTCAGCTTCTTAAAATTGTCCTTGTCAAGCGCCAATCTGAACAGCTGCTCGACGGTCTTAATCCCTGTCCACTCCCTGATATTTCGGAGCCAAGACATCTTGCGTCTACCTGCTTTCCGCTTCCCGGGCACATTTCCCATCATGATAGTCTGCAGGAGGGCATACCGATCATGCCGCAGTACATGTCCGACGTAGGCTACCTTTCTCTCTTTAACAGTCCGGATAAGTTCGACGTTTTTTCCCATACGGCGTAACACTTCTACGTTTGTAACTTTATCCGTCCAGCTGATACGAAGCATGCGACGGTATGACCACATTTCAAAAGCTTCTAATTTTTTACGGAACTCTGCTTTCATGGTCCACGCTTCACATCCATACAGAACAACGGGCCAGATGTAGCATTGAAGGAGCCTGGTTCTCAATTCGATGGAGAGATGTCGACTGCACAAGACTTTCTGCATGCTAGTAAATGAAGCACGGGCTATTTCGATACGAGCACGAATTTCAGTATCGCTCTCCCAAGTGTCAGTAAGACACGAGCCTAAATACTTATACTTGTCAACGTTCTCCAGTGTGTTGCCGTCGACCTGGATGTTTGCACGGATTTTCTGCGAGTGTGATATTACCATGACCTTAGTTTTCGAGACGTTCATATTCAAGCCGACTTTTCTGCTGTGTAGAGAAACCCGGTTAACTATCTCGCGAAGGCCTTCCTCTGTGCTTGCTATAAGAACGGTGTCGTCAGCATAGCGTAAATTATTTATAAATTGCCCGTTGATTACAACACCGTGCTCCACGTTTTCAAGCGCTTCTTTAATAATCACTTCCGAGTAACTGTTGAACAGAATTGGAGACATAATACAACCAATCGATATAACCACAATAAACCAATCGATATAACCACGTTACATATTGTTAGCAAAGTTACCCGATTTGAACTAATAGGCTCCCGGTTCCGGTTGACTGGGTTTCCTCATGGATGAACATTACCGCATGCTTGACCTTAATCTTGAAACTTCTAGATGAACAGGGATGTAAGTAATTTCCACAACTCAAATGCTTGCGCAATGGATACTAACTAAGCGGTGATACAGATATACAAAATACTAAATAGATAAACTGGCTTTTAATCACGGCTTTGCTCGTGCATGCCCATGCCCACTTTCAACTCCTATTTAGCCCTTTTTTGCGTCGAGACACTTTGCCCGTGGGCCAGGGTGCGCGTGGACTCCACAGGGAGCTTAACAAGCGCCTGTGGGAGGCAACAGGGGCCCACGCGTGGGCGGTTTTCTTGCGCAAAGGCTTTCCATAGGCATACAGTGTGGGAATGCTGCGTGCGTCATGTAAAAACCGGCCCCGATGGGTTTTAGTTGTATATAAATATCTTTTAATCTTTTTTTAAGTAGCTTAGTTTTAGTGTTTTATTCCCATAAATTATAATATCTTTTTTTAGTGACTATCCTATTTCGATATCTATTAGGTTATATTGCTACTAATTTAATGGAAATTCGTTTCGTATTTTTTGCGTTTAAGTGGAAGGCACATTATCAGAAACTTTCAAGTTTCTATATTTAGGATAAAATAATATTTAAATATCCAAGATATTAAATTCGTACTCTTCACAACGAAGGATACTTACCTAGATTGAATCTCAGAACCGCCAACTTCATAAATTGTTTCGTACAGCCGTTGTTTTATCTAAGTTGGTAGCTAAACTTGTCGTCTATTAAATAAATGATTCATGTCAACGGATATTATAATAAAATTGTTGTCGGTTTCTTACTTACTTGTTAAAAAAAATGTCGACTACATAGAAGTATGGAAGAAACGAGAAGATAAGAAATGTTCTTTTTTTTTATTCTGGTAAAATGAAAATAAACATTGATCGCAAAGTTTTATATTTAAAGTATAATTTCTTAATAAGAAATTAATTATGGTTCCCGAGGATCATGGAAATATGGTTCGCAAGGGAGGTAGTCTGATAAGACTACCACACTTGTGAAATTTCGCCAGAACTTGATAAAGCGGTTAAAACTAGTTGTAGTTGTGTAAGTACGTAATCCCTCTATAATTTGCTGTTAGTATGGCTGTAGCGTAATTTTAGCGTAGCGTTATTGGATAAAATTAAATGAAATAAGGAATGTTTGAGTAAGTATTACAACTAATCGCTGGAACGATTAAAACAAACAGACTTACTAATACATTCAACATATAAATAACCTGTCTTTTATGGAGCGAGGGTTAAAAAACGTGAGTACTGCCATGATTGTTCGAAATAACATATACTCGTATTATATATTTAAGGTTACCTAACATTGTTAATGCATGAACTGACTGTGTTCTTATAGTTCATTACATATGGCTACTAATTTTACTTGACTACACAGATTACACAATTAATGAGAAATATAATAAATACTTTTCTCTTGTTGACTAATTAATTGCTTTATGATCTCAGGTTTTCAAATCGGCACGTGCCGTTATTACCTACTAAACAATAAATAAATACGGGCCGTTATTACCTACTAAACAATAAATAAATAAAAACAAACGTTAAATAAAGTGTCTTATCTTCATCGTTATCTTTTGTTCCATTGTTACCGCTTGATGTCGTTCTCAAGTGGAATCGGGCCTTGGTATATGAAATGAACCATCGTTTTTCTGTTTCAGAAAAGAAAAAGCCGCTGATATTTTGTTTGAAGATTTGCCCGCTGTACTGTCCTAAGCATTCCAGTAAAAGGCACGACCATGGTAAGCAATTTACGCAAATATGGTAATAGAGGGGTTTTTTAAAGTACACTTTGAACGATTTTCAGGAAATGGATTTTTGGGCTCATCCTACTCTTATCTTACTCCGAACCGCTTGTACATTTCCAAATTTCCATTCCAGATCGTCACGTTTTTAGATTTTCTTTTTTATTTCTATGAACATGAGGCACTGGGATAAATATTCCAGTAGCGTAGAATTATGGAATCAAAGATTTGGTGTGATTGACGTAACGATGTGATAGCTCAGTTGGTAGAGCATTAAGCCGGAAACGTAGGGTCGCAGGTTCAAGCACTCCTTACATTGCAGTGATATGACATTTTCCTTTTAATAATTTACCTTTGTGTCAATATTTATAAAAATAAATATTCTTTCATACAACATTTTGGGAGACCAATGAAAAAAAAAACGCTCAATAACACAGACCAATAATTCAAGAGTAATGTCAATGTATGCACAAAGCAAGCACTATCAATCCGTCACATCTATTGCTGTAATTCAAGATTAAATACCTATGACAATTATTGCGACGTGATTGCAACTGAGTTGAGCACTGGCACATTATAATGACCAAAATTCATAATCATCATCATCATAGTTTTGTCATTTTGCATAGTCACGCTCAC
Organism: Apotomis capreana; assembly: GCA_947623375.1. NCBI lineage: Eukaryota > Metazoa > Arthropoda > Insecta > Lepidoptera > Tortricidae > Apotomis > Apotomis capreana. Next base: position 16,742,408 of record OX392514.1, on the reverse strand, counting down.
GCTAGTTTTCAATAAGGGTGGGCTGGCGTTTCTTAAATGGTAGATTTATTTAAAAATATCATTATTAATTTCAGATACATCATCCCTCATCTACGTGGACCACAAGCCATACATCGCCGCGGATGCTCCTCACGAATACGGACATCAATCCCCGTATCAATGGAAGACAAACCCTGCGTCTAAATCTACTGTAGCACCAACTACTACCAAAAAACCCATGCACCATGGACACAGTCCATATTTCATTGAAGAAGGTTCTGGAGAATACGTGTACCATCCATCTGGCTATTACGAGGACTGGAAGCCAAAGCCAACTCAGAAACCCACTGAAGCCACAACAACTGACCAATCACCACACTTTGACCATCACCCGTATATCATCGAAGACGGCCCTTACTACGATCATCCTAGCTATTACAAGCACTGGGAACCAAAAACAACCAAAGCAACTACCACTAAACCTTCGAAAACGACAGAAAAACCTTATTTAGATCATCCGTACTTTATCGAAGATTGGCCGGAGTATGAGTATCACGTCCCTCGTTATTATGAAGCGCCTCATCCCACTTCCAGTACCACCGCGGCGCCTACCACTACCAAAGAACCTACATATATTTGTGGGCTATGTGCAGAGAAATGCGATCACAAGAGTTAAAAGTGTGGACTATACTTACACTTATTCTCGAATAAGGTTTTGACAAAAATATTGTTATTTATAATGACACTTGTTATGTCAGTTTTTTTTGTGGGTACACACCACAATTTTTATATTAAACTATTGATACAAAGATCAAAGCTCAAAGAAAAATTTAAATGCGTAACCTGGTGGAAGAGACCGGGAGTCGAACCCGGTACCTCTGGCTTGCTGGTCTGGATTGATGGACCGGCAATCCAGAGGTGGGGTGTCGTGATCGTCAAGTTTTGCTCATTTTTAACCGACTTCAAAAAAAGGAGGTTACTCGATATCTCCGAGAACCGTGAACCGATTTTCAATTTTTTTTTTTAATCGAAAGGGTATAACTCCGAGTTGGTCCCGTTGGCACTAAGTCAGGATCTGATGATGGAATCTTGGAGAAATCGAGGGAACTCTTCAAATGTTATAGGGACATGTACGGCGCTTTCGGTAATTTATTGATAAAGTCAAGAATTTACATTCAGTAAATAGGATTTGGTGTAAGGAAACTGATGATTAACACCACAGATGGCCACTAGAACCACTAAAAAGAAAAAAAAAATTTTTTTTTCAACAAAAAAAAGAACCGACTTCAGTAAAACTAAAAAACCAAAATAACCCATTCAAGTACAGATTACATTTGACTCACCCTTCGAAGTCGGTGCCAAACCTCGCGTAAACTATAATATAACTATAAATATAAGAACTGAGTGGTTTGGGATCGACTTCGAAGGGTGAGTCAAATGTAATCTGTACTTGAATGGGTTATTTTTGGTTTTTTAGTTTTACTGAAGTCGGTTGTTTTTTTTGTTGAAAAAATTTTTTTTCATATACGTATAACTTCAAAACCGTTTAATTTAGAATTATTTACGAAAATGAGCAAAACTTGACGATTTCCCCACATATCCCTTATTTCCTAAAATAGTGAGTCTAAAAAAAACAAAATACAGAATATAGTCAATACTTATAGATTAGGTACAGAAAAACATATAAGAAGTCTATGGTATTGAAAGTAACACCGTTTAACTAGTACGAATATTTATATTTCGCTCAATGGCCAAATGACATAAAGTTTAAAAATAGCATTGCAACGGTACTGAAAGAGTAACATAAATAAATTATACATTTTTAGAAAGAACATTCTTGACTTTTGTCATTTATTATTACATATTTTGGCCGAGAAGTGTGAAGTTTTTGAGATAACAAACCTTTTAGCAGAAAATACGATCAATAATTAAAAACGTTAGTATTTGATAACAGATTGCGCTAATTCTATAAGTGATATCGCTTTTGTATGTATGTATTATAGTAAATTTATTCAGGATTATTTCGTTCTTACACACTTTGTATGTATCATACACGGTTTTCTTTTAAAGTGGAAAATACCGCGCTCCGGGACACATTCGAGGGCGCGGCGGCGGTGACGCTCACCCCTGAGAAGGGGGGAGAGTAGATAAAATTAAACTTGGCTCTATAACCTACATATCCTGATAGATAAAAGTTGTCCTTTAATTGTGCCAAATTTTCCATACATTTCAGTCTAATTTTCTTGAACTAAATGTTGTTATTGTGGAGACCTTTTATGTACTAACGTCACCTGCCCGTCGGGATTAATCTGTCGATTCCAGCCTTTATCATAAATCCTATTGGTCATCTTTCGTCTCCATCGATGAAGGTTAAATCAAAATTAAACCTTAAGAATACAAATAAAATTTTATAGATATCGTAGTTGTAAAATCCGTTCCTACCTAGCCCTCAAAAAGTTAGGTTAAATAATAATAATAATAATAATAGCTTTCTGAGACAATGTCCCTCAGGTCTATCTCCGAAGTTGAAACCTACAAGTACCTTGGTATGTCACAGTCATTGGGTATTGCGGACGGAGACATTAGACAGGCGTTGAAGGAGCGTTTCTTTTGTCGTTTGACAAAAGCACTTAACAGTCTTTTGTCCGGTGGAAATAAGGCGCGCGCCTTCAACGCTTGGGTGATGCCTCTACTCACTTACTCCTTTGGCATACTAAGGTGGACTCAGACTGAGCTGGACGCCCTGGATACGAGGGTCCGTCAGCTGCTCACTACACATCGCATGAGGCACCCACGCTCGTCAGTTATGAGAATGTACATCCCGCGTAAGTGTGGGGGCCGTGGCTTTTTAAACGCCAAGGACCTCCATAACCGCGAGGTGTGTGGGATTCATCGCGATGTAGTAGCAGTTGACAAAGGCCTCACCTCTCTCTCCTTAGCGAACGAGAACTGGCGCAGACCAAAGGTGCTTAGCACCGATGACCGCAGGGCTGTATGGAAGAGCAAGGAGCTACACGGGCGGTTCTACAAGGCCCTTACGGGGCCCGATGTAGATCTGCTCGCGTCGGTGAACTGGCTACGCTTCGGGGATCTCTTCGGGGAAACCGAAGGTTTTGTCTGTGCAATTGCGGACGAAGTAATGATGACGAACAATTACCGGAGATATATCCTGAAGGACGGTACGGTCGACATTTGTCGGGCATGCCGCCGTCCCGGTGAGTCACTCAGGCATATAATCTCCGGTTGTTCTCATCTTGCTAACGGCGAGTACTTGCACAGACATAACCAAGTAGCCAGGATCATTCACCAGCAACTTGCTCTTCGATACGGTCTTGTGGGGTCTGAGGTGCCGTACTATAAGTACGCACCGATGCCAGTTCTCGAAAATGGTCGTGCCACGCTCTATTGGGATCGATCTATCATCACGGACAGGACTATTGTAGCCAATAAGCCTGATATCGTGTTGGTAGATCGATCTAAGCGCCAGGCAGTGCTCGTCGACATCACCATCCCGCATGACGAGAACCTCGTGAAGGCCGAGAAGGACAAACTCAGCAAGTACCTTGACTTGGCTCACGAGGTGACCGTCATGTGGGATGTTGACTCGACGATCATTGTCCCGATAGTCGTTTCGGCGAACGGTCTTATAGCGAAGAGTCTCGACAAACATCTTAAGAGACTCTCGCTAGATGGCTGGATCAAGGGCCAGATACAGAAGGCGGTACTCCTGGACACGGCGCGCATCGTCAGGAGGTTCCTCTCTCTGCAGCCCTAACCACCGGTAGCCTGGGCCCTGCCCCGCTGCCAGCGGCACCCTAGGTTAGGTTTTTTATAATGTGTTTATATATTTTGTAATTTCTTTATTGTATTTTACTTTTGATATAACTTTATTGTAAAAAACCTAACTTAAGATTTTAAATGAATAAAGGAGTATAATAATAATACAATACTTTATTGCACACCAATAAAAGTTTACAAAAGGAAACAAGACAAATACAATTTATAAATAACGGTAGACAACAGGCGGTCTTATCGCTAAAAAGCGATCTCTTCCAGACAACCTTTGGGTAGTGAAATTGATGAAAATTCTAACTTAATAAATAAATTAGTTTATAAAAAATTGGGCAAGTGCGAGTCCGACTCGCGCATGATGGGTTCCGTACCATAATCTATAACAAGTTTGTTGTATGGGAGCCCCCTTAAATATTTATTTTATTTTATTTTTAGTATATGTTGTTATAGCGGCAATAGAAATACATCATCTGTGAAAATTTCAACTGTCTAGCTATCACGGTTCTTGAGATACAGCCTGGTGACAGACGGACGGACGGACGGACAGAGAAGTCTCAGTAATAGGGTCCCGTTTTTACCCTTTGGGTACGGAACCCTAAAAATTAATCCTCGCAAATAGTCGAAAATGTTTGGCAATTTTAAAACAGATTACTAGCTTTACTTGTAATACCTAATTGTAAGTTTGAATGTAGACAAGTGATTAACAAATAACAATGTAATGAAATTCTAGAAGTACATTTAAACGTACTTCTAATAGTCGTATCGAGATAAAACTTTGCATGTATGTAGTTCACGGTACAAAAATTTGGTATCTTGGAGCTGATCTGGTGATGAAGACAAAAGTTGGCCTTAGGAACTTAATCACCACAAGATAAAGCCGAGCCGTCGTGTTTGATTAGTCTTGATGTGCAATTAACGATGGCGCGTATTTTTTTTTTGTAAAATTATTTAAATTACAAACGATACAAACAGTGCAAGTTAAATTAAAGCTTATAATTATTATATAAGTAAAGAAATCTCTCACTGCATTACTTAAAAATTGTTTTGCCCCAAAACAACCAAAAAATAGTCTCCCCTATTCAATCACTTTAACTTTCAATCTCTTCGATAAAAAAAATCGTAACAAATGTAAGTTGACGGGCAGAGAGCTCTTAGTGTCTGAAGTTCGCAAGCTTTCCAAACTTTGGTATGTGATCGAAATACAGCTCTCCGCCCATTAAAAGAGAGTGAAAGTCAGTCGTTGTTTTTAGGATTTTGTAAAAGGTTCTCTAGAGAAATAACAGTAGGGGAGAGAGGGGCTAAACCTACCGGGGCAAGTTGTCCCGTTGCGAATATTAACGCAAGTAAATAATGGAGCGATCCGTTTATTGTTTTTCACGAAACTTTAGGCCAATGTGCCGATACAGGAGCCGTTTTAGTTGGTTCCATTATTGTAGAATGGTAGTTATGAGAAAAAAAAAACAAAATCGACGGTATAACTAACTCCACTAAATATTGGAATTTTCAATTTTGGTTTTTTATAAACTGTTGAATATTACACAAAAATAACCCCATTTTTCGACAAACAGTAAACACTCTTTTAGCATGCGTGAACAGAGTTTTTAATAAGTTAGAATTTTTATCGACGGAACAACCAGCCCCATGGCGGGGTTATTTATTTCGTTCCGGCCGATTTCATAAAAAAAACTGGTAAGAAAACTGTTTACCGTTGCACAAAATAATATCATTATTCAAAAACCCAAATAATCAGTCTCCAATATAGACCAAACCACACAATTTATTTACTTTGTTTTCATAGCTTAATTTCGTATTTTGTGAAGATCGGCACTTTTCACCCCACTCTCCTCTTGAAAATTATTGCTAAACAAAGAGCACGCGAAAAATTCACAGCTCCCGAGAAAGTTGCTGCGATATAAACTAGACGTGTTATGGTTCTACCAGCGATTCTCATTATGATTTGTTGCAAGTTTGTCTTGAGAATATTGTGTGAGTGAAAGTTTGTTGGTATATAACTTACGTTGGTTTTAGTTTTAGTTATATAACAACCATATTATTATTGGCTCTGTGAGTAGTCCTCTCGAGCTTCCTTCGTAATTTATGGTAATTTTAATTGTTTACGTTTTCAACCTCCTTGTCTCAGCCATATTAAAAAAAAAAGAATTTTGGGCCAAGCTGAAACGGAGATGCTTCGCTCGCTCGATCAATACCTATCTACCTACAAAGAAGACTATAAGCATAAAATATCAAAATTTCTTGGTCATAAAAGAATTTATTTGTAAAAGGTTGTTTAAAACGCTAAAGAACAATAACTGTCTATTTAACTACCTTGAACTACGACACTAAATACTACGAATTGTTAATTTAGTTGGCCCGGAATTCAACTTATTTATTATTTTTCGACCAATGTTGTTCTTAACAAAATGATGAGATACGCAAGAGAACCAAGGTTGTAGATATAACTCAGTCGTCAAACTTTAGTGGCAGTAGGCGGGGCACATTGCTCGTAGAACGTTCGCTCGTTGGGGCAGAAAGGTTCTTGAGTGGAGACCGCGGACCGGAAGACGAGGGAGACGCAAGACCGATCGTTGTGGAGAATTTTGAGGGAGGCCAAAGTTCTCCACGCACGTTGTATAACAGTGGACGCCTGTCGGCTGATATAATGATGACCATGATGACGACCCAATGTTAGTATTTTGAAAACTTCAAATAAATACAGATATTTTCGATGACAAAACTATGATGCCAGGACGTAAACAAAAAGTACAAAGCGAAAATTTTACAGCCCGTGAAAGTTACTGGGATATAAACAACACATGTTATTGTGCTACCGACAGTTCTCAGTATGATTTGTGGCGTATTGTTGCAAGTTCACTGAGAATATTGTGGGCTATTTGTTAGGATAACTTATGTGTTACTTTTAGCTAACTTAAGTATATAGCACTGGATCGCAAATCCGCTTATCCAATACAATGCAATATAAATCCAATCGACGAGAAATTCTGTTAATTTGTGTTACTTATATGTTATGTAATGAAAAAGTAAAATCTAACTATTAATTTAGTTGCTTTGAAACCTCTACGGGGTCCTATGATAATTGCTTTTATCATGTGATAAGTAAGTGACAAAGCATCTGTCACTCACACTCGCATCTTGTCAAAACGCGACGGATGCTTTGTCACTTATTTATCGCGTCCCACAGATTGACGTTGTTTTTATTTTAAATGGAAAATTAATGGGGTGTGTAATGATCGATATAAAAATAAATGGTATAAGTATGTTTGATATAACAACATTTTGTATAATGACTCATTTGATATAATAAACGTTTGGTATAATTTCAAAATATCTATTTTTATTTCGTATACTTATCATTTGGTATAACACTTATTTCCTATAACCATCATATGGTATAATGTTCATTAGGTATAACAACATTTGGTATAACAACATTTAGTATAATTTCATATGGTATAATTTCATATGGTATAATATTCATTTGGTGTTACAACGAATTGCGTTTTATTTACCTAACTCAAACTTTTCTTTCGTTTTGTGTAGTGCTCGTACCTAACCTTTTTTTTTCACCTTTTTTTTCCACTTTTTCTCCTTTTTTTTTCCTCTTTTTTTTTCTATCCTAACCTAACCTAACCTAACCTAACCTACGTTTCTAATTGAACTTTCGTTTTTTTTTTTTTTAATGCGGCTCCGCCCCCCGCCCCCCTATTTCTCTATACCATATGCGTTATGCCATTTGAACGTTAGATAGAATAAACGTTATACCATAAATTCATTAGACAAAATATGCATTATACTTAAAGAATGTTATATTAAATGTTATTCGATAAAATGATCAGTATATGAAACAATAATTATATTAAATGTTGATACATTAAGTGTTGTTATATCATTCAATAATTATATCAAATGAGCGTTATACCGACTGAAATCATATCAAAAGTTGTTATAGCCATCGTTACGCACCCCTAATTAAATGTTACTTTAGCTTTAAATATTTATTAACAGCCCCTCAGCTGGCGATTTTAAATTGTTAAAAAGCTTGAGTTTAAAAACATCATGATTTTGCCTTTGAAAGTTACACGAATAATTAACACTTATTGTTTGCGAATACTGTTATCCTTGTTTTTTGTCGTAGATATTTTCTGTCTCCTGGCTATTTGTAATCTTTACTTTACCCGTTTGTTGGATGGCGGATGATAACAGGATAGGATAATTTACTCTAGTTCGTAAGAAATTGACATAAATTGATGTCTTTAATTATCTATCAATAATAAATCATTGATTTTCAGGCAACTGTGGCCTATAGATAAGACCTTAAAACTAACTCTCATCAAACTAATATTTTAAAGGCAAATTTGTATATGTGTGTTTGTTACTTCTTCACGCTCAAACGGCTGGAACGATTTTGATAAATTTTGGTATCAAGTTAGCTGACTAATGCATAGGCTACTTATTATCCCGAAAAAGGTATTGTTCCCGTGGGATGAGTGGGTAACACCGCGCAGCGCAGCTAGTATCAAAATAAAACAATAATAATATAAAATAAACATAAACACGTTAGTTGGACGACGTGCGTGCGACGTAACTTCTGGGTGTCGGGTTATCGTCCGTGAAAACACTGGAACACAACACTTATTGGCCAGAATTCCTCGTGTAGGATAGTCGTGGTGACAACATGATAATAAGCACCCTCACCACAGATGAAGCGTAGTTCACACTGAGACGAGACTCCAACTGTTCGATGTTGAAGTTGCTTTACTCGCAAACACTCAACGAAGCTGTGTCTGTCAATAGGGGTGAGATTCTTAACGAACAATTGAATGTCGTTACATCACCGTTACTACGAATTTTTGCTAATCACTCTCAGTTGCATAATAGGGGTGGCCAGGTTATAAATATGGCCGACCAGTCTGGGCAGCTCATTCGGTTGTCGGACTCCAGACCGTCAACATCCCCTGATGATGCCTCGTAGAGGGGCGAAACACGTGTCGAGTAAGTTCTGTTATTTTGGTGGTGGTTTGTTATATTTATTTGCGTATTTACTTTTCTTATCGTGGTGGGAGGGTGGGACCATTAAATGCATATATGCATGAAAAAAAACGCAAATAAGTATAACGGGTTAGCACAAATTTAACTGGCACGATATTATATCGCGGAATAGCAAAGCAATATTATTATTTTCATTAATATGGATTTCCGCAAAGTAACGCCTGATTCAATTAATTGTTTCCGTCCTGTTCCTGTGTTCCTGAAATCTGTTTCCGTCGTGTAGTGCAGTCACATACAGTCGCCATCAGACATATCGCAGCATATAAGGCGTTCATAAATATGTGAACATGTACTGTAACGCCCAGTCAATAAGAGTCGTGTTCCGATATTTATGGACGCCTTATATGCTTTGATACATCTGATGGCGACTGTACAATACAACAGTGTCGTCGGGGCCGCCGGCTATCCTGGCACATGAAGTAGCAGAAATCATCTAGTTGATAAGACACGTTTTAAGACCACAAGTCTGTATAAAATTGCTAGTTTACTTTACATTTGATTATCGTAACCTGAACGAGCAACTTTTACTTTTAGATTACAACTAGGAATACTAGTTTTATGTACCCATGTATTGGTTAGGTAACTAAATAACACGACGACATAGTGTTAGCGCATCATTAATGGAGGCATTTTGCTGTCAGAATATGTATAAAATATTTGAGGAAAAACCTGCAGAAAAATAAGTATCTCATTTTGTTTTTTATTTTGTATGCACGATAATATTATGGCAAGGATAAAATCTATTACGTATGTTTTGAATCGGTAAACAAAACATCGGAATTTTACCATTAATGTGGAGAGTAAGAAATCTTGCTAATTATAGTTTAAGTCATCTCTTATCGACGGCGATTTACATGAGAGTACAGCATACTTAGTACTTAAGTTTAGCTTAGGTGGGTGGTACACGGAGCGGTGCTGTACCGTGCAACCAACCTATATTGAGGCAAAGACTTAGTGGCTCCTACATCGGTGGCAGATGACTCTTATGTATCTATAAATAGTATCATTGTCACAGATTAATTGCCACTGTCATTGTAGTTCGTTCTCTGGAAAAAAATGGGTTCTCCTCCCTAGCCACAGATTCCTTCACACAGAGCTGCACTTCTAGCACAACTGTGTCATTAGACTGTTTGTTTGCGACTATTTTCTGTCTTTTTCACGCAATACGATGCGAAGCTGCTGAAAACACAGCTGATACTGTATCGCGAGGCAAGTAAAATCACTATCAGGCTAGCATTGCTGTAAAGAGCCGTGTGCCACTCGTATAACTTCGCTCGCAAGGTTCCCAAGGGACTCGGCAATCGTAATTGCCTTGCTTTGTGATCTTCGTCGGGTAAAAATCTATTGGCTCCTCGAGTATTTGGACAGCGTCGGAAAAGTTAGCTCAAAAGAGGAAGAGGGAAGGTATTTATAAGTACCAGGTAAAATGGACACAAAACAAACTTCAAAATCTTCAAATACACGAATGAGATTTTGCAGATGAACTACACTAATTACAAAGTTGAAAACGTTATTTCGAAAGTCATATTGATATGTTTTGCGGCTACTACTCGGGTAACTACAAAAAACCAACTAATAAAATACCACTAACTTCTTTCGAAGAAAAACCTTCGGTTCGTTATGTTGGAAGAGTCCAAAATTACGGTTAGTAGCAGCAGGCTATCCCCACGCGTTTCAACCGGGCAAAACATTCCGATCTCTAAGTAGCAACCCCGCGCGACAAAATGCCAGTGGGCTGCCACACCTCGCGGCGAGCGGACGGCGTACAGTTAACGTTTCCCGCGCAACTTGTGCTGTACGATGTCGAAAAATAAAAGTCGGGCATATTGTTTTTGTGACAACAAAGGCGATTGAAAATGATTTCATTTGTTCCAGAACACATTAAACTCTCCGGAATAAAATATTTTGTTTAAGAATTAACGTTTACTGGGGCACTATTGACGCGTAACTATTGAAGTCTGGGTATTTCTCTAAAAATCTTTATGGGGGCGCCCAGCTTTTTTTAGAATTAATTGTGTTGGTTTGATTCCATGCTGTGTTGTTAAAATTACTGAATGTTTAGTTATACAATCAATAAGTAAAATATTTAAAGATTCACTCTATTATTCGTTATGTTTTAGAAACACGATTACTTGTAGTTTCCTCGATAGTTTTTTTTTAAAGTTACCTCAAAAAGCAACATAAACCCTTAGTATGTCATAAATACTGCAGGGAAAGTTATCAGTTTTTTTTAATAATAACATAACGAGACGTTAACTATAATGTGTACGTCTTACATTTTCAAAATCTGTATTATTTTAATAATTAAACCGAAAAAACATGATTTCATGGCAAAAGTTAATCGATTAACGATTAAGATTAACTTTTTTAATCTCGATTAACGATTAAAATTGACGATTAGTTAATCTAATCGTACGAGTTCCGATTGATTTAATCTCGAAAGATTAAGTTAATTGTCGATTAATTTTTAGCGATTAATTTTTTAAGTGATTAATTAATTCGGCGATCGGACAGCGGAGAAAGGCGTGCGGAGAGCGGGGAACGGAGAGTGGCGTGCGGAGAGCTGAGAGCGGCGTGCGGAGAACGGAAAGCAGAGAAGCGGAAAGAGGGAACGGTCGGATGCAAAGGTAACCGGTGTAAGGTGTAGAGAATGGTGTTCAATCGTCCTGAAGTGGGCAACCCAGTGGGAATCGGGTTGTCTGGACGCCACGCCTCTGCTGACTAGACTGGTTGACCAAACGAGCAAAGGTACGAGAAAAAGCTAGCGTTTACATAACGGAGGCAACCCTAGCGCACATTCCAATGACGTTGCGTCACCCGCGGGAGGGGGCATCGATAGCGGTGGCAACGCCTGCCGTCCAAACAAGTGGGGTATGTGTTACGTAGTAACTTGTATATAATCTGTGGTAGCAGTCAAAGTGGCCAAATGTATCGTAACCCATCCTTTGTATATACACATTAAAATTTGTTCCAACATACACTTGGCTACTGTGGTCGCTACGAGTAGTACGAGTACGAGTACCCACTAACTATTTGGATACTGACGGAATAATATACTGCCACGTGAATTAGACTCTTGAACGTTTTAATTAAATATAAAATTAACTACCGCTTGATTCTTTTAAGGTTAAGTTCACATTTGTACAATAATTATAATATGCAAGAGTGCATTGTAAAGAGGTAACGTCGCCAACATACCAGGCACCATGCTTCGAAGAACTATTATATTAATCTGTGACCATGCCGCAGGCGGATCTTTTAGATGGGGTATGCTTTTTATGACCCTTTTTTTGTATTATAGGTATTTTTTTTTTGTATAAATATTACAAAATAAAATCAACAATATTTCGTAAAACAAAACAGTTTAATAAGCAGATTTGCGGAAACCTTTGTTTTGTGTTGTAAAATTACCGTCATAATTTCACTCGGGATTTAATTTTAAGCAACAAGAATGGTCGGCACCAGTTAAAAGGACAAGAAATTAATTGCCCTGACCTTTACAATAATTTACGTTACCCTAGGCCGTAAGTGGGATTTACTGCACGCTACGCGGAGAGGAAATCTCACTTCCTGGCCGACGACGCCTGGCCTGGTTAAACTATAGACAAACCACAGGCGGTAATTAGTAAAGCCCCGGATTGCATATTTCTGACCCTCACCTTCGGTTCGGGCCACGAACACCTACGGTCTGGAACATTGACTAATTCACCGCCCTATATGATTTGTCTAGGATGATTCTCTGTCAGAAACAGTTAACCAAAATAATAAATTTCATGAGCGCCGCGTGGTAAATAAGAAGTTATTAAATAAATGATTTAAGTTTATTATGAAATCAAAAGTTCACGCTTAATTCAACCTCTAGTGAGTTGCTAATGTATTAAAAAATTTCGATCGCATTTACACTTTCTGTACAACACTGGCCATAGAACCCGATTCCTATCGGCTTGCCTAAGTCAGAACGATCAAGCACCAATCTCATTGTTACTGATGAAAAAATAAGCAATTTTACCCCGGCTTGTCCTAAGTTTTTGTTTGAACCACGCCGCAAATAAACGTCCAAACGCGTTCGAGACGTTATTTCAGTTAAATGCGGACTTACGCTAAGAGCTTGTGATTGTTATTTCATGTTCTAACTAATATTATTTTGAACTCGAATATTTGTGCTTGGGTCATGGTTTTTCTACGTATTTAAGTATATATTTGTCTATATAAATATGTATATCGTCGTCTAGTACCCATAACACAAGCCTTCTTGAGCTTAATTTGGGACTAGATCGATTTGTGTGAGGTTGTCTGATATTTTATCACCCCCGAAACAAGTACGTACTCGTATACCTGTGGTCATCAGACCCTTATTTAATGAGTGATATTGAAAATGTTATTAAAACTTAAAAAGAACATGACTACCTACTAATCTTGGAATTCTTAGTAGACTGAGATCTTGTCACTTGTTCCAATTTAAGCTGAAATTCTTGGAAACTAGTGATCCCATTTCTACCAAACACAGCCAACAACCATATCGACGGACAAGTCTTTCGATAAAAAAACCGCACTCAAATGGGTCCATACGTTTGACATACAGTTTCACATGTCAACGCTATACGAAGTCGAAATTAGCCGATTGCCTCTTTCCAAAGATCGATGTGCAAACTTTATCGCCGTTTACTGTACACAAGTTACCTAACTTACAACATCCCTTTTTTTTTCGTCACAGACAGACACATCAGATACACAATAACTTATAATACCCCTCTTTTTTCGTTGGGGGTTAATTATTAATATCCCTTTTTTTCCATCGGGGGTTAAAGAAACACTCAATTAGCTTTACGCTCTGTCGTGCAATTACCCATTTGTATGATTTTCACCTGACTTGTCTTATTAGTTTACAGATCAAACGAAAGGTAAATGGTGCTCACTTCCAAGTAATATTGAAGTCAATTAGAGTAAAACCAGCACTCAATAAATTTTGATATAAGTATGTAATTAAGTTAGTCTGCAATATAAACCAGATAATGCGGCTTTCAAGTTTGAGAAATAATTATAGGATCGAAGCAATAAAGGTGGAGTAAGTACATTTATCAAAGAGGTTTCGTTATTAATGTTGGTAATAATATTTTTTTCTAAGTACAAATGAGAATGGATGAAATTAAAAAAGACTTGTATTTTGGTTTATAGGCAGGAATAACCAATTTTAAAGAAAAAAATACGGATTTTTTTGTGTAGCTTAAAAAGATAAGAAAAGATAAAAATGGTTATTCTCTATCTTTTACTCCTTGTACGGGCATAGTACGGTATAACCTAGCTCTGGGGTTATTCCGCCATGAGGGCTGCTGTGTTCCTACATACCTATTTAAGGTAGTTTTAGTAAGAAAAATTATATGAACAGTAAAATTTGCTTAGTATTTGAATTATCTAGGAACACGGCATCACCACGTGCCAATTCGAAAAAATTGCACAATGGTTAGGTTACCGTAGGTAAAGAAGGCCAAAAGGCCCGAAAAAAACTTTATTTTTATTTTTTTAAGCCACAGAAGAATCTGTATTTTTTTAGATTATTCCTACATACAGGGTGTTACATTGAACGTAATCCAAATTAAGCAATTCCGGCTCAGTTAACGATAGAGAACAAAATGCACGAACTGAGTTATTAAAATACGTCGTAATCAACTTTTGCCAGAGTGCTAACAAAATAAAGAAATTAAAATCTCTTAGTGTGGTCACCCATCATGATGACGTCACGTGACGTCACGCTTACCTGACATACCTATTCGTCAAGCTCTGTTATTAGTTATCAGCGTGACTGTTATCATTCTAACATCAAAAAAAAAAAAAATCAGGGGCATTAGTATATACACATGTGATATCAGTTTAAAATAATTTATTATCAAAAAGGAAAATTAACAGTTAAGATCAAATGCACTTCAACAAGTGTTCGAAATGTCCACCTCCTTCGTGAACACATAGCTCTGCGCGTCGTTGGAGATTTTTTTTCACTCTATCGAGTACACACTCGTTGCTTCTTACTAGCTTTTGAGGTCTTTTGAGCTCACCTCACAAAAAAATCCAATGGAGTAAGATCTGGGCTACGAGGCGACCATTCCACTGGACCGCTGCGTCCTATCCATCGCTAGAACTCTTGCTAGGGTCTAGGTAACTCTGAATCCGTCCCCCGTCTTGTTAATAATACATGTTTTGCAAGTAGGTAGCTTCATCTGACCATAAAATGTTAAGGTAGTGGTTTTGTAATAGCCAGTCACAAAACCATACTCTCCGGAGATAATCTGCCAAGACAATATCTTGCAGCCGTTGAAAGTGAAACGGGTGTAATCCTCCGGCATTCAACAGTCTCCAGATAAAAATGTGGGTTGTACCAAATCGTGGCGCGGCTTCTCTGGTGCCGGATTCTGGGTGGCGGATAAAATACCTATGTACTCGTATTCTAAATGCCCCTGATTATCTTGGATGTCGGCCTCTACCTTGGGCATGAGCTGGGACCTCGAACTGTCTAGTCTCTCAAATTCTGTACACATGTGTTGATCAATTGGCGTGTGGGGATTGGACTCTCCGGGTATCGCTTGTAGAAGAGTTCTTGCGTCCCGATAGTGTTGCGATGTAAAATAAAGTTCTACCATCATTAATCACTGAATATTAGTAAACGGATAAGCAGTAGGAGGCATAATTATTAAAAAAATAATCTGCGACAATAAAGAATCAATTAATTAATTAAATCCAGGAATGGCAGCTCGTGGCTTTTGCCAATGTCAGTTTATAATAATATTCACTTTGTAAAGAATAAAACCATGAGTAAAAACAAAAATTAAATAATTAAAACATGAGATGAAATGAACATGAACAAAGATGGCCGATGAATCCGACAATAAAGAATTAAACGAAATGTTTGTTTGTTATGACAGATAGCTTCATGTGTCAGAATGGTCAAAATGCATTTATTCATAAAATTATCGGGCTAGATAAGCAAAAAGGTAAGTGTTCACTACAAAACTAGATTCAAACTTTTTTCACTTAGCTCTCTAAGTAGGGTAACCACTATGAGACCAAAAAAACAGGAATAATTAAAACAGTGATATTTATTAGTTAACATGACTTTAACAGCACGAGACCTAACAGAGGGTTTTAGCATCAGGGAGATGAGTTTAAAAATCATGAGTTGTATTACGTTCAATGTAACACCCTGTATAAACAGAAATGCAAGATTAAAAAAAACATGCATTGGGGAATTAGATTCAATATTTCAATACGTTTCTTCAGCTTAATTTGGGACTAGATCGATTTGTGTGGGGTTGTCCGATATTTATTTATTATTTATTTATTTGTTTAACATTTCATATTCAACAACTTATTATATGTTAAAAGTACGTATTTTAATTCGTCAATACTTCACAAAATAAATCACAATTTCACTTTAATACTAGAATAATATATTTCTTTATTCAATTTTCAATGTACAAAAGAAAACTAATTGTACAAAAGGCGGACTTAATGTGACAAGGCAATTCTCTACCAGTCAAATTCAGGGCAAAGCAGAAAAAAATACGGTGCGAGTAACTTATACATAAGTAGTGGATATATACACACTCATAAACTTTCGCCTTTATAATATTTGTGTGATGGCACTCCTCAACGGGAAATACATACAAACAGAGATTAACATTTAATTTATATTAATCAATTTTTAGGGTTCCGTAGCCAAATGACAAAAACGGAACCCTTATAGATTCGTCATGTCTGTCTGTCCGTCTGTCCGTCCGTATGTCACAGCCATTTTTTTCCGAAACTATAAGAGCTATACTGTTGAAACTTGGTAGGTAGATGTATTCTGTGAAACGCATTAAGATTTTGATGCAAAAATAAAAAAATAATAATACATATTGGAACTTACTTAGAACTGAAACTCGATTTTTTTTTTCATCATACACATTCGTGTGGGGTATCTATGGATAGGTCTTCAAAAAAGATATCGAGGTTTTTAAAATATTTTTTTTCTAAACCGAATAGTTTGCGTGACAGACGCTTCCAAAGTGGAAAAAAGTTGGTCCCCCCCCTCTAGAAAATGAAAAATCTAAAAAAAACATATGATGTACATTACTATAAAAACTACCAACGAAAATTGTTTTGAACGAGATCTAGTAAGTAGTTTTTTTTTAATACCTAACTTTGCACCTAATTTATATGGGGCGCTATACATACCAGGTGCAAACTTAACCACTTCTTAGGGATGGAAAGTGTTTGTACGGAACCCTAGATGCGCGAGTCCGACTCGCACTTGGCCGGTTTTTTAAGTATAAATTTTTGTGTCATTGAAACGAATATATTATAGTTATTTTAGTGATAAATTTTATAATTATTTGAAGTTATTTACTGATAATAATTTCAATTAAGTAAATCGTTTTATTTGTTAGAATGAATTATTTACTAATGGTTAATTCTTGAGTCTAAGATAAGTATATCATTGAAACACATTTCTGTTAATAAATACATTTTATTCACAAAACATATGTAAGAAACATTAAGTACTATATTCAATACAATTATTTGAAATATCTCGCAATATTCATAATCATAACAGTTGTATTTTCGCTCTACAAATTATGGAGAAGCGAGGTGATTCAACGCGTCGAAAACAAATACTTAATAAGCTGATTACTGATATCGACAGTATAGCATTCGTTTGTATTATAATACGATGGTGCAATAATTACCAAGTAGCAAAAAGCGCTTATTCAGCTTAAACTAGCTGTATAAGGGCTATATAAGCGTGTATGCAGCTTGATGTGTGCTGCTTGGGTTAAAATGATAAACAAGCTATTTAATAACAGTATGTAAATGACATAGTTTGAAATTTTTACGTTAAATTAAAACATTAAAGACTAGAATTAAAAATGAACTAAGTTATACATGAAATGAAACGATTATTTTAAGTTCTTAAATTATCACATCGAAATGGGTTTTAACCGTATCTACAAACGTGTTAAATGATTTTGATTTAACATTAATATTTTATAAATATATGTGATCACTGATCAGTCATTATGCTCAGAATAATAGGAATTAAAAAGCCGGAAAAAGTCTAGCTACGTCACAGAATAAAATACAACAGAGGGTTCTCTCTGGTGATCTTTGTAAAAACCGCCTAAGCTCTGTACTTTATTGGCTGTTTGAGAAAAAAACAACGCGAAATGAGGCGATGCGACGTTCACTCTGCTACGACTGCCTACGAACGCGCGCCGATTTTGTCAAAAAAAAAGCGAAGATCGAGCTGGAGTACTAGTGTGCTTTGGTTTGTAGAATAGCGCGGTTCGTAGTGAGTCCGTTTTGTCGATAAATAATTCCGTAATTGGAGTTATTTTTTTTTTTGAATCTCCATTTAAAACTTTATCGTAGATGTATATTTAAGTATATATTCGGATAAAGAGGGTTAATGTCCCAGGAATCCAGACAATCCGTTGGCAAAGTTGCTCGGCGCATGCTGGTACGTGTGTCCCTGCTTCCTATGTTCCTCCAATGCTTTCCAGTTCAGCAGCCAGAACGGCTGGTTGTCGGCCGGCAGCTTGCTCAGTCTGTTGACCAGGTCGCGGTCGCCGTGGGCTTCTACGGGCAACCGTTGGGTGGTTGTACTGATGGTTGATGCGTTGTTTCCAAATCTGTAAATGGAAGAAAAAATAAATGTTTACACTTAAATTAGATTGAAGCAAAATTAAAAAAAATGCCCAAGTGCGAGTCCGACTCGCGCATGAAGGGTTCCGTACCATAATCCATAACAAGTTTGTTGTATGGGAGCCCCCCTTAAATAGTTATTTTGTTTTATTTTCAGTATTTGTTGTTATAGCGGCAATAGAAATAAATCATCTGTGAAAATTTCAACTGTCTAGCTATCACCGTTCTTGAGATACAGCCTGGTGACAGACGGACGGACGGACGGACGGAAACGTCTTTACCCGTTGGGTACGGAACCCTAAAAAAAATTATGGTTCAGGCGGAGTTCAAACCCGCGTTTCCAATGGCTTTCCGACAACATATCTGTTTAAATTTTTTGCTTCAATGTAAACATTTGCTTTACGCAAGCAGATGTTACTGCTTTAAAAAAAATACTTAAATTAGACTTAAAGCTCTGCGCTGAATGGTATTTTTGTGATACGATTTACGTGACTCGGTATCATCAGTCTAGCTCGCACGGTATTGACAGGAAGAAGACAGGCAATATGTATGGCAACAACAAGAACAAGTCATCATAATATTGTACAGTCTGACCAAAAAGCGTAGAAATTAAAAAGTGGCAATACTGTATTAGTGTCGTCCCTTTCTAATCAATATAAGAAAAAAAAAATTTTTTACAAAAAAAAGAACCGACTTCAGTAAAACTAAAAAACTAAAAATAACCCGTTCAAGTACAGATTACATTTGACTAACCCTTCGAAGTCGATCCCATCCCAAACCACTCAGTTCTAATATTTATAGTTATATTATAGTTTACACGAGGTTTGGCACCGACTTCGAAGGGTGAGTCAAATGTAATCTGTACTTGAACGGGTTATTTTTGGTTTTTTAGTTTTACTGAAGTCGGTTCTTTTTTTTGTAAAAAATTTTTTTTTTTTGCTTTTTAGTGATTCATATAAAAGTTCTAGTAGTAGAGTTGTTAGTCCGCTGTTTTCTAACATAATTGTGCGCATCGGGTTACAAGCATGAAATTTCTACCACAGATAGTGTTCCACGGTGATTATTTTCAGATGTGGAGGGAAGTCAGATTCGTCCTCTGTGAGGCGGGAGAGCGGAGTGAATACGGCCAAGTATCCCTCTTTTCTTTCTTTATTGCTGGTCAGTTAAGTCTACCAGGACGTGTTTGGTATCGTTTCCGTGTAAAACAAATATCAGAAATTAATTTTTTATGTTATTTTTGTATAGTTCTGTATAAAAATATGGGTGTATGGCCGAAAAGGTAAAAATCACAACAAGGTTTTTTATTCAGTGAGGTAAATTAGTTCAACTTCGTGAACATTTTCAAATGTTAAAGATTTATTCATCAGATATCACGTGAAATTTCAATTTTATCAATTTATATGTACATATTAAAATATACACATTACAGTCTCTTATAATATAACCCGCCCGCATCATTCCAGGCGCAAAAGTTCCCAACACACTCGCTGCGTTACCGCGTTGAACAGCGATCGATAACCTCTGCGCCAGGAATGATCCGGAGCGAGCATCAAACCCTTTCTCCCTCAAGCGACCCCCAAGCTCTTTCAGGAACGCCTATGCCTCCGCGCACCAACAACCAGACGTTTCAACAGCCAGAGGAACAAACAAATAGCCCCCCAAACACGCATACTTCTCCCTCTTCCTAAAGGCGGCAGTCTCAGCAGCGGCCCCGGCCAAAACTGAGGTACGACCGATGTGCGACGCAGCATAAGTGCTCACGCATGTAGCGTCCCACAGAAGGCACTTTCCTTTCTGCCAAGGCACCAACGTCATACCGTCCGGCCTCTTGCCATCCGAACGGCTAAGGCCAGGAGGTTCCAGCGAACACGGCACACCCGCAGAGACAAGTGCCCTGCGGATGATATCAAATTATTATTATTATTTCAAAAAGCTCATTTAATCTAATTTCTAAAAATATATGCATGTTGGGCACTTCTCATACAAACAGTTGCTTAAAATATATCTTTACGTTGGCGTAACCAACGTAAATCTCCGAACGCATCCTATTTCGATTCATTAAATACATTAAATAATGATTATTAACATGCGTTTACATATAATATTTACTATATACGTCCTAAAAAAACAAATTAATGTAATTACAACAAAAATTTTTTTTGCTAATGGATCACGAGCACAATGCTATATGCTAGGGCTAATCTTAACATCAACAATTTATTTAAGTTACTGTTTGTATGAAGAGTGCCCAATATGTATATATTTTTATGAACTAGATTAAATTTGCTATTTTGCAATATTTTTGTTAGTTGTAAATATTCAGGAAATATAACTAATTTATCTCCCTGAATAAAAAAAACTTGTTGTGATTTTTACAATTTCGGAAATACAACCATATTTTTATATGCTACTATGAATAAATAACATAAAAAATTAATTGCTGATATCTGTTTTACACGAAAACGACACCACACAAGTCCTAGTAGCGTTATCTGATCAGTAATATAAAAGGAAAAAGAGGACTCCTTTGTCCTAATCACCCCGCTCTCCCACCACACAGGGGACGAATCTGACTTCCCTCCACATCTGATAATAATCACCGTGGAATGCTCTATGTGTGGTAAAAATTTCATGCTTGTAACCCGATGCGCACAATTTCGCGGCTAAGCAACTCTAATATAGTGGCCATCTGTGGTGTTCATCATCAGTTTCCTTACACCAAATCCTATTTACTGAATGTAAATTCTTGACTTTATCAATAAATTACCGAAAGCGCCGTACATGTCCCTATAACGTTTGAAGAGTTCCCTCGATTTGTCCAAGATGCCATCATCTGATCCTGACTTAGTGCCAACGGGACCAACTCGGAGTTATACCCTTTCGATAAAAAAAAAAAATTGAAAATCGGTTCACGGTTCTCGGAGATATCGAGTAACATACATACAAAAAAAAATTAAAAAATTTGTTCGAATTGAGAACCTCCTCCTTTTTTGAAGTCGGTTAAAACAGGGACAACACTACAGCATTGCCGCTTTTTAATTTCTACTCTTTTTGGTCAGACTGTAGTAGTAGACACAAATTTCAAGCTTTCCCAGGTGAACAATAATGTTTTATTCAAACAGATGGTGCTTAACAATTACGCATCTGTCTACTCAACATATCCATTACTTTGAGAAGCAGATTACACTGTAGTAGAAATATGTAATAGGTTTATATTACACTGTCATTTAACTATGTATGTTAACTAGTATTTTAATCTATTCCCTTTAAGACTCCTCATACCGCTGAGTAAGAAATGTGTTATTTACAACCGACTTAAAAAAAACGATGAGAAGTTTGTTTATTTTATGTTATTTTGTAATACTCAGGGATCGTGAAATGCAAGCAAAATCGATTGAAAATAACACGGAAATTACTTATACCAACCAGTAACGACCGTCACTTCAATGAACTTTGCTTGCATTTTACGAAGCCCAATACTATTTGTTTTTTTTTATACCAGTTTGGGAGCCCCTGTAAGGCTGCGTTTCCACCAGAGACATGTAAAGAGGGATGTGTTTTTGTTAACCAAGTATAAGCTGCGCTGAGCGAGAATAACTAAAAGAAGTTCGCACCCTTGGTAAAACAAAGCCACATCTGCAAAATGTGTACTTTACAGGAGAGCAGTTTAAAAATTCTCCAAGTGATTTTTGCTGATAACATTTTTGCGTTTCGTCGAATTGTCATGTACTTTTGCATATAGGTTTATATTAATGTAATCAATTAAATGTGTTATGTCCCATTTAATTTAACGCATTATTTTTCAAAATAATGTAACGGATGTGCACATACGGCTATTTATTACCAAGCATCAGCCGACGTATCAGCAGATCCGTCATTATTTTACAAAAATCTACGTGACGCATGTGCACATACGTCTTTGTTTTATGAATAACCCTTGGAATGATGAGGTCGTATATGTGTAAAATATTATATTTCTATAGAATCTGAAAGATTTAGGTATCTGTAAATGAATATTATTTCAAGTGAACTTATTTTACAGAATTATTTATTTAAATAACTAGGCAGCAATGAGTAAAAATACTGTGGTTTGTTCTAGTAAGAACACAGTAAGTGCAAGAAAATAAAACAATGTTATTAATTTTAATACATATTAACTTTTTATCGGCATGATAAGGTATCATCACTTACATAATATTTTCCATAAAATATGTAGGTACTCCATAAATAAAATAAGCGTTAAAAACTGAAACTAGTAAGTAACAACTCGTTCATACTAAACACTATATAAATTTTATTTATAAAATACCCGTACTTGTATTATATAACTTAATAACGAATAGATAAGAATATTAAACTTTTTGATAGTAGTATATACAACTGTTACTTAATGATAAGCCATAAAACATGAGCATTGACCTGAGCTTGGTTTTACGAAACACACGAGTGTTTTAAGACCTAATACCTAATTATATAAGTCATAAACTGTTTTCATCACAGGCCTTAAAATTTGTATCAGATGATTATTTTACTATGCAGCGTTTTTGTGGCAGTGTTAAGATTAAGAATGACTATAAAGTCCGATGCGGGAATGACAGTGATGAAGATTGACATTTCGATAAAGGGTCGTTAGATGATTGAGCTGGTGAAACAACCCTCCTCTCATTATGGCGTCTCCTCTCGCGTTTTGCGGCTAAAACCTGAAACAAGCTTTGATTTCTCAGTCTTACAGTCTTCGGCTAAAGACATTCTCCACTTGCTATGCTCGTCGGCCAGAGTTTCCTAGTCTGCTGGGCTGATGCCAAATGCCGGCATTGCTCGCTTAGTGCAGTCCTTGAAACGCAACATGGGCCTCCCCACATTTCAGGGTACACAGTAAGCGAGTGGCATCCATACGGTGCACATGCTTCCCCAGCCATCACAATCTACGCTGTTTAAGCATTGCAGAAATCCTGGAAAACTGCGCGACTTACAACACTCATTCGTGACCCTTTCTCGCCAAGTGATGTTTAGACTGCTACGAAGGCGATTGTCAGATAGTGACTAGTCTAGACTCCTGCACTGAGCTTCCCAAACATTGTAACCGCTTTACCAAGCCGGTTCCCGATATCCACATTCAGTGACAGATTGCTTGACAAGTGGGATTGCTAGATAAGGGAACTAATCAACAACATCAAGGGACACGACACTATCCAACAAAATAGTTGGTTTCTGGTGAAAACCTTGCGCCAGAACAACTGTCTTCTTAGCATTAATGGACATGGAAAAGAGAGAACAAGGGTGTGCGAACTTATCGAAAATAATCTGTAACTCTTGGGAAATTGATGGCAACGAATGCGGCATCATCGGAAAATAACAGTGAATCGATGTATACGTTTACGACGAGACCTCAACAGGAAAAAAACAAAAAGTTTCCCTTCTGCTCTTGTGTGTATAGTGTATCCCCTAAACTAAAGTTCCCAAATGCAACCTTCAAAAGCAGGGAAAAAGATGTCGAAAAGTATCGGTGGCAGTACTCGGCCGCAGTCCCTCCGTATGTCGAACAAAGCAGAAGTCCGGCTGTCATGAACAACAGCACCGTGCGTGGAAACATTTAACTTAGGTTTAAAAGTTTTGGTGGACATCTGTCGAGAGCAGGGCCTTCCTTCTTATCTTTTTTTTGCTTTTACTGTTACAAGCACATTATATGCTAGCATGATGAATGCAGTAGTAAGTAGTAACAGGTTATTTTTTCGCTGATACGGTCGGGTAGAGCAGAGTCTTCTAAGTTCGCTTTGTCGAAGATTTCCTCGTGTCCCAATATTTCGAGATTCCTTTAGAAACTTCAAATAACGAAAAGAATAATCACTTCTCTAAAAACGGCATCATAGAAATAAATACAATATGATAAATATGTTAAGATCTACAAATAAGTAGATTTTATTAGTAGGTAAAGTTCGTACAGTTCATATAGGTAATTAAAAAAAAAGATAAATTTCATGGTTTAAAATGGTTGGAATTACAGGTAAGACATTTAGTTATTACTATACTTATTAATAAAACGTTAGATTTTTTTTTACAATAACATGCTTTTTATACCTTCAAACTTTTTGATAACGACGCATCTTAAACTACGACCTAAAATAACGCAACATGTTACGATGCGACTATGAATAGTTTGTACAACAACGACGCAAATGAATATACGACCATAATTTAAAAAAACAATTAAATTACCTTAAACTCTTCTTATAACATTATGGCAATATTGCCTAACATGTTTGTTAAAAAAAATATTAATTAGTTAAAAATCGATAAATAATGTCGAATGTGATCATGCGACTGGCTATTTAATCTCAATAATTAGAACTCAAACAGTCGTATGTGCACATACGATTGTTTATTACAAGATAATTTTCTTGACCTGTAAAAAGTACTTATCATTACCGGTTTCGTTTTCCGCATCCATTCTCGCCGATTTAGATCCAAAACGCAACGCATGATCACAGTCCGGTAACACCGACGCATCTGATTTTACGACAACGCGCGCGCCGATATGCGCTCACAGGAACGACGTCAAAAAAGGACGCATACGCATTTGTAGCATTATTTTACGTCGCCTCTTCACTTGCGTCGTTTTCCGCTTAAAATATCTCAGAAACGACAAAAGTTAAAATTATAAAAAAATTCTACCGTGTAGAACGCATAATTCTAAGGATATTTCCGTAATAAAACCACTTTTGACGCAAAGTCACATGTTGCATTATTTTACCAAGCGTGCGAGTTATATAGTTAACAAAAACACATCCCTCGCTACACATCTCTGGTGAAAACGCAGCCTAAGAGTTTAGAGTCTAGCTCATACGAGCCCCAATGCATATAAAAAAATTTATTTCATAAAATACAGTTCATTATGATCTATGGGATGGAGCCACCCAGTAAGCATATAATTGCATATGAGTTCGTCTGACAGGAAAAAAATGTATTAACCTAACTTCAACCGAAAATTTTATGATGAATTAGACGTTTAGTAGAATATGTTACACAAAAATAAGATAGATTATAAATTA
The DNA here is from genome assembly GCA_947623375.1 of Apotomis capreana. Lineage (NCBI taxonomy): Eukaryota > Metazoa > Arthropoda > Insecta > Lepidoptera > Tortricidae > Apotomis > Apotomis capreana. The sequence continues at coordinate 16,716,846 of OX392514.1, read as the reverse complement.
TATTTTCATCAAATGTAATTCTAGCAAAAAAGTTCGTCTTCAGTTTAGCCGACGCAGAATAGAACGTCTACCACTTGGTGGTGTCACCTTTTGCATCCAAAACGGCTTTGATCCTGAGCGGCATGGTGTCTGCCAACTCTCGACACTCTTCAGAGGTAATTCCATACCAGACAGAAGTAATTTTCTCCTTAAGATCAGCTTTTGATATAGAAGGGTCTTGTGGCAGCTTTTTCTTCATTTTCCAACACAAAGTCTCTATAGGAGACAAGTCCGGGCTGCTGGACGGCCATGACATGGTAGGGATTTTTTTGAACTTCAGCCACGCTATCGTTTTATTTGCGGTATGGCATGAGGCACCGTCTTGTTGAAACGTAAATACATTTCTATATTTTAACTTCGGTATAGACGGCAGCAAACTCGCTTTCAAAATGCTTATGTATTTGTCTGAATCGACGGTTCCATCTATAAATTGCAGACAGCCAACACCCTGAGCCGACATACAGCCCCAAATCATTAAAGATGCTGGAAACTTCACCTTTCGTTTAAGACAGTCTTTATAACAATCGGACGACCTGGTCAGGGTTGCAGGGACTCGCTGGATGCGGGTCGCTTCTATTTGGCCCATGTGGAAGTCAATTGAGGAGGCCTGTGTCCAGCAGTGGACGTCCTATGGCTGAAATGATGATGATGATGAGTCTTTATAAAATGCCTCTCCTTTTTCTCGAATAACCTTGCTTCGTTCGTCGCCAACTGTGACTTCAAATTTGGATTCGTCACTCCATATTATTTTTCGCCACTGATTGGTAGTCCAGTTTCTGTGTTCTTAGGCGAATTTCAACCTGTTCTTTTTCTGTTTTTTAGTAAGTAACGGTTTCTCTTTAGCAGTGTAGAAACCGTAGCTCATTCTCTTCATTACTCTCTTGCAGGTATCGACTGAAATGTTCTTGTTAATCGCGTCACGCCATAGTACGGTAAGTTCTCCTGCTCTTGCACGACGATTTTTCTTAATATTTTTTTCAGAATTCGGTTTTCTGCTTTACTGGTTATACGTGGACGGCCAGATTTTTTCAAACAGGAAACTGTTCCGTGTTTTCGTTGATACTCGATGATCGTTTGAACTGTAGATCTTGGCAATGAAAGGTCCTTGGATATTTGGTATGTAGATTTGCCGTTATTGTTACTGGAAATTATGATTTTCCGCACTTCTTCAGTCACTGGTTTACCTCGTGCCATTTCGATAGAATAATGATTATGAAGTAATGAAAATATACACTGAACTTTCCTTTTTATAATAGCCGTCCGTCATTTTAGATGACAGAGAATATTCTGTATTCAATTTAAAATATTATTCCATATTAAACAATGTAAGAAGCAGTTTTTATCTTAAATAGACGATCTATTTTGCTTCAAATGTGAACTAGACGTATTTTTTTGTTTTCGAGATGTTAACTTTATGATATAATTATATTAAATTAAGTAGCATTATTAGATTTTATACGATTCTAAATAAAACTAGTTTTAATGACTTAGAATGTAGCGTGGTACATTAATCTTTAAAGTCAATCAGAGTTTATCAGGTTTTGAAACAAATATCGTATTAATTATGAAGTGCGACTAGACGACCTATTATGAATCGGGGCTCGTATATTTTCATATTCAAATGCCTATAGATCTAGGCACTCAACACTAACCTGTTCCCAAGATCGTTGCTCTGTGTGCTGGTTGGCTCGAGCTCTGGGTATCCGATGGGCCGCCTGCCGTAAAACGGTCTTTGGGCCATACAGGCCACCACCACCACGCCCAGGATCAGGCATTTGTAAATCATCTTGTTCTGGAAACAAAAATACTCCTTGTAATTATAGATGTACAGTAAGCTGCAGAGAAACCTGACCCCTCCGCCATATTAATCACTATAGCAGGTGGGTCAGGTTTCTCTGCAGCTTACTGTACATATATATATACAGGGTAACTGGAAATTCGACGTGTTCCTTGAAAGAAATTATTCTATAGCCCACCAGGGGGTCCAGGGGTCAAAGCTCATTGGTTTTCAAATTATTCGAGTTTTTAGAATGTTTTGGAAAATAGGCGCCTATCGGCCTTAAACTGGTAATTGTTAAAAAACTACTTCAATTTGGAATTAAAAAAAGCGTTTTCCTTATAGCCAATGAACCGGTTTTTACCCTTGCAATGTCAACAAACGTTTCATCGAATTTTCATTTCATCGAAAGCATTTTTTTTCTGAAACCATTAAATATTTTTAAATGTTATAACACAAACCTAACCTAACCTAATCTAAAGGTTATAATTTACATAATGTCTGAAAAATATGCTAGATTTTTGCCGCTATTTAAGGTTTCTCTTTTGTGTTTACAATGAAGCAAAAAATGAAAAAAAAAATTGTTCAGGCAGGGCTCGAACCTGCATCTCCAACGGCGCTCTGGGCCAACACGGGCGTCCTACCTATTGCACCACTAAACCTGATGCGAGATCCATTAAATTTTTCAACCAGTTGTTTCTGCATGCCTTAGGGTGGCATCGTACTATCGTAGCGCCATTTTAAATTTTTCACTTCATTGTAAACATTTGGTTTACGTTAATAGACGTTACTGCTTTAGTAAAAATATTTTTCTCTTTTGTGTCAACAACTTTCTTTAATTCCTTAATTTACTCTCTTGACGCTTCTTTAAAACATCCACTAGACACTATCTGAAGTGAATAATGGCATCTAAAGGGCAATAAAATATGTAATTATGTTTATTTATTCACATCGCTAGTGCTGCCTCTTAAAATATATATCTATCTGTCCTATCAGATATAAAATCAATTGAAAATGACAATCTATTTATTAAAAAAATCAAAACGCTTCTTATTAACCTGGCGCGTTATAACAAAAATGAATTCATTGAAAGGAATCGTTAACATGCTCAGGATAAATCAATATTGACAAATTGGTATTACTTTATTTTGATAAATGATAACATGTTTTCATTTAAATGTAAATGTCATAACTGTAAAAAGTTAATAAAATAATTCAGTTTATTTAAGATTAAACGACATGTAAAATATTGATTTTTATATCCTTATTTGTATCTGTATAGATTGAAACTTGGATTGCAAATATGACTGTATGTAATATTTGTGGCTGGTTTTTACTTACTCGTAATAAAAGAGCATCAGGGGGGGTATTCGACCAATTTTAGAGATATAATGGAGATCTCTCCTTTTCATCGCCATCCGTCACTTTTGACGTGTGCCTACTTGACAAGTGGCGATATCCCTAGAACATCGCAACTTCGTCAATTCGGACGCGCAAATTTTCGTTTCCTTTGTATGTGACGGCATAAATAACAGGTGCATACTTTAAATTGACCGCGTAGTACGTGAAATTAGTCCGTTACGTTTCGTTCAAAACAGAAATTTATATACGTGAATAACATTTTTGACAATCATTATCGCCTTCGTATTTCCAACATTGAGATGAGATATGTCACTTTTAAGCTCATCGCGTTTAAATGACAGTTGAAAGGCGAGATCACGGAGAGATGACTGTTATCTAACGGTGATCTGACGTTTGGCGATCGACACTCGAATTAGGCCCCAGGTTCAAGTAATAGACGAAATTTTATGAGATATTCTATCATTAACTATAAGCGTCTAAGTAAAGATAATAATGTTTTAAAAGCATAAACAAGTAAATAAACGATAAATGTTGAAAGGATTTAGCTTAAATAGAAGCAGATAAGAAAATGGAAACAAGGAATTAAGAAAGCAATTAAAAGACTTATGAAAATAATAAATTTCTCTTTTCCTTTTGCATTTAGAATTTATCATGATTCAGACAGTTTTACCGAAAAGATACAGACAAATATAATTTTAAATGGGTAAAGTCGCCGTAATTGCATTCTTTTGAAAGAAACCCCGTGGTTTGAAATAGAATACAGATAGTGAATAAAAATTAACATAAAACCTTAAATAAAAATTAAAAACTAGACTTAAAAATAAACTATAGATAAAAACTTTGGCCCAAATCGCCGTCTATTGGCAGCGTGCCCAGAAGGCTGGCAGCATTGCCGCGTTGAATGGCAATGCTGATCCGCTCTGCGAGATATGAACCAGCCCTCTGGTCACGTGTCAACTCGAGTAACTTGCGGCTACACTCTTTAAAGACCCTGTGGGCGCTTTTACCCCAGGGCCCCAGAGTCTCAACCCCAAACGGCTCAAATATGCATCCGCTATTAATGTTTGCATATTTGCGCCGCTTGAGGAGTTCCGCCGAATTCGCAGCCGAGCCAGCCTTTACAGCAGTGCCACGAAGATGGGACAGCGCCAGAGTATCAGCACAGGTCGCGTCCCAGACCAGAGGCTGTCCCATCTTCCGTGGTTTGCATTTGCATCACGCCGAACAGAATAGTGAATTAAGCAATAGCGGCTAAAAACGTACCATATTCAGGGGTCGCGAATTCGGATATCAAATATAAAAGTATGTATTTTTATACTGTAGTTACAATTATTATTACATAAGAATATAGAACTTCCAAAGAGTACCGGCTGAATGTGAAAAATAAAAATAACGTGAAAAGAAAAGCGTTCTATATGTGTAACCTTTAATTCAAATAACTATGTATTTGGATACAAAGTAGATGTTTTATTTGCTGACAATGAAATGGCAGGTTAGTATTTCTAATTTCGTTGTACGTTTTGCCATGTTAAAGGTGTGGCAATTCATACAAAATACATAGATATGATATATTTTTTGCTGGTTCTGCACCTATTGGAAGGGTGTTTCTGCTGACGAGGAGCGTGGTGAAGCGTAGCGGAGTTTTCCAAATCGCTCGTGCTTGTTAGCGCAAACAGTATCCTTACCATAAGTAACCGTGACCGTACTTCGCTAGCGACAGCATAACCGATTTAATGGAGAAGCGGTTACTTTGTAGAACTACAATTCGCTTACGCAGTCGCTGGCGTGTGCGGTCACTGTAAACTCATGGTAAGGGTACATTGTGATCGATCAAATCACGGTGCGCTTCGCTTGGTTCAGCGCCCCGTCAGTGAAAACGCATCCTAAAGGTCAACAACAATAAACGATAATAATCCTTACCTTTCACAGTTCACTCTTCTATCAGAAAACGTATAAAATCACCACACTGTTCTTATTAACTAGATAATGTACTTGCATGTATTATTTTGAATGTGTTAATTGTTAAATATATCAAGCCGGTTGTGGTCCGTACCGCACAGCAAACATAAACACACTGCCCGATCCAGTTCTTAAGCATTTCATTTATTCTCCATTTGAATGCGATGAATTCCAAGACCGATTAAAAACGAGTTACTAGTGGAAAATGACTGAATGTCAACATTTATGACGCATGGGCTTCCTCAATTTCTAGGGTTTCCCAGACTTTGTAAAAAGATACAGTAAGCCTTGAATTTTACTCAAAATTTTGGATACATTTTGCCGGGTGACGTTCTTGAGGAAAAATGTTGACGAAAAATAAATAATAATATGCACAATGTAATTTATGTGCTAAATGTAAAACATTTTTAAATATATTGTGACCTTAAGCGGCTTAATTAATTGATTTATTCGGCGGAGGAATGTAGCCGACATCATGGGTCCTGCCGCAGGGCCGTGATCTTGGGGACATCGGTTTTAGTTAGGTTATTTTAGCAGAGGTTAAGTTGGTTATTGTTTTTTACTTGTTTATCGCTTCGAACTTATTGGAAAAATCCACTTAAATTCACCGTGTTTTGAGTAGCAACGAGGTACAAAAAAACCGCATTACGGTTAATCCGGGTAGAGCACATCGCTGAAGTGTACATTAGTGGCGAGAATTCTTACTGATTTCATTAGAAACGGCATGCACAACTGTGACACGTGACTCTTTCTCTTTTCTTTACAAGATCGTGCGAGCAAGAAGGGTGATGATGCGCGACAAAGTAGTGCGATTTTTATTATTTCTTGATTTCGCGTTTGCCTAAAAAAAAACAAGTGCCTTTTGCAAACGCACCTCTATCAACTGACTTAAAAATAAGAGGTTCTATATTCGACTGTATGTTTTTTTTTACTCCAATTCAATCTCAAAACGCGACAATATCGTATTGTTACATTATTGTTTAATGTTGCAGGAGCGAAATAACTTTGTTTGGGACGGAAACAGTCCCGAATGCTTCATTTCCACGGGAAGTCGTATTTTGGTTAATCTTTACAAGGTTAACTGCTGGTTGGGATAAATACGATTTACCTGTAACACGGGAAAATACTTAGATACACATGTTTAATTCAACTTCTTTCTACTTTCCGGTGTTTATTTGTTTACTGCTGAGTCATATATATATATAATATTTTGATTTGGGTTTATCCTTGCTTTATTGACAAATCAAAAATACACAATTATACATGCTTCTTTTTGAAGTAGTATAGGGAAAGCCATATGAATAGGAAAATTTGCCAATATATAGGTCAATTATAAACTCTTCCTTACGAAAAAAAATGGATAAGAATAATAATGAGTTTATTTCTTTGAATATGGTACAATAAGGGTGCTGTTACAAATAGTTCAGTTCAGCATATTCTGCCGAAAACGGCGTAGAAATATTTATACCTACTTAAGTTATCATATCAAGCTATTAGAATAATAATTCAATATTATTAACATTTTAATTACATAAATTATAAGACAAAATAAAAGCAAGTCAAAGAATATTTATTATTATTAGGTACATGTTTGCAATATAAATATAAAATAATTTATCGATTTTTTATTTATTTAATAATTATTAATAGCCGTTTACCCATTTAATATGTCAGAGACTCGCGGTAGTTTTCTATGTAATAATATGTCGGTTACCTTGGTTCTTCTGCGGATATCCTCATTAAATGAATTTTCTGATTCTATCGCGCAAAGAAACTCCGAGCATAGCCCTTTCCATTGCACGTTGCGTGACTCTTAGCCGCCTTATGAGTCCCATTGTGAACGACCATGTGTTAGACCTATTGAACCGTAGGTACTATTATAAAATCAAATTTCAAAAACTGGCGCTTACCACTCGCAAAGGATCGGCCTTGCAGTTCAAAGAGGTAACGCCGCCACAGCGCACACCTGAGCGCTCGGCTCCACTTTGAGCCGTTGTTCAGGCAAATTCGACGCGCGTATGTTGCCAGTATTAGCGGTATTTTAAACATCCCTACCGTGCGTGAAGCCACGCTTCACTATCATTGACTTCAAATGCAAATAAAATTTCAAAGGCAGTATAATACTTTGATTATTCTGGGATTTTGCGTTCTAAGCGTCTAAATTAAAATTAGGTATCTACCTACTTAATACTATTTCAGTAAATTTAACATCCAATCGTTATCATTCAGGGCTGACGTATCAAAAAATCTTTTCTGAAGAGGCGATTAAATGAAATCAAAGACTAGAGATAAAATGATGATTGATGACTAATAATAATAATAATAATGTGGGATGTTGACTCGACGATCATTGTCCCGATAGTCGTTTCGGCGAACGGTCTTATAGCGAAGAGTCTCGACAAACATCTTAAGAGACTCTCGCTAGATGGCTGGATCAAGGGTAAGATACAGAAGGCGGTACTCCTGGACACGGCGCGCATTGTCAGGAGGTTCCTCTCTTTGCAGCCCCAACCACCGGTAGCCTGGGCCCTGCCCCGCTGCCGGCGGCACCCTAGGTTAGGTTTTTTTATAATGTATTTATATTTTGTAATTACTTTATTGTATTTTACTTTTTATATAAATTTATTGTTAAAAACCTAGCCTAAGAAGAAAGATTAATAAAGGAGATAATAATAGTACTCTTTATTGTGCACCACAAAGTAAATATAAAAATAACAAAAGAAATAAAAAAAGTATTACAAATGGTAACAACAGGCGGTCTTATCGCTAAAAAGCTAATAATTTTCTAAAAAAAGAAATAATTTGATTATGACTAACAAAGTGTTTGGTTGGCGTATAAAATTCAAGATGATAACATTCAAGATGGCGTGTCTTTGCTAAAGTAAAAATATCAGGCGCAAGCAATATTTCGCAAACGAAAATATGTTTGTCATTATTTTTCAACCGGGCATTTTCGTTAGAAGCGATGCACTTAATTAGGGCTTAATTAAGAAATATTAATAAATTTTAATATTGTTACCAACATTTTCATGTTAAGTACTTAGTTAGCAATGTGGAATATTGTTCGTAATAATATGTATTTTTTTTATTTACGATATTCAAGCATTTGGCCTCGATTGCACCTGATGTCAAGTAACAATAAGGCCTAAGATGGAGCATTCTTGCCTAGACGATGCTTATTCACTCTCGACTCGAAGAGATCCAAGCTTAATTTATTTAAAAAATCATTGTAAGACACTAATCATTAAACTTAATGTTTAATGATTAGTGTCTTAAAAATAACAACGAAGTGGAATATTATTAACATTTCTTAATGTTTTCCAATTATGTTATACAGTTGATTGCATCACTTCTGGCGACAATGCCCAACCAATAACTGTTCAGGATTTTTGAAAATTAAACTAGTAGAACTAGGTGGACGGACGACCTCGTGAGGGCAGCGCGGAGTCGATAGATGCGGTCTGCACAGGATCACATTTTGTGGCGGGCTATAGGGGAGACCTATAATCAGCAGTGGACGTCTGTGACTAAAAATAGATAGAACCCATAATGTCAAGTTAGTTTTATGACACTAAAATGTTCCGCGTAACATAAATAAAAGTTCAAATTCATATGAATAATAATGATTCCGGCAAACATTACCCCAGCACTATACTACTCGCGAAGTTGGCCGTAGTTGAAGGTTTGTTCGTAAAAAAAATATCTATTCAAATATATAGTATACGTATATAGTACATTATAGTACATTATTTGACAACGTTGGAGAGTAAGAAATACTTAGTAATAATTTTGGCCGAGACTAAACATAGTGCTTTTCCCCACTAAGGCGAGAGACATTTTTACTATAACCATTATCGATTTTATGACAGACAATACATCGTTGAAGACATTTTTATTATTCCTGGATGCACACGGTACAAGACTTCAAACAAGCTATTTCCATAAAAATTTCATAAACACGTCACCATCTACATAAATTCCGCACCTTCCCACTAGTCTAAGGTACGATATAAGAAATATCTACCCTCATCTGTATATTTGTTTCTAACAAAGTTTATACGTTAGATCAAAATTATATTTTTATTTTTAACATAGAAAATTTTATTGTCACAAAAAAGACCATATTAAATGTAACAATAAATTAAATTAAACAATAAAACTAATAACTAAACCTAAATATTATCTAATCAAAAAGCCCGCCCCGAATCGTTCCCGGTGCAAAAGTGCCCAACACGCTCGCCGCGTTACCGCGCTGGACCGCGATGGACAGCCTCTGCACCAAGAACGACGAAAATGTTTATATTTTCCGTATTATGAAATTTTGACATTTGCATTTTTCTCGAGTCCATTTTTCAGAAATTGTGAAAATGACTTATAGATTGGGTTAGGTTAGGTTAGGTTAAAAAAAAAGGTTTGTATTATAATATTCCGAAATATTTTTTGGTTTCAGAACAAAAAATGCTTTCGATGAAATGAAATTTCTGTGAAATAAAAATTCGATGAAACGATTGTCTATAACAAGGGTAAACCCATCCACAGTGATGCAAGACAACTTCAATACGATTTAATATTTATTCCTGAAGAAGAACGAAGGATTGGGCACCATTCCGGTAAGCAATGTTTTGAAATTGGTTGTTGACGAATTGCTGGAGCAATTTTATGATGTCATGCATATTATACTATATGAAGGCTGTTTGTAGCGCCACTATCTCTGGGCTCAACCGCAACTTGGTAGGCTATATTTTCTATCATGTGTTTTTTATCAAACACGCTACGCAGCAAATTGGTCATGAATAAATGATATGATGTCCCCTGGAAGTTGGGTCGGCCGTTGGTCTGGGACGCCACGTGTGGATACATTAACGCCGTCCCACCTTCCAGTGACTTCCACCAAAGCTGGCTGCTGAGAACGCGGGCGAACACCTCAAGCGGCGCAAATATACAGTCATCGACAGTGGCTAAATGTTTGAGCCGTTTGGGGTTAGAAATCCAAGCGGACAAAGTGTCAAAAATTTCCCAGGAACTAGCAAAGAGACTAGTCGATGCGACGGGTGACCAGAGGGCTGGCTCATACCTATGCCAAAGAATAGCCCTGGCTATGCGGCGTGGTAATGCGTCCAGCCTCCTGGTTAGTTTAGTTTAAATGAATTGTACCTACATATTCTGTAAATAAAAACCTACTCATATATTACACGAGAGCACATAATGAGGTGAACATTTTCTTATATCGTATCTCCTACTACACTGACGCATGAGCGTGCATCGTCGGAATTAATTTGAACTCATAAGAAGGGAGGGCTTTCGTGTTCAGAACAGAACTGTCGGATAACTCACGCGGGTAAATTTAAATTTCTTGCTGTCTCTAATGAGTATATATGTAATGAAATGCTCAATTATCATTGTTACACACTGTCTTTGGAAGTAACGAATCTGCTCGTTATTCGTTGTGTAAATAAATACAAACCAAAACGTAAATAAACAGATTTTCATTCCAAGAGGAAAACGCTGTTAAAAAGAAAGCCGAATAACGAAAATAAACTTTTTGTAATGTTCCTTAACTGTTTGCTATTTATTTTATTCATTTAAGGATTTTCAACAGATCTCACTAAATGATATTAAAATATCAGTAACAAACAGGATATCTAGCCAATTATTGATGAACAGGGAATACTTTATATATATGGATTTTGTGTTACTCACCTCAACTAGATCGCAACAAAAATAAATCGAATCAGCGTTTGAAAACGAATAATTAAAAAAAGTGCGCAACGCGCTGTTTAGTAATTAACCTCATTAACTGAACTCTTCGACTCACTAGAGTTTTCTCTGTCAAATATTTCATCATGATCATATTGATCATCATCATCGTCATCATCGCTGACGGTTTTGCCAGAATGATAAGGAAAGGTGGGTTAAGACTAATATAGTTTAGTATCTAATGGGGTAAGAATTACTTAACATATAGTTAGTTATTGGACTGTGGCAGTCTGTGGCAGTTCCCGGTGATAGTCTGACCCCACCTTATTTTACGACCTTCACATCTTCAAGAACAGAGCCTACTCCCATCTGAAAGGCCGACAATACACCCCCTCTGGTGTTGCAGGTGCTCACACCATATGGCAACGGTAATCTCACACCATCAGCGGTCATGATGGTTGCGTTTATCACTTACTCTCACATGCTCTGTCACTTATTTATCGCGTGATAAAAACAACCATCATAGGCCCACCGGTTATCTGTCTGCTCGGATGGCTTTGTCTTTTAAAAAATCAGCTGGAAGATGTCCACTGCGGGGATACAGGTATTTCTCAAGGATCCTCACATTGATTGGTCGTGCAATGCTCATTTTCCAGAAAATCCCAAAAAACACCTGGCTAATACAGATATAGCACGCTGGGTGAGTAAAACCCCACAACGACCTAATCAACTCAACGGATTTCGTCTGTCGTTAGTGCAAAATGTCTAACTAATGATCATTACTCATTATCGCAAAATAACGACCGGTTTGGCTTATTGGCAATTTATGTTTCCCGGTTTAATATGGTGTTCAGTAGAATGTACACAATTATATTGTATTACTTAAATTTCAAAGTCCGGATTTTTACGTAGTTTCGCATTGAGTAATCTGATTTTTTAATACCTGTCTCCCAAAGTTTTCACCCAAACCCAAAGCGCCTGTGAGAGCTCATGGATTGTCCTGTAATCCACTCGTCACAACCATTAAAAATCTCATTAATGTAATATTATTATGATGGCGCTAATTAAATATGTATGCGAATTATAATAGTCCCAAATACTGCAATGTCTTAAGACGAAGGTTTTTAACCAATGTGTGTTGCCAGTGACATAAGGCACTGAAACGTGGTCGCTCACAATGGGCATAAGAAGGTACAAAGTTACTCAAAGGGCAATGGAGCGAGCTATGCTCGAAGTTTCCTTGCGGGATCGAATCCGAAATGATGAGATACCCAAGAGAAGCAAGGTTGTAGATATAACTCAGACAGCCGTCAAACTCAAGTGGCAGTGAGCGGGGGCACATTGCGCGTAGAATCGATGGCCATTGGGGCAGAAAGGTTCTTGAGTGGCGCGTCTTCTGGACACCCTGCCGCACGGGAGGGACATGGGGAAACATTTTTATAGCTAAACATTTTTTTTATAGTTTTTGTGAAATAATGGTCTTATAATGCTTAACTTCACGCGATGTGTGTCGCAGTTAGCTCAGGTATCAGAGTATATTATTTCCAGATAAGAAGAAGTCGTTTAGACCTCGGATTTTTGTCGCAGTCATGTGACAATAGTTTGGGGAGTATGGACCTGTGTTAATAAATAAGGAAAACTAACAGTTTTGAACCCAATATTTTTTTTTTATTTCAAAAATGATAATCACAATTTTTTTTCATTTTTTTAAGATTTAAATAATTTACGACAAAAATTACATAATTAATTGAATTAATTGATCAATATATTTTTTTGGTATATTAATGCAAACCAAACATTTGATTTTACAACGACGCGCGACGATAAATAAAATAAATAAAAAAGAAGATGACAATTGACATAGGTAATATTAACTAAAGAATATTAATTGGAGCGGAGCGAGCGAAGCGAGCGAAGCTCCCATGGATCGACTCGAATGGACTTTGTAACAATGCGCAGATCTCAGCGAGTTCTCAACCGATTTTAGAAATGTTTGTTTTAAAATGCACAAATTAAATTTTGCTAGGTCGTGACGAAGAGAAAATTTCGAAAAAAAAAAAAAAAAAAACTCCGCTCCAATCTATGGTGCAAGCTTAGCCGGTGGCTCACTCTGCATCGACCTAGTTTATTTATGTAATTTATTGTATTCATTTAACACCGGTCCGTTTACTCCCCAAACTACCCTATTGTGACGTCACCGCGACAAATGTCCGGGGTCTAGTCGTGGGTTTGATCACCACCTGCAATGTACAGTGGGCCGCGTAAAATGTTGTATTCATATTGAACCTCTGTGTATCAATATTCATAAAAATAATGCTCTTTTCTATTGATGTATTATACCGAGGTATTATAAACCTACGTCATAAAAAACTTTCCACTGGCTTGATGAAGTGGGCGGCATTGAGTGACTGATACCTTTCTCTTCGAAGAGTAAATACCTATATGAACGAGTCTTATAATCACCATTCCAACTGTTCAAATGTTTCCGAACTTCAAAGGAATCCTTCGAGAATTGTGCTAATTTCGTTAATGCGAAGCTACAGAAGATTAATGCGACTTGCTTATGTAGTCCGTTAGGTACATATTTAGAATTAACTCAAACTTGGGTATTCATGCAAACAATAACGCAGGGATCGTAAAATGCGAGCAAAGTCGTGTGAAATGTATATCTTATGATGTAATTAATTATATTTTAATGGATTTCATAATATTGTTTCAAAAGAATAAGTAAATACACACACAAACACAGTAAGTACACTTATTTCATAAAGAAACATAAATAGAAAAGCCTAATATTTGTTTGATCGGGTATTTTACCTCTATTATTCAGACTATATTTGTGCTACAAAAAGAGCGATTCGTTCAATATAAGTATAACCCGAATTCTCGTGACTCCTTAAGAGACATTTTCAAAGATATAAACATCTTAACTTTAGCGTCCCAATATATTTATGAGAGTATTATGTATGATATTAAGAACATACATTCATTTACAAAAAAATCCGATGTCTACAATTTTAACACTAGAAATAAAAATAAAATTGCTATTAGAAAGTTTCGTGTTCGTAAAGTATATAAATCATTTTTAGGCCAATGTATTTATTCATTTTTATAACAAGTTACCTACCTGATCATATTTTAAAATTAGCTTTTCCATCTCTCAAAAATTAAAAAAAAAAATCTCTAATGTCAAAAGCATATTATACAGTAGAGGACTATCTGACAGACAAAAATGTATGGCCTGAACCAGAAACCGAGTAACTGACTCTTTAGATTGTACCTGACTAGTTTAAGGGACACAGTTCTAATAAGAAAGCATATCAAACGTACATAAATTGTGTTAAACCGTCATACTTTCTTGTAGTTTCTATATTTTATTCTTACACTTTTCCTCATTTATATCTTAGAATACAACTACGTATAGTTAAGTTCATATTACTGTAATAGTTAAGTACTTATGCTTTATGAAAAAATGACTGATCGTTGAGTTTCTTTCGGCGTTTCTTCTCGACAGTGCTCTCCTCTTGTGAAATGCCGGTAGACTCAGACATGTAAAAGTGCCCTTGTGGCCTACTTGCAGAATAAAGTTCATTATTTAATTATTACTATTTGATTCATTCCTGTAAAAATATACGTTGATAATTGTCGTTTAAAAGCATTTAACCTAATAGTATAGATAGTACAATCTGACAAAAAAGAGTATAAATTAAAAAGTGTCAATACAGTTGTGTCGTCCCTTTCTAATTCATCTAAGAAAACGGGGAGGACTGTCAGACTGTATATCCTTATTTAAAAAAAAACGAACCTGATCTAATGATTCGAACCAAACAGACTTCGTCTTTAACTAAACTAAAACTAGGTCGATGCAGAGTCAGCCACCGGCTAAGCTTGCACCATAGATTGGAGCGGTTTTTTTTTTTTTCGAAATTTTCTCTTCGTCACGACCTAGCGAAATTTAATTTTTGCATTTTAAAACAAAAATTTCTAAAATCGGTTGAGAACTCGCTGAAATCTGCGCATTGTCACAAAGTCCATTCGAGTCGATCCATGTGAGCTTCGCTCGCTTCGCTCGCTCCGCTCCAATAAATAAATACCTACTGATTGTATTTATCCCGTACACCATTATACAGATATTACGAGTACCTACAGAATCTTACCCGAGATACCCAAACATAGCTATTACTATTAACTAATCCCAGTGTTTAGCCATTTAAAAGGGTTCGACCGCTGCTAATTTAACGCCCTACCTTTTATCACACTTAAACCATTTCCAGGAGAGGTTTTCCGCGTTGTTTCAAATACGGAACGGTGGATTTGTTAAATGGTTTGGAAAATGTACTACCCGCGTACAAGCACTGCATGAAAATCACTTGAATTTCTGAATTTCAAAAGGAGGAATCTCGAGGAACGTTATATATGGACGATTGCGCGTAGGGGTTTCGTTCAGGCCCCATGTTGGGCGCCAGTTTAAGGACTTCAATACAGTGTTTGTTATTGATACATTTCAATTACGACTCAACTATTGACAGTATGTGGTCCATTCAATAATATCGAACATAATATAAACTTGGATTTTTTCCTTGTATAAAGGACAAAACCAGATTTTTTTACCATAGTAATACTTTATGAAGTGTCCAAGTTCATTTTCTTCATTACTTTAAAAAAAGGAAGAAGACATACACACAGAAGGTAGTTTATTTTATAACCGTAACTAAACTAGTCGCTGTGTGAGCTGTAGACCTTGCATTTTTTTTTAAACATGACATTTATTACACTTTCAACCTCCATAGCTTATCTCTATTTGACGGCGCGGTTGGAGTGGTTAAGCAACTGCCTACTGAGCCGGCGGTCCTGGGTTCGAATCCCGGCAAGGGCAAATATTTGTGTGATGAACTCAAATATTTGTGCCTGGGTCATGGTTGTTATTTGTATTTAAGTGTGTATTTATCTATATAAGTATGTTAATCGTCGTCTAGTGAGTGGCCATAACACAAGCCTACTAGAGCTTACTGTGGGACTAGATTGACTTGTGTGAGGTAGTCCGATATTTATTTATTTATTTTTTATATATTGGCTATTACGAAAATTTCGGGAAACTGAATTGACAAAAAAAAATATCGGACCTCCGAACCTCGGCCGATTCTAGTGAAACAGGTAGGCGAGAACAGGACATCCTAACATTCGGCCATGCGAAGGAATTTTTAGCCAAACTGAAACAGGTACGCTTCGCTCGCAATAAAAAGATGTAGATAAACATGTCACAACTTGTAAAAGAGAGCCTATCCTGGTGAAACTACAATAAAAGCAGACGGTGGAAACACTAGTCGTCCTATATTTGTTGACTCAGCTCAACTCAAACAGAATCTGTCCCCCGATATTTCCGGACTGAAGAAATTGGTAGGTACACTACGTGCAACTTATTATATTTACTTGGTGAAGCTATTACAGGTTCATCCTTGGATGGGTTTGTATCTGTACTGATAAAAATCTGTTGTCATTTATTTAGTGGGTGGCGGTAGAGCGTAAAGAGATCCAAGATATGCACTAAAAATGGCTTTATTGTTCAAACACCTACACGTCTAGCATAACTGTCTCACGCGACTCTTTGACGCGCGGCGAATATTACCTGTCACTTTCCTTTCAATACCGTGAGAGAAAGACATGATGCTGAGTCGCGCGACAAGTAAAGTCGCAGCAAGATAGCCCAGCAGGAAAACATTGTTTCGTGAAACCATTCTCGATAGTCGGCTGTCCACAACTGTGCGACTGCATTGTGGAATGAATTATTGTCGCTTGCGGTATTTCCGAACCGATACGACAAACCTTCAAGAAAGAAAAGAAAAGAGCGTACTCCCACGTGAAAGGCCGGCAACGCACTTGTGACTCCTCTGGTGTTGCAGGTGCCTATGGGCGACGGTAATCGCTTTCCATCAGGCAATCCGTTTGCTCGTTTGCCCCTTATGACATAAAAAAGACCTCTTTACGTAACAGTGACTACTATGATATTAGATACACTATTATTTACGCCTATATCCGTACCTTTCCGTTTTCACTTATATCAAAAAGTTGTCGGGAAATAGGTACCTGGTGAAATTCATCTGAAGTACAGCTGGGGTTGAAAGTTAAATTCTCATTAAACATACGGGTATAGCAAGTTAGCAAGTAACTTATGTCACATTTGGGATTGGCACCCTTATTTTCCCCGGCGTCGTGCCGAAATGAATTTAGAATTTTTTATGACAAAGCAAACTTTTTATTATGATGACGATAGCTAAGCTGTCGTAAAACAGTCGTTAGACAACGGAAGTTCATCAAAACTTCAGCGTTCAGGATGTTAGAAAAAAATATAAGAGTAATTAATTTATCATCGACTTAAAATTATGGTTATGGCGACCTTAAAAGGTTAGTTATTTTCTGATAGCTGTTAAAGTTAACCTTCATTACTGAACCGGATTTCCCTTTTATTTAAAAGGATATTGGCAATATTTATGCCGGCTTATATTAAAAAAAAAGTAATCCCTTTAAAGAATATCTTGTTAACCTTAATGATTTAGATAAAGAAGCTGTCTCGGGAAGCGCAAATTTTGCAAATTACTCAGAATCTTTTGTTTTTCCTATTCTTGAAATAACAGAATTTGCGCAAGAAATCCTTTATTTAATTCGTTAAGGAAATATTTTCTTGGATAGGTCCTCGGATGTTTTTTAAGGAAGTGTTGCTAGCACAAACACTGTTGCCACGTTTAGCAGATATTAGTAACCTCCTTTATCCTTTATAATTATGCAGCCTGTTACCGGGATGCAGGCATTTATTAAAACTGATAATAATATGATCCATTAGTAATTGTTTGCATGTATTAGCTAATCATAATTATGTAAATTAACTGCACAATTAAATTTCTTAAATACGCACATTCAATGTAGTGGGTGTACAGCGCAAGTACAGCGTAATTGTCGTTACTTCATATCACGCTGTCATTTAACACTCACTTGTCAATTTACTTTACTGTACATTACTGGCAATTAAAATTTTGTTAGAAAATTAATAAAGCCTGAATTTAAGTTAATTAATTAAATTAAGGTCATAGATACGTTAAAGATCTACATATGTTACTTTACTCTACTTTAAGAAAAGCCTACTTGGCGGTAACACACTGTATATAGTTATTAGTAATTTTCAGAATTTCCCCACATTCGGTATTACCTATACCTTACCTATTTTTACGCTTGGTAAAAATAAAATACTACAGAAGATTAATTTAAATCTATGCTTTGATAACTGTATTTTATTGGTTGTTTGTGCAACGTGTGACGTAAATTGGTAGATGTGCGTGACGACGCGACATAGTGGCAACAAAAGGTAACAAAAGCAGAAGGTAGAGCCAAATACCATGCTGACACCAGTAGAAAGGCTATTAGCGCGCTTCGCTGCGCGTAGTGAGTCTTGCTAGTACACATTTCAAGATCATTTGTTCAGCAAAGTGCCCATCAATGTTTCGATAGCAGTAACCGAGAGAAGGGTTCGACGTGAAGGCGATAGTGTGCTTTAAGCCTTTTAATTAAACCATTAGAGCCGTGGTTGATTGCATCGCCTAATATAAGAAAGAGACAAAATGTTGATAGTACAAAAACATGTACAGGAAAGAAAGAGAGAAGTGACATCTAATTTAATAGTAAACTAGGCTGGATTGGATGGGGATTTCAACCTACGTTCGTACTAGGGTCACCGAACGTCTAGGTATGTGTATGTATACTATTTATCTGTATAAATTCTATTGTCCTACTTAACACACAGACACACATACACTACTCTTATAAAAATATGTACTGTATGTTTTCTCATAAATAAAGATTCCTACCAAAAATTTAAATTAGGATTATCACGATAAATACGATACATTGCTGAAATGGATCTATGCCTTTGAATCGATTTAATAATCACATTTTTTTTAAATAACCGATTTTAAAGAGAAGAAATCGTATTTCTGATAACTCCTGAACGAGATACTACAAAAAAAACGGAATTTCCATATTATGTACGTTTCAAATTTTAAGTAGTTCCTCCGATTTCTCATGGATGTCTCTAATCTTCACCAAAATTCTATGTGAACAGGAGCTGCCTACTCTCGGATTAAAAAAAAATATCTAAATACTTAAGTTTAGATATGACGGAATTCTGAGCTAACATGACATTGAAAACATGTACATCAAAAAAGCACCACTCCATTTCGATATAATATCAGGCATGTTGCAAAATCACAGCAATATGTACACAACTAATATCAACTATAATTAAACAGTTAAAACTTAATGCTTAGTTGGGAAATGAGAAGGTTAAGGTCCAAGTGACAAATCATTTTAATTCTGGGACTAACCATAACATAGGTAAATAAATAAACTGAATAAAGCAGTATAATAATGTTCTATTTTAATCCGCTCAAACTTCCCAACACGTTTTATTCAGTGCACATGCATTTTATTTATTAGGGCATATAGGAAAACACTAGTTTTAAACACTTTTAACACGATTTATTAAATATCAAAAAAGGAAAACAGAGCTACGGGTAACAATGCGATGCGAGTGACATTGACAGTAGTATTGAACTTTTTTTTTTTTACGTTTTGCGACTCCATAGATAATACACATTCGATATTCGTACGCTTAGACACTACTCACCGATCTTCGTACATCTCAACACCTCCCCTCGAAGACGTGAGCAAGTCTGGTTGATTTATATACTTATCATTCCGAGATTACGCAAGCATTCATGATGTTTCATGGCACTCAAACCTTTCGTTAGTACATCTGCTGGCATTCTCTCTGTACACAAATACTTCAGGCATATAACACCTTTTTCGCACATATCTCGAATAAAGTGGTGTCTAACGTCGATGTGTTTGGTCCGGGAGTGATAATTTCTGGTGTGAGCGAGCTTTAAGGCCCCTTGGTTATCATTAAACAATGTCACAACCTCGTATTTGATCCCTACGTTTCTCAACATATCCAATAAATACACAGCTTCCTTAGTTGCTTCGGAAAGTGCCATATATTCGGCTTCGGTACTGGAGAGAGCAATCGTTCTCTGTTTTCGCGCTTCCCAACTTACCGGAGCGCCGGCCAAAATAAATGCGAACCCAGAGTATGACCTACGGTCTATAGCATTCGTACCCCAGTCAGCATCAGCCACACCGAATAATGGTAAATTAGTCTTCTCATACATTAATCCATAATCAGATGTACCTTTAAGGTATCTTAACACTCGCTTAGCCGCCTTCCAATGCTGAACATCATAGTTAGTATTAAATTGGCTTAAATAGTTGACGGTATAAGCAATGTCAGGCCTTGTGGAAACAGATAAGTACATTAACGTACCAATTAGACTTTGATAAGGGAATTGTTTCATAACGTCAATATTAACTTTTTCAGGTTTTTCTAATTTTACTTGACCATCCATCGGAGTTGACACAGGCTTACACTCACTCATTCCATATTGATCCAATATTTTTTCTAAATATAATTTTTGACTCAAGTATACCCTGTTTTCATCATCTCGATTAAATTCAATGCCTAAACAAGTACTAATATTTCCTAGGTCCTTCATGTCAAACACATCCGCTAGTTCCATTTTTACATCCTTCAGCCAGTCATGATCATTTGTTGCTAATATAATATCATCTACATACACAGCAATCAACATTATCTGCTCTCCTCTTTGCGAAACAAACAAACATGGATCTTGAGGCATTGCTTCAAAACCTATATACTTCAACTGACTTACCAATTCCTTGTGCCACTGCAAACCTGACTGACGCAATCCATACAATGCCTTCTTTAACAAACACACTGCATTATCACACTCATTCATCTGTTTCTTCCATAACTTAGCTATATCTATAATTTTCTTATCTTCAACAATTTTTCCACTTGTTCCAATCTTCCTCTTTGTAAGTATTTTATCCAATATACCGTGAATTTCTTCGGGTATTTCCATATAGACTTCTTCATCTAATGATCCATTTAAGTATGCGGTTACCACGTCCATTTGATGGATCTCTAGGCCAAGTTCTGCTGATAATGCTGCTATTAATCTTATAGAAGATGATCTTACAACTGGAGATGATGTCTGATGAAAGTCCTCCCCTGGCCGTTGCGAGCAGCCTTTAGCAACAAGCCGAACTTTCTTCCCGGTAGTTTTAGTGGTAAATACCAATCTATTGCCAATCACTTTTCTATCATGTGGTCGTGGCACTATAGTCCAAGTTTCATTCTTTATTTGTGCTAGGTATTCATCTTCTAGCGCATTTCTCCATCCTGCTGCGTCGTCTGTCATTTCAGCCTCTTGCCAAGACATTGGCTGAACTGTTGCTATTCCCGCGGACATTTGTATTTTTGGGTCTTCTTCTCTTTCATCTTCTGTGATTTCCTTGTCATAGTCGGTTTGGGGTCTTCTTATCGTACGTATAAGTCTCGATCTCCCTTTCCCCCTTTTTGCAGGTTCTATCAGTCTTTCCCATAACACAGTCGAGCTCCTTTTTCTGGATAAGATTATTTTATTATTATCTTCAATTTCTACATCTTCACATACATTATCAAGCGATTTTCTCACTCTAGACCTATCTCTTTTTCCTCTGATGACTGGTCTGTGCTCATGTTGTTCTTCTTCTTCTTTATCAACCTTTTGTTCATGCAAATCTATTGTTATTTTTTTTTCATTCTCATTTTCGTTATCTAGTATTTCTTTATAATCATGGCCAAAGGCTTTTTCTTGCATGAAACGTACATCTCTTGTGATAATAATTCGCTTGTTCTTAGGATTATGAAACCTATAGGCTTTTGACAGATTGTCGTATCCCATGAAAATCCCAACTTCCGAGTTAGAATCAAATTTACCTTTTTGTGCCCCTTTCTCCTTGTAGTAAACCTTTGCTCCGAATACATTAAAATAAACTACTGTAGGTTTTCTTCCTTTCCATACAGTGTAGGGTATTTCACCCTTTAGGGCAGCAGTAGGGCATCGATTTCTTATGTAATTAGCAGTATTCACCGCTTCAGCCCAAAATCCTGGAGGACTCCCAGCTTGACGCATCATGCATCGAGCCATTTCAATAAGAGTTCTGTTTTTTCTCTCAGCCACCCCGTTCTGCTGAGGTGTGTGTGGTACAGTTAATCTCCTTTTTATTCCTTCCTTTTTCAAAAAATCATCGAATTCTGTATTCACATACTCTTTGCCATTGTCAGACTGTAAATTCTTTATTTTCTTTCCTGTGAATTTCTCCACATATGCCTTGTATTCTTTAAATACCTTAAAAACGTCACTTTTGTTAGCAATGGCATAAATTTCACACCAGCGTGATTTGTCATCAATAAAAGTGACAAAATACTTTTTCTTGCCAAATGACTGGTCCCTCATTGGGCCACACACATCTGTGTGTATTATCTCTAGTAATTCAGTAGTGCGGTCCTCACTTCCTTTAGGAAACGGTTTACTTGTCTGTTTTTGACTTATGCATGTTTCACACTCGGACAATTTTTCATTTTCATCAAGAATCATACCATGTACTAGACCTTTCTTAGCCATAGCCTTTAAGTCACGTTCATTGATGTGGCCTAAGCGCTCATGCCACATATCAATTGGTTTCTTTCTCAGTTCGGCGTTATTTGCATTCTCTTGACCCAATCTAACATGGTATAAATTGCCCACACGATCTGCTCGCATATGAATCTTTTGTTTTTCATCAATCACAATGGCATCATTCTTTCTAAAATGAACTTCAAAACCATGATCTGTCATTTTTGCAACTGATAAAAGGCTTGTACGTAAATCTGGCACATAGAACACTTTTTGAATGTCTACTAGGCGTTCTTCACAACCTGTATCAACTGAAATTCTAACTTTTCCCATCCCGGTTATTTGGGTACATTCATTGTTTGCCAAATTTAGCTCATTGTCCAGTCGCGTAAATCCCTGCATAATATGCTTATCATTACACATATGTCCCGTGCATCCACTGTCAATACACCAAATAGGATTTTTCTGTTCACCTATCATAACCTCTTCGGTTGTGCTTAGCATTGTTGTGTATTTTTCCCGTTCATTATCGCAGCGTTCTGCCTGATGTGTGCTCTGCTTAGTCTTATTTACAACTTTAGTCTTACATTCCCTGGCAATATGCCCTCGACGTCCACAACGATAACATGACACTTTGCTTTTGTCATTGTGCACTATGTGGTTATGCATGATGTGTTTTGGGTTTGGTTTCTTAAAAGTGCGTTTGACGAACATAGCCCCTTGATCTACTACTGTGCCTTTTCGACCTTCAAAGTCTTCCACAATCTTCACTTTCAATGTTTCTGTAGAAGGCAAATCGTCGCGCGATTCCATTGCAGTCCGGAACATAGCAAATGAGTCTGGTAGGCTATACAGCAGCAAAATTGCTAATAACTCGTCAATAACCACTAAACCAATTTCTTTGAGTTTTTTAACTGCGTCAAAAAAATCTGCAATGTGCTTTCGCAGGTCATCATCTTCCTGCATGCGCGTCAACACGAGTTTCTTTAACAATGAGGCTTTCCGCGCTGGTCCGCTTGATTCATACATTGATTTCAATTTATCCCATATCGCCTGTGATGTGTCCAAACCATCTAAAGCTGCGAGCTCGCTAGGGCTGACGGCTAACAATATATCGGATTCTGCTTTTCCGTCCATTTTTATCCAATCTGCATACTTTGCGTCCGTACTAATCGGTTTCGGAATAGTACCCGATACGTAATCCCACAAGTCATTTTTCTTCAAAATAGCTCTCATGTGTATCTTCCACGTATCATAATTGTCTGCAGTCAACTGATCAATCCTAATAGAAGCCGCCATAGTGATTGTTTTTAGCACTAATCTTCAATTAAAACGCTTTAAATAGCACATTTAAGTTCAGCGAAAACAGAAGTAAACAACTTGGGCGAGTCCACTATATTAAGCCCGCATGCGATTCGGGCGAGTCCATTATAGTTTACGCTGTCCGTTTTATCAGTTTTTCACTATAAAAATCACGAAACCAACTGTATTTAGTCCACTGGGCCCTTAACCTATTAGGGCATATAGGAAAACACTAGTTTTAAACACTTTTAACACGATTTATTAAATATCAAAAAAGGAAAACAGAGCTACGGGTAACAATGCGATGCGAGTGACATTGACAGTAGTATTGAACTTTTTTTTTTTTACGTTTTGCGACTCCATAGATAATACACATTCGATATTCGTACGCTTAGACACTACTCACCGATCTTCGTACATCTCAACATTATTAATAAGAGGACCGCTTGTAGAGTGTAGTATACCGAAACTGGCTAAAAATTTATCTCTCCGAGCGAACACGTGTGTAGTACCGCGTAGGTAACCGTACAGTACCGTGAAAACTAATTATAGACCGACAGGGGGTCTTACAACGCACGCCATAGAGCGTGGGCTGTATAACCCCCTTTTTAGTGATACTAATTTATCTAACTGGTAACGATACATCGTTGATAATCTGACGTTGAAAGTTG
This sequence comes from Apotomis capreana, assembly GCA_947623375.1. NCBI lineage: Eukaryota > Metazoa > Arthropoda > Insecta > Lepidoptera > Tortricidae > Apotomis > Apotomis capreana. Next base: position 16,692,472 of record OX392514.1, on the reverse strand, counting down.
GTGAATGTAAACTATAAACAAAGAGGAAACAAACAAGTATTTTTTGCCTAATAAAGCCAAAATTATCCACAGTGATAAAAGTGTTTCAAAAAGAACAAACGATTGTGCAGCATTTCGGTAACAATGTTTTGGATTTGGTTAATGTCAAATACTTGACTAATCGCTATTGACGTTTAATAATCAGAAGCTCCTCTCTTTTGATAATCGAGAAAGCCGTAACTTTATTTTAATAGTTGATTGTGTAAAATTCGATGCAATTGGTCGTAGGGCGTAACGACACTATCAATCCGTGCCCAACGCTATGATTGCTTTGCGCGCTGAACAAAAACGAAAGGTGGAGGTGGACTTTTTTCCTTAAAGTGCTCGCACCGTGTGTAGGCGACTTCATTTTGGATCCCAATTTACAATAAGATACTGAAACGCATTCTTTTTAGACCCATATTGTCATTGTGACATGAGAGAAAACGATACATGTTTCAATTTCGTTGACTGTACCTTCAAATGTTTAAAAGTCGTAACAACAGCGCGATCCAGGAAAATGACATATTTTACCACGACATCTAGGGGATAATTTGACAGATATTTGCATCGCGAACAATTTAAACGCCACACTTGATGACGTGACGTGCGTGTTCAGAATGCAGCAATAACGGTTAAATTGACAACGTGACGGCCACTAATGACGTAGGTAAGTGAAATTGTGTTTCATGCACACGTCCATGGAACACAATTTCACTTACACAGTCTGCATTGAAGTCAAATGTAATTCAGTTACTTTTAAAATGTACGTTCAATTTTGTGTAGAAGATTTTGAATAAGGAACTGATGAAATGTATGATAGGAAAAATGTGTACTTTGACGTAGAGAAAGGAATCTTTCCTTAGTTCATTCTAAAAAGCATGCATTAATAAAAATAATATATACAGTTTCATCATTCTACGATTGGATTTCCACTTGCGGCTTAACAAACATTACTGAATATTTATAGTACTGTCTATATAATAAAAAAAACACAGATTTTTGAGATTGAAAACATTCAATGGATAGACATCTTTGTATAAAAACAGTGTCATATTTTATTACTGTTAGGAAATATTCTAGAGTAAATAAGTAACTACGTGGGACCTTTGTATGTATAATGTTGCGGAGTATTAATTTTTGGCCGCTCTGTATATTTGAATAGGGAATGTTTAAAAAGAAAAAAAAAGTTTAATTAGTAACATTTAATTCAAATCTACGACTAAAATGTAAAACTTAAACATTCCTAAAAACAAACAACAAAAAGAGAGCTCGGCTAAAACCGTCTTGCTTTCCTCCCGGTGCAAACTCACGCAAAGGTACCCATTACGACTTGCCACGTTGAAAAACTATGGAAAACACCGGCTAAAAAAGTACATTACTGCAGACGCCGGGAAAGAAGGGCTTGTCGGGTGAATAGGTATAGATGGCCGAACGTAGGGAGGCCGGATATAGTGATACGAAGTCGAAGTTTTCTTAAAACATAAGTAATGAAATAAAAGAAAAAAATACCACAAAAAAAATATTCAGCTGTTTAGCCTGTACATGAAAGACGCCATGTTTTAAAAAAATGGCTTAGGCCATCAATTTTGTATGAAATTCCTTTACAGTTCTCTCGAGTTGTTCCGCCCGAAACGTCATACTTCGAAGCCTGTTATAATGCATGTAAGTTTGAGAAATGTAGTATATTTTAGGGATAGAACACGTAAAAAGTATTAAACATAAACAGATAAAACACAAACGACGCGACGTTCGTCTTCCAGCAATGAGTATAAACGTATCAATAGGTAACCCAATGGAAATATGTTGTCTAGTCTAGTAGGACCATCAAGAATATAGCACTCCCAATCTTACAATTCATTAGTGACAAAGTGTAAAGCAGTGTTGGAATGAAAGTCAATCGCCGTCCAGGGTAAAGTTTGTTGGAAATCGATTAAGATGCCTGGGAGTGAGCTCGTGCGATGGGAGCCCAGAGACTGAATTATTTTCGTTATGCGCGTTAATCTAACGCTACTTTTTAGGGTTCCGTACCCAAAGGGTAAAAAAGGGACCCTATTACTGAGACTTCGCTGTCCGTCCGTCTGTCACCAGGCTGTATCTCAAGAACGGTGATAGTTATACAGTTGCAATTTTATATACGTATAACAACAAATACTAAAAATACAACAAACTTGTTATAGATTATGGTACGGAACCCTTCATGCGCGAGTCGGACTCGCACTTGCCCATTTTTTTTTCTTATATCTTCTGAAGGTTTTTTGTTACTTAGTAAATAAAACATAAACTTTCGTGAGACTTAAATATTATAAGACCTTTTATTATTCAACAGAACGTGAGAAGAACGAACAAAAGACGAGAGACGTGAATAGACAAAATAGGCACCATAAAGCATATCTAATACCAACGTACGTATAAATTAACAATATTAACATAGTAAACTAAATAATGAAAATATATTGCGTTCATTTTCCAATATATTCTAAATAAGACTAGTCAATTTTCAGTAAATAAATGCGAAAGGGCTCTAGGAAAACGCCTTTAAAATTTATTAAATCATTACCTATATATCGACGCTGAAAAGGAAAAATTATCTAAGCGAAATTTTTGGGGCTATTGAAGTTATACACACCTAGATAGATAGATAGATAGATAGATAAAAAATAAATCAAAACTAGTCATGGCCGTGGCAGTTTCGCATTGTATGTCGCCTTAACAAAGCCTGTAATATAAATCACGATAGGTACCTAGCAGATTTTTTGTAAAGCTGCTTTCCTAATATTTTTTTAATATTATATTATATATATTATTTATTATATTATATAGTAGTTATATTTGTGAAACATGTGATGTCTCATTACATGTAATGTAAATATGTATATTTTTAATGTGGATACTTACACCACAATATCTTCTCTAATCTTATTAAATTTTCGTGAAACATAATTTAATTATTGTTAAGCGGTTTACACCCACGTGAAATTGTCAGGAACGGCCCGACATGATGAAGAGCTCCATGCGAGTTCGAAACATGTCGGGCCGTTCCTGACAATTTCACGTGAGTGTAAACCGCTTAAAACAATAATTTCTTCTTTCTTTGTATCAATGGATTAAGTATTTGTTGATGTTTGGTTTGAGCAACACATTCTATAACTTGCGTTGCCGATTTCATTTTATGATTGCACTAAAATTTACCTGTGGCTTTGCCCAAGTTATTGGGAATGGGAATTAAGTACTTTTTCACCCACAACCCACAAACTCTATCTGACAAGTCGAATCTAAATTGTTATGCGTAACTGAGTAACGAATATCATAAATTTTATTAGGCAAGTAGGTTTAATTTTTAACTTAATCGATATCTAGCGAAAAATCTTGTACCTGTGAGAACATTTCATTTTCCATGACAAGAAAAGCTAGGTTCTTTAAAATTAAGGAGCATCGTGATTGATGGACCTCCCCACGATCAATCTTCCAGATTTTCCTCGAGTGAACCATTGTCTCGATCGCTTCAACAATATACGTACGTATCTACGACAACCACCAGTTCTTTAAAATATTGCCGTTGGGTAATAGTACTATCAATAATAACACAGTTTTTTTTTTACTTTAATCGTCATTCCCCACTATGTATGAATTTTTATTTTTGATGTATACTTTTTAGTTCAACCAAAACTGACCTATTAAAATAATTGGGCAAGTGCGAGCCCGACTCGCGCATGAAGGGTTCCGTACCTATACATATATATAATCTATAACAAGTTTGTTGTATGGGAGCCCCCCTTAAATATTTATTTTATTTTATTTTTAGTATTTGTTGTTATAGCGGCAATAGAAATACATCATCTGTGAAAATTTCAACTGTCTAGCTATCACCGTTGTTGAGATACAGCCTGGTGACAGACGGACGGACGGACGGACGGACGGACAGCGAAGTCTCAGTAATAGGGTCCCGTTTTTACCCTTTGGGTACGGAACCCTAAAAACCATGATCGCGATGGTCATGGCGGGTGCCTCGTGATTGGTTAAATTTTTTGACAAGTAATTTCAACCAATCTGTGAACAGTAGCGTGCTTATTTTTTAAATGAAATATGCTGATGTTCTCGTTTTGACATTATTACAATTGAGTTGAGAGATGTCTTATGAATATTAAAGTTCTGTAGCGGGTACCATAGAGTATAGAATTTTGGTACAGGATTTAAAAGTGCGTTATTGTGGTTTTGTCTGTGAAATTATAATTGACGGAGTAAATTACGCGAGTAAGTATAAAAAATTATTTAGACATTGACGGTCCCTACTTTCACGGAACTGTCACGATAGGGGAAAAATCTTTTACGTTTTATTTTGTTTCTTTTGTCAAAACGACTCGATGGATTTTAACTAATTTTGGTACAGGGCTGGTTCAATACGTACTATACTGTTTTTATTTACTTAAATACCGCGTTCATTATAATTAAAAAGCATCGTGATTTATGTACCTTCCCGCAATTAATCTTTTAGGTAAGTACCTACTTTTACGGTACCTACTGTTAGGGGAACTTCTTAACGCGATGTACGTTTTCTTTTGTTTCTTTTGCCAAAACGATTACGTGGATTTTAACTAATTTGACGGACGGACAGCGAAGTCTCAGTAATAGGGTCCCGTTTTTACCCTTTGGGTACGGAACCCTAAAAACGGTTAAAACTCAGTCACTCCAGTTCGAAACCGGTCGAGCCGTTCCTGACAATTTTTACGTGAGTTAAACTGTTTTTATAATGGTTAGTTCATTTTTCAATACCTAGTTCAATAATTTTGTTCTTTGCTCATCAAAATTCGTTAAATAAATTGTCATTTTACTTGATCATTTACGTAATACTTGTATAGAAAACAAATTACAAAATATATGCATATTATAAAAGCATAACCTAGAGTGCCGTCGGATCCGATATGACGATACGATATTGGTGGCACCGCTGATCGTTGAGCCCTCTCTCTTATACTCCCAAACAAAATTCAATTCACTGTTAGTGAGGGCTAACCAGTACAATTCATGTCTTAAATAAAGATCATCGAGGATTAAAAAAATGGTTGGTGGTAAATAAATGCACAAAAATAGCATAATACAAAATTATTTTACTTTATTAGTCTCTTTTTTAACAAAATGGCTGTTCATGATCATGATGAACAATCACTTTCCTTGACATTTTATTACATTGAAATTGTACCAAGTATTATTAAAAATTTGCTATAATTTGATCTTTGAAAATATTCCGCATTCCATGACGAGGACAATATGATAATGGCACTTCGACGTAAGCTGAAAAAAAAGACGTAAATACATTAAATAAAAAAGTAGGTATTGAATACTAGAATACTCACTGAATACTAGGTGGTTTTAATCAGAAAAATACACGAGGTTTGTATAATTTACGGGGGCTTTTACGTAGAAAACTCTCGTGACTCTCATACAATATTAATATACATTATGAAAAGAGCTCCGTTATGTGTGTTAATAAGTTGCATTGCCGAAGAATTGCTTGATATTATGCAGGCTGGCCGTTTGCTTGTTTATCACACTATTCCAAAGGCACGTTACTGAATATCAAATTGGCAAGGTGTCAATTTAGGATTCCTCCTATACAGTTAAACAAAGAAATAAATTAAATATTGATAACTTCCAATATTGATAAAAAGAACGTAAAGTTGCACTCACGTGGGTAGTGTTTTCCCACGGGAAATAAGAAAATGCCGAACTAAATCTCTGTGTTCACGAGTGTGAACATGGTATAAATTTATGTTGTAATAAAATGCCTTATCATTTATTCATATCGTTTCACATTTTCGTTATTACCTAAAGATATAGGTAAATTTACACATATAGTGATCAGAACGTTTCCTTTGGCAGGTTGAGGTTTTTGAACCCTAATAACATTTTGATAAAAAGAGCCATCTTGTATTTCAGTGCGAGAAGAAGTTATGACGTCATCTATTTTTCTGAATCCGATCATGTGGGATATCTAATGAAAGGACTTCATTAGTCGATTCTAAATATATATACATATATATATATATATATATATATACTGCATTGTTACATTAATGCTATTAATTTGGAATGAAACTCAAATACATTATGGAATATACCAAGTTTGGGCTCTTGCAGGTAGGATGTTCTTATAAAACGTATACGCCACATAACCAAAAAAGGAAATTTGGAAATAATTTCATTTACTTTTTCATTTAGTGTTTCATTAAAGTAATAATTTTATATTAGAAAGTTATATTGTAAAAATTACACAAATAACTTTAAGAGGAGGAAGATAATAGGGACACTTATCTCTCAGTGTGTGTAAATTTAAGCACAAGTACTTCGAGTAGCTTTGCCAAGAAGGAGAGATAATTTTCCATCCTGACTGAACCAGCGAGCTGTGTCCCTCTTCTCTTCCTCTAAAAATTATAAATTAATTAATTAATTATTATAAAGTTACGCAAAGGAAACCTTTTGATATATTTAAACGAAGACTGTCCACTAATACGAGTATTGTCGGAACAAACCGGAAATTTATCGCAAATAAAACGTGGACGTAACGTTCCACGTCACATCGTGCCGTTACGTGATGCAACGCGATTTTACACCTCGTCGCAATGATAATAATATAATAAATGTCGGACAACCTCACACAAATCAATCTAGTCCCACAGTAATGTAGTAGGCTTGTGTTATGGACACTAGGCGACGATAAACATACTTATATATATAAAAACATACTTAAATACAAATAACATCCATGACCTAGGAACAAATATTCGTGTTCATCACAGAAATATTTGCCCTTGCCGGGATTCGAACCCACAATCGTCGGCTCAGTATAGGCACTTGCTTAACCACTGCGCCAACCGCGTCAAAAATGATAAACGTTAACTTAACGGGGGCTAGTGCCTTTATTATATGCTAGTGCCCTAACTCAATTAGATACATATATCTATCTTGGATATCTCGTAGAGATCTCCGAAGTGGTATACCTAGTATATCGCCACTACAACAACCCGGCCGCGTTATGTTTGCGCCATATTTATATGCGACGCTATAGATATCATCCGCAAACTTTACTTGGCCGAGTAGTAACTTTACGCCGGTTAAGTCGCAAATATTGCGCTTTGATGACAGACGATATACCAACCTGAATTATAATAAAGTACACTATTTTAGTTCTAGTACTTGTTGTAGCCATCACCTTTTACTATTTAGTTTAAAGCATTGCTATTCTGTAGCACTAAGCGAGTATCGAATGTTTCCTTTGAATAGACTTAAGGGGATATAAAAGACTAAGCCTCTACGAATGTTCGGTATTTTAAAACTCACTGAAATCTAAAAAGGACTTCACCTAAAAAATAAGTTATCCTCGAATACGTATTATGTTTGAGCCTGTAGTTTGAACTACTCTGTGAGTACATTTCCGTGATATATTTTTATTGATGGAAGTAAGCTAGTTTTTAATTTCTCATTTTATTTCCGCCTTTTATTTGTGAATTCCATGATAGATAACCAGTTTCTATAATCAAAAATAATCTGTTAATCATATTGAGAAAAATTAAGCGCGCGCGGTGCAAATTAGTACCTACGTATTAACACTTTCACGGGCATCGCGTCGAGACGTAAATTCTCGAGACACGGAACCACGTCTGTGGACGGTGAGTTTTATCTTCGCAAAACTGCCACTCCGTCTACAGCCGCGTATTTTTATAAAAAAATGCAAATGCCTTTCCGATTTTGGTTAGAATTTTTATGAGCTTTTGTCTGAGCCGTATCATGTAATGTTTACTTAAAATGGTCGACGTTCAGTGAACCTGTTAATCGAGTCAGATTCCTACGTTATTTTTAGTTTGGGTATGTCATTAGTCAATTTCAGAGTATCATATTGTTAAAAGACTATGCTATTGAAATGTTCCTGTTGACAGAGGATTCTAGTTGATAAAATTAAGCTACTACTTCTAATAAGTACTGCGATCAAAAACAATAATAAAAGTTTTCATCAGACCCGTAGTCTGAAGTGAAGTGAAGTGAAGTGAGTCTGTAAATTTTGAGTATAATAAATTTAAACATATTACTCTCCCAATCTTCGCTTCCACGACAGTTCAGCATGTCCAACTGGCAGCCATTGGTAAAGGATCTGTACACGTAATTCCTTAATCTGGACGCGGCGCAAACGGGACGATAATGCCGTGGACAGAACACTGGACAAGATTCCTCCTCGTAGAACCTTCGCAGACTCTTCGTAGCTTCATTCTTGATGCAGAAGTATAGAGGGGTTTCGGCGAGCTCTGGAATATGGATTCATGATAAGGGTTTTTTTATGTCATACCCCTCAAATGAGCAAACGGATCGCCTGATGGAAAGTGATTGTCTTCGCCCATGAACACCTGGGTAAGGCCGCGGAAAGTGACCAATTTGGACGTTTTAAATTTACCCAACTGATTAAAAAAAATTGGTAACCCCTACTGTTTCAAAAATATTTTTATCATATGTAGATATAGGAATTCTCATGGTCGCAAGTAAGATAATTAATATAAACCCCTTTATAAAAATACTAAAAATATATTTCCGTCCAAAACGTAACGAAAGTTGGTTAAATTTTTCGACCACGAGTACTAAAAGATCTGTTATTTTTATGATATTTCAACTTTCATGGGCATACTTTTGTTTTAAACTAAAATTTATGATATAAGGATAGTTCTACCGATTACGGAATAATGATAATATAATCATTTTAATTTTTTATCTTACATTATTTTAATGGATCAGCATTCCACACTTATGTTACAATACTTTCGTGACGCTTTATGTAGCTTGTTTTTCAATAAATTTTGGTAGAAATTAGTTTTCATGCACTAGCAACACATATTCTAGTAGGGCAACACCGATGAGCAAGTCCAAACCCGCCAGTTTGTCAACAAACGCAATTCAAATTAGACGCAGTCATAGTTTCGTAAAAGTACCCCCAAAGTGTCGTGTGTGATTTTAAAGGTAAGGAGTGATTGTTTTTAATCAGTTTTTTTTATACAATAGCGTTACGGTTTTCACGCAAGTGACACGTATTATTGTATTAAAAATGTCTTTATTCCACCATAAAAATCCACTTTTTTTTTCAAAAATACGTTACACTTTCGTTACGAATATGTTACATTTTTGCAAAATGTTACGTTTTTTCTACGTAACATAACGAATAAATGTTGTAAAGGGAAGTGCACACAGAATATACTAACTTAAATGAGTTTATTAGATTTGTAATGACACGAAAACATACAAAGTCGAACAAAACTCCTGAAAAATAATAAAATAAATAAAAACAACATGTTAATAAGAAAAACTGTTTTAAGAAGAAAATAATTTATTTTCGACCTCAAGTCACAGTAGAATCATTGATTCTAAAGCTGTTTTATTGTTATACGGTCGTCTTGTTACTAGTATTGGGTACCTGCAGTGAACAAATACAAGTAGTAATTACTGCCACCTGGTACAAAATGAGAGGCTTTAAAACACTAGAACGGTTTGGATTTCATTAGTTCCATCACACGCGTGTTTGATTATATTGATTTAAATGTGCCATGAAAATTTTGTTTACAGGCAATATAAAGCTAATCATTTTATAACTTGATTTTTTTTCTTAGCTATGTTATTTAATGGGAATATTTTCCAGTATGATCTAAGCTTTATAACGACTTATGTTGCGTTTCATGATAACATAACGTATATCTTTTTATGTTACTTCTAAGTCACATTGGTAAATTCTCGCGGCCTTACCCACCTGCAACACCAGAGGAGTCACAAGTGCGTCGCCGGACGGGATTGCATGATCGAATGCAAATGACAGAGAAAGAGTAAATACTAATGGAGTAGAAATCAGTGTTTTATTTTTTATGCAGTTAATAGATAAATGTGTCGATATCTTCGAAGATCAAATCTCTACATAATTATTGTATCGTATTAATGGAAATGCATTTCGCCAATAAAACGTGGGTATACACTTTTATCCCAACCAGAATGGATACATTTTAATGCACCCCAATACGAATTACGAATATGAATACGTGCGCCCACCGAATAGAATTCTCTTCCGACTTTCCGACCACGTTGCCTTCATTTACCTACTTACGGCGCCAGCATTGAGAACTGTGTCCCGCCGAAAATCAACGCTTGCACCTCATTCAAATCTCGCTCTCAGAATCGGTACCAAACTGAGACTTGTTTGTAGGTAGATGGTTGCACGTATGCGACGAATGTTTGAGGTCTGTGAGATGATGGATGAATGGTCTTCATCAGTATATTTCTAATTGTTAATTGATATAAAGGAATTTAAAAGGAACATCGCGTATATTTCGCCAAATATTTCAAAGATATATTTATATTTCTTAGTCTACCGTGATCACAAAAGCTGTAATGTCAAATAGCTCGAAAATTGAAATGGAATAATAGTTATAAGTTATGCGATTGCATTCTAGTCTAGCATTTACTTTACATTCACGAATAAAAATAATTGGATAAAACGATCGTTATCCGAGCGCTATCCCATTGCATACATATCCCTAACTTTCCTCACAAGTCTCACAACCTTGGTTGTTTTTGGTTACCTAATAAAAATTGTAGGATCGTTAAAAGTTGTGTAGTTTAGGATGCATTACAACTTTATTGCAAGCTATAAAGTGTTCCATCGCACATGACCTCGGGAACATTGTATAGTCTATGCTAAGCAATACTGGGTGCTCTTCTGGCTCACCCCAGTGCTTACCTGTTTAGTATGTAAGTATAGGGAGGGAGGGAGAAGGGAGGTACCTACAAAAAAATTAAATAGTACATCGAGGGGATGAAAATTGGCCAGCTATCCAAAGTTGCGGTTCTAGAGTAAATATCTCCAGACTGGCCCTATAAGAGATTGGTATATAAATCTGATGATGAGATAGGTATATGAAGAATCGAAGGAATTCTTCTCTTCACATCTATGGCGATTTCAGTGTTTTTACAGTAACTCTTTCAGTGTTTTCATAGTAAATCATTCAGTTGTTCTCGGAAATGCGATTTATTCTCGTCGAAGTTGGGATTTTTATGTGAAAAACTGATAATTGTAGTAGTAAATATTCTTGGCTTCCCAACTTTATTGCAGCCAGCAGCAGACCAGGCCATTTAACATTGCACGAAGCGTGGGATAGATTTGGTGGAATATATCTATATATTGGATCGTGGAACTTGATTAATTTGGGTTACATGCCAACTTTGTCGCACGCTATATATCGTTTCATTACACGCGACCCCGGGAACATTGTTTAGTTTGTGCCGAGCGCATTGAAAACCCATCCACTTCGGGTGGGCATTTCATATTGCACGAAGCGTGGGATAGATTGGGTGGTAAACTATATTAGATCGTGGATCTTGAATAATTTTGGTTACATACCAACTTTATTGCACGCTATAAAGCGTTTCATCGCACACGACCCCGGGAACATTGTGTAGTCTTTGCCGACCGCATCGAAACCGCAGACCAGGTCCTCCTCGGGCGGGCATTTCACGTTGCACGAAGCATGGCATGGATTTGCTGGAAATTATTAGTCGATCAATGGATGAGAAATTAAGGAAAGAGTTATCATTCTGACGACTAGGTATATAGTTTTTATGTGACGGACATTTCGATGTTCATGGATTATATTTTTTTTATTAATTATAACGCATAAACGTAAGTGTATGGATTTATGAGACGTGGCCCACATATTAACCGAAAATTCCTATCTTCGCTTCAGCGCACTCGCAATAAGGTTATCACAAACATATACTATGAGTAAGCAATCTCGTGGCCAGTTAGACTACATAACACAAGCACACTCAAACCAAGTGAAATACGTGCAAATTTTGCTTTAATTTTGGTACAATGACGACATGATTGCTGGACTGTATGGAGGCAGCGAAGATTAAGAAAAAAACAGTCATCTCCCAACTACCTACAACATTTGTGATAGTAGATTTGATAGTAGATTTGTAAGGAACTATATTTTGTTGGACTTTTAAAATAACCTTATATTTCGGTACAAAACCTTTTATGCTGACTGTACATCTAGCCGTAAACGTGACCAGGAAGCAGCTCAGAGGATTTCATTCATTGGCCGTTAGAAAGCCAATGCATTGTGTTGTGATAAAGTAGTTATGCAAAACACTTAATATCATGAAACCGATATACAGAGAAGGAAAAATAAAGAGGAACTTAATGGTTATGCCGCTGGTCTTACTATGACAAAATACGACCAAATCAAAAAATACTCACCCCAAAAAAGAATAGCTATTGCAAAAGTTGGGTTTATCATTTTAAAGAACAACTCAAACTGGCCGCCCGATTGCCGTGGACGTCAGATTAACGAATAAAGTTTTAATTAAGATAAACTCACTGAATTAATAAGCGTAGCAAAATTGGTTTTGTTAAAATACTTATTAAATTAAAATTTAATAAGCAATGCTTCGAGGACATCCGCAAGAGAATCAAATTAACTATAATAACTCGAAGAATTGCCAAACTTAAATGGTAGTGAACTAGTGAGTGGAGCAAATCGCGCGAAGAACTAACAGCAGAAAGGCTGGGGCAGCAAGGTTCTAGAACATACTGGAAGACACAGTGTGGACGAGCCCTCTAAATGCCATTACAACTACTACTTACTAACGAGTCATCTTCGGGTAATCGGGGAACATACGTAAAAATAATATTCCGACGAACTGATAACCTGTGTTTTGCGATATGAATTGTAGGTAAAACTTGATCAGCATGTTCATATCAGCTGCTGTCGATGATGATGAAGTTTTAAACAATTGTCCACTGCTGGACAAAGGCCTCACCCAAAGTGCTCCACAATGATCTCACGTCACCCACATTCCAACTTCTTCCCGCGATCCTAACGGGCTCATCGGCTCAGCAATTAGGTGGGTTGAACTTGGTAAGTGGTGTCACTAAATCTTAAATTTGGAAAAACAATAATAATCAGTATATTTTAATTTAACTTCTAGCAATTTAAATTAAAAGATATCATTCCCGGTGAAAGTATTTCTGAGACATGTCAAAAAAGTTCGTAGCGGCAGATAACACAAACGAATCCAAAGATATTGGTTTTTCGATTCCAGCCGTTCAGGGCAAATAGGAAAGACGTGGCAGGAAATGAAGCACAAATTGCACCCCCTCTTTATTTCAGGATTCTGGTAAATTGGGAGACTTAAGGATTTCCATCACAAGTGACAAAGGAGTTTTCGGAACAGATTTATTACGGACTTTCTATTAACTTCCACTGTGTGAAAATGTAGCAAGCACTTACTCGGATTAGATTTAGGTATACTGCCATTGAGAATTCTCGAGAAGGTTTCCCGTTTTATATAGGAATATTTTCAGGCCTAGTGACAAATACATGGCTCTAATTCAATATATATCTTCAACCCGACCAACCCGGTGGCGTTAGTTTTCGCGTCATTTATATGCGACGCCATGGATATCAGGTGCAAACTTAACTTGACCACGTAGTACCGTGAACCACTACCATACCATACAAATTCCATATAGACCTAAGTAATATTTTATATCACACCGAGGAAATAATGTGATTGGTCAAATTACGGCCCGCTCAGTCTAGTTACGCATCAATGACTCGCACCCTAAGACTGACCTTATTCAACCGGAATGAGTCTTCGATTAACGTTGTCAGGCGCCCAGGACCTGTTATAAAGAAAGTAACATTGACTAATAGCATTCTTATTCAAATAAAATACAACTTTGAAACCATCTTTGTGAAGATCATTAATTTTGCATTAAGTGCCATTAAACCAACTGGTATTGTATGTAAAGTTCCTCTGTTGAAAAACACCTTTGTAAGCAGAAAATAATGGACGTACATTTTCAATGCGAATTCAATAAGAAGTAGAAAAATTGTGTGGGAGGGATCTATTCTGATAAAATCAAATTTTGTAGTTAATTTATTTTGATGAAAAAGAAATAATGTAAAGGTAATTTAGTGAAGTTTAAAAAATAATGAAGAGAGGAGAAATTCCTATGAAGTCTTATTATTTATCTATTTAAGACCCCGAATTAGGCTCTACACACTAATGCCGAAAAAATGTAGGTATACAGTGTTAGTTGTATCGACTTTGGGTTGTTACAAGAATAGTAAAAAAAAACTAGGTTTGGAACATACCTAGAAATAAGTTGTTCTTTACAAGGAACATTGCCATTGCCAGCCGTGGGAGAGGTTACTGAACACATCGAAATGAAATGCATAATTAATTAATTACCTATTATAAGTAGCATTAGGTATACATAATAATCTACAATTATGGTTACGAAAGCTTCAAGCAATCATGGTATATTAAGCACAGTATTTTGAATTGTATTTTTTTTCAATAAAAGTACTCCCATGTCATATTTATAGTATTAGGTACTCTACGATTAAGTTTGTATTGGAAATCGCAAAGAAAATTGGTAACAAAATAGCAAAAATATATTGAACTTTAATTGACTTCATATTGTACAAACTTTTTGAGAAATGCTCAAACACGATTTCTTATTTATAATTTGAGAAATAATTTCACTTGACTTCTACGAATATCGAAAACAATTTATAGCGCTTAACGTCTAAACAAATAAAATAAATTCGTGATTGTCTGCGAACTTGAACACGAAAGAAGGAATAGAGTAGGTACCTAAGGGTACTTATATTCCAGACTTATCCAGGATTAAATTATCAAAAGATTAAAAAAGTACCTGACGGTCTACAAAGAAACTATTTCTATTTAAACTGCGTTGGAAAAGGGTTATCATGTCCCGGGCAGCTAAAAGGATAACTAGGCATCTACACCTAAGGCATAGGTGCGAACTTATTAATTTTGCTGTCAAGTTATTATTTTTGTAGGTTAGGTTAGGTTAGACGTTTGTATTTTTTAGATGTCTGGTTTAATACATTCTGTTGGAAAATACAGGGCGAACGATATGAAGTGTTACCAATTTCAAAAGGCTACGATTTTTTTGGTTGCAGCAAAGTATTATTTATTATTACGAAAATATAACAATTTTTTTATTAGTATATTTTTAACTCAGCGCAGTGTAGGACGACCACCCGCAAGGTGGTGGGGCGACCTGGTTAGAGTTGCGGGGACTCGCGGGATGCGGGTCGCTGCTATCCGGCCCATGTGGAAGTCTATTGAAGAGGCCTGTGTCCAGCAGTGGACGTCCTATGCCTGAAATGATGATGATGATACTTTAACTCAATATGACCACCTGCCTTGACTATGGCCTTCAGACGGTCGAAAAATAAGTTGCACGCTGCACGAATGTGGTCCTGCGGTATGTTGTGCCAATTACCTACAATCTCTTTCTTCGGTGTATCCATACTGGCATGCGTTCTTGTCCTCACTTTGCTCTCCAAAATTGCCCAGATAGAAATGAATTGTCAAAAAAAACATTTGCGATTTTATTTAACTGAGACTTTTGTCAGATATGGCCAGTGTGAATTTGGTAACACTTCATATCGTTCACCCTGTGGTAAAACCTACCTCCTGCCTTAAATATTCGCTCTAAAATACATCTTAACCGAACATTGCAATTGTAGTTCAATTATTTGAGTTTAACGGTCCGCAAGATATTTATAATAATATTGTATGACGTTTATAATTATTATTTAAAATAGTACTTTCTAATGTGTACAAGGTTCAAATTATAATGGTATATAGTTGACCTTAATTGGCCGGCCGTATGTGCTACTTTGTAAAATATTAGAAGAAACAGTTGATATGAATTTCGCATTAAGAGCCGATTTCATTGCTTTGACTTATTGACTCCTGATAATGATTATGGTCAAATCAAATCTAAGGATATTAAATTACATATTCTCCTTGTGACTGCGCTCCGAAGCTAAACACAGTGAACAAGCATGCTATGGCACTGTTCCAGAGATAAGCTATCATGCAGAACATATTTTTTTTGAGAAAGTTCCATTCCAACTATATGAGTCGCGATTAATTGGTTCGATTCTCTTGGCGTAGCGCCAATCAAATATAAGTGAATAACATTACTACATCCCACACTCGCAAAAACGTAACGGGGCTATTTCCAAAAAAGTGCTCACCAAGTTTTCTTTTCAAAATATTGTTTTTTTCGGCTCGTCTTTCTCAGAATCGTTTATCCATTCAAGCAAATAAAAAGTATCCCAACGTTTCTAGTCCAGCTCGTCATGGTATTGTATAATCTTTTTTCCTGTGAATGTGGTGCACTGTAATAATACTTTTAAGTGATCATTTATCTCTAGATAAGTGTTACTTTTTTTGTCAGATATATTGCCACTTTTTGCGTCATGAAGAACAGGCACTTAATGAAGTGGTAACTTGCGTTACCCACTGTCATAAAATTACCTCTCTTTTTTCTTACCATAAAAAGGGGCCAAGCGAAAAAACAGCAAAAATATGTGTGTAGTAACGGCAATGAAAAACAGTTTAAACTTTAAACTCTACTCCGAGGTGTTCTGGAATGGTCGTGAAATTGTCTTATTTTTATTTCTTACATCAACGGAACTTACTCCTTCGTTCTGAACTCAACGGAGAATATCCAGGAAATTTCAGTAGTTTGTAAAGTTTTTCGCTGAGTACGGTATAATTATAATAAGTTTCTTACGTGGGTATGCAAAGTTAGACACTGGTGTCCAGAAGAGACCACTTAATGCATAAAACTACAGAGAAGGTATATTATACATTTACGTATTTAAGGCTAGTAGCAACTTTTGTCCGTTCGGGGAAGAAAGCCATAGCCTTCTTTTTCTACCGCTGTCGGGTAAAAAATATAACAATTTTGTAATACCTATCTTTCAACCCTTCTACTTTTTCTAGTATCCTAAAAAAGGGATATAAAGCCCATCGATAAGTACATTACCTAGGGTGGTGAATTCATGTCCCAGATCGCAGGTGTTTGTGACCCGAACTGAAGGTGGGGCTCATAAATATGCGATCTCGGGCTTTACAAATTACCTCCCGTGGTTTATCTAAAGTTTTACGTCTTGCCTTGGCCAGGAAGTCTCCCCGAGTAGGGGGCAGATAATCTCACTCTTACAGGCTAGGGTGACGTAAAGTCTTGACTTACTTGACTTAATGTCCTATGTCCCCTGGATGGGGCAGAGGGCGTCCACAGTACGTCGCCATCCCGAACGGTCTTGGGCTAAAAGTGACGTAAAGTAGATCCCATCTAAAACATAAATGTTAAATGAGAGCCAAGTTCAATATCGTGTGCAACGTTGTCGACTTCGCCGACAATAGAATTGAGATCTATATGGGCGCCAAGTTCTCTGCCCTAAATTTTTTAGATACAAGGACATGCGAAATACTCAATGCATTTATTTTACTTGGGGTGTAATTCAATATCAAGACTTGACTTGGCTAGTTTTCCCAAACTAACTAGTCAAATCTTGATATTGAATTACACCCCAAGTTAAATAAATGCATGCCAAAATTTCACCTTTCTACGTCCCCTGGAAGTGGGTTAGGTTTTTGATTACTAGTCACCAAGTCAGTCAGTCAGTCAGTCAGTGATAAAAATGTCGTTTTTTGGACTTAAATATCTCAATAACTATTTGACCTATATTTATGAAATTTGGGGTTCTAGTTGTTCTAAAGGATCTTAATACATAAGCCTTTCATGTTTTTATGCTAAATAGATTTGGATTGAGGGGTCAAAAGTGGCTCCAAACGGTTCGTGTAATATAACACACGGCTGCTCCTCGCCAGTTGCTGGGGTGAACTTGGCTGGACACGCTGCCGCGTGTCTAGATATGTATACCTAATAGTACTGATATTCAAGATTAAAGTCATAATTTAGTCCATCTTCCTTCTTCTTCTTTCTTAACACTCCCCATAATACAGGTTTAAGGTCCGTAACGGCCCGGCCACATCTTCGGTCTTAGCGGCGAGCGGCAGCGGTGCGCGGTAAGTGTGTCTTGCTCACTCGTATAGTCGCCGCGCTCGGATCTCTCGCTCAACCGCTCGCCGCGCCGCTAGCCGCCGAATGTTCTGGCATGTCCGTAGTAGGATCGTAACCCTCAATCACTTACAGCGTCCAGGGACTTATCGCTCGCTTAGATTTGCATACATATTGTATCTCGGCTTGCAGTTGGCTGGTCTTAATTGTCCACATATTGATTGATTGACTGATTAACGCGTGTAAACATGTTCTATGTCTCAAAGTCACATGTCAGTAATGGATAGCAAAACGGCATTGGGCATGGCATATACTCGTCGAATGGAACATAAGGTGAATTGATGATCTGATGAAGGTTACTGGAGTCTGTAGGATGCGGGTCGCGCAGGACTGTATATAATAGCGTTCTTCCTGAAGACCTTACGTCCATCGGCATCTATATTGACTCCTGGAATCATTTTTCTTCGAATGTTTCATTTAGCCGAAAAATCATTTATAGTAAAAAGCATTTTTCTTTGCAACCTTGTTATAAAACAAACCTTACCTAATCAATAGGATGGTATTTGCAAGAATTATGAAAAATGTATTAGGTACTACAGAGGAATAAAAAATCTGTGCAATGATTTTTCGGCGAAATGAACATTCGACGAAATAAGTTTCTAGGAGTCCAATGGCTCCCGTGGGCATCTTTTGGCTGATGAGAGCATATCGCTCAAGTATATATACATAATAGTAGTGATATTTTACATATTTAAAATTTAGCCCCTCTTTTAAGACAGCTTCCTGACCACAGACAGACCATAAGTTCCTGACCTATGGAACTTAAACTATAATTATTTTTGACTTTATTACTAGTGTATCTATTGTTTATTACTATAATCAAACATTTTTCTTTAATTTAAGGTTATGTACTGTGTAATGTACTAATGAAATACTGTGTGATTTTTATAATGCGATTTTAAAATTAAAATTCAAACACAATGTAAATTGTTCATGAATAAATGATATGATATGTATACGTTTTCTTAGGTATCTATCGCTGGGCTCCTTAATAGGATCGAAACCATTAATCAAACTAAACTAAACTAAAACTAAACTAAACTGTGTGATTTTTATAATGCGATTTTAAAATTAAAATTCAAACACAATGTAAATTGTTCATGAATAAATGATATGATACGAGTATGTATACGTTTTCTTAGGTATCTATCGCTGGGCTCCTTAATAGGATCGAAACCATAAATCACTTACAGAGCGTCCTAACGCTCGCTTAGATTTGCATACATATCGCATCTCGGCGTAGAGTTGGTTGGTCAGCTATTGTCCACATATTAATTTTACACCGTGTATATATATATATATATATCATCATCCCGTGGTTTTCGATGCACCAATGATTTGACGCTACTGTCGGCCTAGTGTCAAATCTTTCGTGCCACGAAAACCACGGCATATAGTTATGGTAGGTACATACTCGAAACTCCGTTGACGAGTGCTTCCAAAATGATATTACCTGGTCACTTAACCAACGATTGTTGTTTTGGTAATTAGGATTAATTAATGTAATTACCTAATCAATAATACAATGAGAACATGTATATGTAGGTCCTAAATCTAGCACAAGAACTATCAACTACAATAATATATTTAATTTAAATTTAAAGTATTATTTTATAAATAAATATTAAGGGACAATCATACACAAATCGACCTAGTCCCAAACTAGGCAAAAGCTTGTACTATGGGTACTAGACGACGATATACATAATATATAAATACATATATAGATAACATCCATGACCCAAGAACAAATATTTGCACAAATATTTGCCCCGGCCGGGATTCGAGCCCGGGACCGCCGACTCAGTAGGCAGGTGTCTACAAACCGAGCCAAACGCGTCGTCGAAGTCGTTGAATTGAATTGAAATATCTGTTAATACGAGAATGAAGCAATTTGTACATGAAATAATTTGGGAAAGATAATCAGAACGTACTCTATGAAACCATATTATACTTACACAGTACAGAATTCCCTTTGCGCGCCGTATATAATATAATTTGAGTCACTCACTCTTACTTAACACAAGTGAACACTAATTAGGAATATGTTGAATTTCGAATAATTCAGAACTCAACATAATATACAAATAAATGTTACGTTCTATACAGCAAGACTTTTGCTTGCTCAGACTATGTGACATTTAAGAGAAAACAGAGCAAAGCAACAGTCCAATTTATAACACCGCAATGACTTGCATGTTCCACGACCGTGTTTATACTAAGGGTGCGGTTCCTCTGAGTGTAAGGCTGTAGGAGACGCTCGAGTTGAGCTTGTAGCGGGGCGGAACATGCAGCGTTCGTGTTAGGGAGCGTTTTCACTGAAAGGATCGTCCTGTAATGTAACAAAAAATTGCAAATGCAGAACAAAACTGCAAATTCTAGGAAGTGCAAGCGTCCTGAAAGAAAGAAAGAAATAATAAATCAGTTTATTTAGCATAGTACATAAACATGATTAGCGCGTAATACTTATACATTGATTAAATTATGCTAAAAATGCCGTCACTCAGCTTAATGTCATAAAGGTAGTAATACCCACTTCAGGACGCTGATTTTCAGTGATAGCACGCTAATCTGGGGGCACGGCAGTGCCCTCGCCAAGTCGAGCAAAGGCGCGCCGTACCATCCTTTTCTCAAAGCCATTCAGAACATTTTTGGTACAGTACCTATACTTTACTTGCCCGCCATGCTGCCCGCCCCGCGAAACGCTTCGTTTTAAACATTCACTAAGACCAACGAGGAGCTGTGAGGAACACATTTAGAGTTAGCAAAAATAGATAATGCAGAAGCCAGAACAGTTTCCACTAATAGTTTATACATTATTGCTCAGAGAGTGTAGCGGAGATGTCGAACACTTCAATTAGTCAACTCACGGTTCGCTACTCTTCTCGCCGGTTACCTGACAGTCCGTCGCATCACCCAGCTACGCGTCAGTGAAAACATACCCTGATTTTCTTATGAGCCCTTTCAGAATCCAGCTCTAAAGGTTGGAGCTTGGAGAACAACTGGATGCTTTGTTCACCTTTACCATTTCAAAACCTTTCTTCTTTAAATACTAAATATATTATTACCTAAATGAGAAAATATCTCACGACTTCTTTCGCGTTACAAAGGTAGGTATTTATATTGAGGTAAAAATGAATTTTTGTTATTCTGGGCAGGTTCATGTCTAAAATTTTAAAGATAAAAAAATGTGTACTATCTGCAGCAGAAGTAGCTAATCAGAATAACACACTCACAATAATAATATGTATAACACTTATTCTCTTATAGAGTACCCGCAACTTCATACGCGTAGTATATTTTTTTATACCGTAGTCCCGACTAAAAAGTATCCTATAACCATCTTTGGATGTCCAGCTATCCCTGTACTAAAATTGGTTGAAAGTCCAGCCGTTTCGGCGTGATGAGAGGACAAAAGAAATTATGCCCATAAGATGGCGCCAGACTGGCAAGGCATCGCGCGCCCGTACAACACAAAACACGATCCTGTATCACGCCATGAGGATTTTTTCTGAAATCATGACCCCACTTCATAGAAAATTGATATTCAATACAAGTCTAGAATTATATATATATGATTTAGTATGGAAAATACCCTATTGCGGTCATTATGAACCAATTTCCCTCCACCAAACGTATATTCCGTTGTTTCAACTTCAATTTTCGAAATACACTTCGGTTCTGCGAGAATTTGTGTCATCATCATCATCAGCCCGGAGTCATCCACTGCTGGACATAGGCCTTCCCCAGTTCGCGCCACCATACCCGGTCCTCAGCTTTCCTCAGAATTTGTGTATTTTAATTAAAATAAGAATGATGGAGTTCACTTAGCGGTCGGTCTCAACATTTAAGATGCCGAGAAAGTTCGATTCAATTATAAGTGAAAAAAGTACTTTAAAGTTAAAGTAGCGATCCCAAGACAACGGTGTTATTTTTTAGTAAATCCATCACTTTTTTTTGTGGTTGAATAGCATTGGTCATTCTTGTTTACCGTCTTAATTCTGTGATATTTATAGTTTCGTACATTACTAGGACGAGCTACCGGACTTCGAAAATGCCGAAATTGAGAGGGCTCTCGTGCAGTTCCAGAACAATAAAGCCCCTGGAGACGACGGTATTACATCAGAGCTGTTAGAAGCTGGAGGACGCCCAGTCCTTGACCAGCTTCGAAAGCTGTTTAATACCGTACTCCAGAAAGGTACAACGCCCGAGGCGTGGTCTAGAAGTGTGGCTATCCTGTTCTTTAAGAAAGGCGATAAAACGCACTTAAAGAACTATCGACCGCTATCACTTCTAAGCCACGTCTATAAGCTATTCTCGAGAGTCATCTCAAATCGTCTCGCCCGAAGGCTCGACGACTTCCAACCTCCGGAACAGGCCGGGTTTCGAAAAGGCTACAGTACCGTGCACCTTGCGTCAGATTGTACAGAAGACTGAGGAATACAATCGCCCTCTTTGCCTTGCGTTTGTGGACTACGAAAAAGCCTTCGACTCCATCGAAACTTGGGCCGTTCTTGAGTCGCTTCAGCAATGCCAAGTCGATTGGCGATACATCGAGGTGCTGAAATGCTTGTATAGAGCCGCTACGATGACCGTCCAAATCCAGGATGTCCAGACGCGTCCAATCCCATTACAACGCGGAGTGAGAGAGGGAGACGTTATCTCTCCGAAACTGTTCACGAACGCTCTGGAGGACGTATTTAAAACACTGGACTGGAATGGACGGGGCATCAATATAAACGGAGAATATATTTCACACCTTCGATTCGCTGACGACATAGTAATCTTGGCTGAATCGCTGGAGCACTTGTCGGAGATGTTGCGGTGCCTAAATGTTTCTTCCAGACGGGTGGTCCTGGGAATGAATGTGGATAAAACTATAGTTATGTTCAACTCATTCGTAGACCCAATACCGATCACCGTCGATAATGTTAGCATCGAAGTTGTTAAAGAGTACACGTACCTAGGCCAGATGGTCCAGTTAGGTAGAAAAAACTTCGACAAGGAAGCTGACAGAAGAAGTAGCGCCATATTTTTCAATCATCATCACTGCCCCATTGTCTTCGACCAGTGCGTCTTTCCAGTCCTTATTTATAGGGCCGAGACGTGGACACTAACAAAAGGCCTCGTCCACAAATTCCAAGTTGCTCAGCGAGCTATGGAGAGGGCTATGCTCAGAGTTACTCTGAAGGACGAAATCCGGAACCAGGAGATCCGACGGAGAACCAAAGTGACCGACATAGTCCTAAATATATGCAAGTTGAAGTGGCAGTGGGCGGGGCATATTTGACGTAGAGCCGATGGTCGATGGGGCAGATGAGTTCTAGAGTGGAGACCACGAACGATACGCCCTGTAGGACGGCCTCCCGCCAGGTGGACCAACGAGCTAAAAAGAGTGGCGGGAAGCGGTTGGATGCGGAAAGCTGAGGACCGGGTATGGTGGCGCGAACTGGGGAAGGCCTATGTCCAGCAGTGGACGACTTCGGGCTGATGATGATGTACATTACTAGAGAAGCCGGGAAAATAGGGATTGCTAGCTACGATGCTGGCAATCCGTTTTCACGCCGAGATATGCAAAGTTTGTCTCAAGTATTCAGTACCGAAATTGTCTCAAATATTCAATGAAATAAAAAGAAAAAAACGACATGATGTTGTATCAATTGACATTGAAACAAAAGAAGGTCGCTTTGTGGGGCTGCAATCTTGAATGAAATTGTATAGTGCGCTCATCCGAAACACGAGACACACTATCTAATTTTTCTAAGTATCAGAAACATTGATAATAAAATGTGCGCTTCCGTAAGAGACCGTTAACTGCTAAACATCACAAAAGCCTCTATCAATTTCCACCAACGCATTTGCGGGTTTTCCTCGCAGCTGTTTGCGGTAGGACTTATATCCGTGGGTGGCGAAAACTAAAAACCGTTTAGTGAGATAGATATTATACTTTCAGCGCTCTCGATTGTCAGCTCTGGTTGGAAGGACTAAGGACTTTTCATTTATTTATAATTAATTTTGAAAGAAAACACACTTACGCTTATAAACTCGCCCGTTATTTGATACCTAATTTTCGGGACAAAAATGACCCACTGGGCATATATGGGTTAAGTACACTATGCGCAATTAGAATTTCTCCGGTGGTTTTTGCGAAGATCAAAAACCGGCCAAGTGCAAGTCGGACTCGCGCACCGAGGGTTCCGTACAAACACTTTCCATCCCTAAGTGTTTAAGTTAAGTTTGCACCTGGTATGTATAGCGCCCCATATAAATTAGGTGCAAACTTGCAAAGTTAGGTATTAAAAAAAAACTACTTACTAGATCTCGTTCAAAACAATTTTCGTTGGTAGTTTTTATAGTAATGTACATCATATGTTTTTTTTAGATTTTTCATTTTCTTATTTTAGAAGTTAGAGGGGGGGGGACCAACTTTTTTCCACTTTGGAAGCGTCTGTCACGCAAACTATTCGGTTTAGAAAAAAAATGTTTTAGAAACCTCGATATCATTTTTAGAGACCTATCCATAGATACCCCACACGTATGTGTTTGATGAAAAAAAAAAATTTTGAGTTTCAGTTCTAAGTATGGGGAGCCCCCAATATTTATTATTATTTTTTTATTTTTGCATCAAAATCTTAATGCGGTTCACAGAATACATCTACCTACCAAGTTTCAACAGTATAGCTCTTATAGTTTCGGAAAAAAATGGCTGTGACATACGGACGGACAGACGGACAGACGGACAGACAGACAGACATGACGAATCTATAAGGGTTCCGTTTTTTGCCATTTGGCTACGGAACCCTAAAAAGAGGACCTTCTGTAGTAGTGTTTTATTTATGGTATAATTTATGTGATATAAACACATCGGACACCTAACGCGAAGAATCTGTTCGTGCGTAGCGCTCGGAAGACCTCATTTCCGAACCATCCGCTACACTGATTTCAGAAACGTCAATTTCACGCGACAAGAGTTATTTCTGGAGTTTCGGCAGACGTAAGGCTTTGTTTTGAGTAATGTTACGGATTTACGGAATGTTCGCTGATTATGTTAATTTGAAAGAAGAAAAGAAACCGAAGAAGAGTAATCTGTGCTAAGCCGCTGGGATTTGGTTATTAAATTTGCTTAGGAGAAGCAATTACGGATAATTCCAATCCCCGGTGTATTTTGTCAAAAATACCATAAGTTCTTTACGTTTCTTATGTAAGAAATAAAGTAAGTTTAAAGGTCAGACTCACAGGTGGGCAGGGTACAGTAAAGAGTAAGGGTCTGCTGGTAACCTAATAGAACGTATCCACATTGTGTCTGGATATCGGAGCAGACACTGATATGTTGGCGACCGGATACCCTTGAAATGTCGACAAACGTTTCACCGAATGCTTCATTTCGTCGAATTTTCATTTCGTCGACAAATTTTTACTCGTAAGTCATAAATTTTTCAGAAATTTTGTAAATTATAACCTTTAGATTAGGTTAAGTTAGGTTTGTGTTATAACATTCAAAAATATTTTAGTTTCAGAAAAAAAAATGCTTTCGATGAAATGAAAATTCGATGAAACGTTTGTCGACGTTTCAAGGGTAAACCGTTGGCGACACCACCGGCCGCTCCTGAGCTATCCGACAATAATGTTTGTATGTGTGCTTAACATGTAACTATATTGACTCTGTGTGAAACGTGTCTTGTTTCTTAACCCATGGAGCGATATGTAAAATTTTATGCTAATTTCATTTGTACCCTTATATTTAATTAAATAAGTTAAATAATGACAAAAACGTAAGTGATAGTAGCGTGCTCGACGGGTTAACACATTTTGTTAGGTGAATCATCAAATAGTCAAATGTAGTTCACTCAAACGGAAGCAGCTAGGTAGCTTTTTAAAAAGTGTATAAAATGCTGTTAGCTAGCTCGCACAAAGGAATGTATCCAATACTGACTGTGAACAGAGTTTTTTTGCATCTTAAACATAACAAACACAGCAAATAAAAATGTCTATCAAGTATAGTCTGCTATTGTCCGCACGAAGCTCGAGAAAACGGCTAGATCGAAACGATTTTGTCGGAAGTATGTGAAGATACCACATGATATCGGCTATCGGCATCCGATGCCGATAACAGATCGGATAATGTGCAAACGCTCTTAGAACGCAAAGTCGTAAAAAATATATGATAATACGTAAATACTTTTCGTCAACACAAAAATTGCTACTGTTGATGACGTTAAGAAATATGCATCTAAATATAAAATGAGAAATGCCGGGTAATATTGTGTTTCTCAGATTTTATGAATACTTTCATAACCATAAAGCTTAGCATAAATGTTATTGAAGACAATATTTGTCGACTGAGCCAAGAGCGAAAAGAGAATGTTATATGAAAACAACGTATAAAAACGTATACAAACAATACAAATGCTCATATTAGGTAAATAGTTTGTATCATCACGTATCAATAATGGGCAATTAAAAAAAAACTCTCGAAAGGAATATTCTTTAGAAAACAAGATCCGGTGTGTATATTCAGGATACCTTATTATTTATTATTTTCAAGAGAGCGGCGTATTATTAAGAAATATCGTGAATATTTTATTATTTTAATACGTGGATATTATACAGGACTAAATTCAACAACGGTTTTTGTTTTCCGTAATTTAACATCTAGAAGTGTGTTATATGTTTAACATGTGTTGATGTGTATCCATGAGTCTGTATGTGTCATCCATCACAGCTCCAAAATGGCAAACAACCATATTAGAGAGAGAACAAACAAACTTATTTGAGTAAAATAAAAGCATACTGCACAAAAATATTCAACTTTCATCAGAACCAACTTTCCTTTTACCCCTTTCAGTGGAAAGGGGTAGAAGAAAAATTGGTTCACTCACGACCTTTTCAAGCCGAGTGCGGCTCGAAAAGATCGTGAGTGTGGACTTTGAAAAAATATTCCGCGTCTCTCAAACCGCTTCTGAAAACACAACCGATGCCGACCGATATTGAGGTTATCCCCAAATACGAATAAAAAATAGGTAAATAAAATTGTATGCGTAAGCGTAAGCATTGGGACTTGTCAGACTGGTATGAACGTCGCCTGAGAGATGGATTTTTTCTTCGTCAGTCCGACATGCTCGCGTTAGTGCATTTTTATAACTAACACCATCAAAAATGTTTGCAATTAATTTTCTAATTGCAAGGGATAGTGCGTGTGTAACGTGTTTTCAATATTATAATTATGTTGTTCCGTTATGATATTTTATTTAATGAAATTATTTAAATAATTAAGGATTCACGATCGTGTGATTTACATTTAATTCCTAAACCGCACGAACGTGAGGGTCTGATTGTAGAGCTAAGACAGGGTTTTTATTATATTATTTTTTTACTATGTACTTAACAGGGTTGCGCCTTTAGCTTGAACTTTTTTCGTCCTGAATAAAAATAGTTATTTGTTATGCAAGGCTGCAAAGTTGTTATTTGGCGCGAGTGTTGAAATTGAAAGCTGAGCGTAGCGAAGGTTTCAAGACACGAGAAGCTAAATAATTTTGCAGCCATGCGGAACACACAACTTTTCACCTCACTACAGCGAGGAAAGTGCAAGATTCAAGAAAAACAATTAAAACATAAAAATAATCATATTTAATTTTGCCTTCTATTTAACACATCAAATTTAAAACATACCACACTCAAATACAAACCAAATAAATACGAGAGAAGCACACATATAAAAAAAAGAGTAATATGGCCGTAATTCGTATTATCTTCGACATCGTCGTGTATATTTTATCGTTGAGTTTTTCTTAAGCACTGTTAATATTATATTTGTATTTGAAACTACTTGACACATTCGTTGTGAATGTGGGAAAATGGCATTCTGGGAAGGATTAGTTGGCCACTCGGAAGTATTTTCCATAACACTTGCTTTGGAAGTTATTGGACGATGGGATCCGCACAAGATTATTTCGGCTTTATCTTCTTTAAAAACTCCAATAGTTTCGGTAAATTACTTATCGTCTCCAAATATTTATAACAAATCTGTTTTCGTTTTAAAGCAGGCTTTTAGCATTGAATAAATACTCCAAATTGGGCTTAACTTTCTTGTTTTTCATATTTCTATAAAGTAAGACAACAGTATGTATTCTCCACAGAACAAATTTACGTTGTTTACATGAATTGCGAAAACTTCCAACTTTTTAATTATTATTTTTTTCTCGTGTGCGTTCAGAAATTACACTCTTATGTTCCAACTTTTATAACAAATAAATATTAAAAATGTTATTGTATTTAATATATTTACTAGTCAAAATATGTAAATGATACTGAAATACTTACTATTAATACTTATATATAAACATATTCAACGTAAAATAAAGTGTAGAAAAAATAAAAACTTAAAAATCTGTACCTACGAACCAGGTTTCTGGACGTGATATTGTAGTTGTATTTTTTTTAAAAGAAGTATTCAAACGTACATATGATTTTAGCCGGCCTACCAGATCGCCCTTTATTAGCGTGCGTTGATTGGTTATTCGAAGATTTATCGACTGATGAAATCAGTCACGCGTTGAAGGAGTCTTAAATATAAAAAAAGTTACATGCACTGCACCACAGAGAAGCAAAATCGTCGTGTTCGAAATTCAAATGACTTTTGCACGCTAGCGGATAAAATAGAATTTTGCACGCAGATTTCGCCCTATAAACGGAGGTTTTCCGAGCGAGTGAGGTGAAAAATATGTTTATCGATATTAGAAAATTATATCTAACGTGGTAAGGTGTATTAAACTTAGCACTTTTTTTTAATCTTTTAATTAAGGAGCTTAGATCATTTTGAGGACCATTTCAGCTCCAGCAGGCTTATACAAAATCATTCAATATTAGCACGAAAAGTTATTAG
Organism: Apotomis capreana; assembly: GCA_947623375.1. Classification (NCBI taxonomy): domain Eukaryota; kingdom Metazoa; phylum Arthropoda; class Insecta; order Lepidoptera; family Tortricidae; genus Apotomis; species Apotomis capreana. The sequence continues at coordinate 16,663,565 of OX392514.1, read as the reverse complement.
GACAAATAGGGAAATCCCACTTATAATCGTCATTAGAAACGTCAAATTCAGCTTCATCTAAATACACTGGTAGAAACGAATACCAATTGCAAATACTACTTAACGGTGCCCCTTTTATTAGTATTTATGTATTCCACCTACGGGTACAAGTCGTGCAAATAAAAAGCCCTCCTGACACCTGCTAGCTAATCTCATGCAATATTTATACAATTGGCGCCCTCAAGAGCCCACGTTGCTTATTTTTATTTTCGATTGAACGACTGTATTTGAATTTCGAATTGCGATGTTTGACGATTGGCGAATTGTATTTTTTTTTTAGGAAGTTAAGAAGATGCATTATGAATGAAATATTCATCATATTATTACAAATGACATTTAAAGTATGTTGGGATTATGCTTATTGTTCTGATCACAAACACTTAGGTACTGTGAATGTACCATTATGCATTCTTTGAAAATAGATAATCTATTGTGAATAAAGAAAGTAAGATATCAATTTATGATTTTAATAAATAAGCATCCGTGTTTGTGACATCTCTTCGAAATACTGTTCAGTTCTTTCGAGTCCATGGACATAACATGACGTCCGAAACGTCGAGACGTCATTAAATAAACGTCTTTAAGAACGCGATTTCGTTTAAATTACTATATCCACGGAAAAGTCTACGCATAAAAAAAACCTATAATTGTTGCTTTTTCGTGTCGTGGAATAAAGTAGTGAAAAAAAGTGTGTGTGTCAGCTCCGACGCACGACTGGAGTTTACTCTTCAGGCCAGGCGCGCACCACGATTTTTTTTTAGTCGCGCGATAATTTTGTCGCAGAAATAAGCGTACTTCTGGGTTTATGAAAATCGTGGTGCGCGCACTCTCATTATAAACCCATATCTTGCATTTATGCGACAAAATTATCGCGCGACTAAAATCGTGGTGCGCGCCTGGCCTTAAGAACGATTATAAAATATATACTCAATACTCAATACGTTTATTGCACATAATGATTAGTAAATAGTTTAAGTATCACATTATGTACCCTGTTGGGTGCTGCAAACAAGAACGAGGAGGTAGGCACTTACATAATATTAATATACGAGTATATTATACAGCAAAATTACAATATTTTACAAGGAAAATTTACTTCCGATTCATTTTTAACAAATTGGAGAGATCATGAGTAGTAACTAAATAAGGAAGCGTGATGTAAAGCGCCCTCGAGCGGCTAGTTTAGTTACTAAATTTACGAAAAAAAACCGTATCTTACTATGAAATCCATACAAAGATACGACCTTATTAATTAAGGAGCTTTGATATTTTTTATGAACATGCCAGCTCCAGCAGGCCTAATACACAACATCATTCATCTAAAAGACATAGATAAATAAAAACATAAACCGTATAAACTTAAAAATAACATGTAAACGAAAACAACTAAATTTGTATACACTATTTACATTAAAAAAACTGTATACAAATTTAGGCGATTCCGATAAGGGTTCCGCCAATATTGAATTGAACATTACATTCAAGAAAGATCTGGTATTAGACCTAGCCATTTACATTAGACAAAAACAAACGTACAAAATCACCTTCCTTAAAAAAATCCTTAAATAAATCCAAAATCTCCTTAACAACAACTCCAAACAGCGTTTTGAACTTCTCCTCCCAACTTTCGGTAGAAAACAAACTATCCTTCGTCTTCTCAACCAGCCTTTCAAAAGTAATACGTCTCTTCTTCTTGTCCTTATTTTGTCTTTGATCTTCCATATCAGCCCGCTCAATAGTAGGCTGATTGACCAATAGGCACTCGGACCTCTTCACATCTGTTACTCTTTTTGACTTCCGCGGCTTACGAACCTCTTGTTGTGGCTCGCTCTCTAATCTGTACTAACTTACTGATCGCTGGCCCTCAGCCTGACAGACAGAATCTTCAGACTCTTTAGATTGTAACGGCTTCGACATATTAGCATCTCTATATGACTTTCCAAAACTTAAGTCATTCTCAAAAACAGATGGCGCATCCTGACTACAAACATCCGTATCCTTTTTTTCCTTATTTTGCATATACAACCAAAAAGCCCGTTTATATATACATCCCTCAGCAGACATAATCCTGCGAATTTCTTACTCCTTCACAAAAACCGGGCACGACTTATCTAAGGCCATATGGCTGCCTTTACAATTAATGCATCTAAAAATAGTCGTTTCGCAATTGGCATGCTCCCCGCCGCATTTCGGACAAGTAACTTTAGTAGTAGGACAAAACCTGCTCAGATGACCGAACTTCCAACATATTGAACATTGGGTAACCGGGAAAGTGTACTGATTTACCTTAAATCGGCAACCGTAGGCATAAACATATGGCGGTAAAGAAGTTCCCTTAAAACACAGACGAATAGCTTCAGCCTTAACCCAACGCCCATCATGATCCAAACGGTTCAGTCTACATATCGATGGCAAAAAGCGAGAACGTAGTAACCGCCACTTGGTCAAAAAAATTTTTTTTGCATATTCGGAATCAGCAAATTTTTCTGCGTCGACTGGTCTGAGTCCCATGGCTCTACGACGCTTAGAAAAAACTGGACTACGTTGCAAAACGAATGTATTTTTTTGACGATGCCCACATCTAATTGCTGTAAACACCCAAATAGTAGCAATTTTCTAAACGAGTACATTTACGCTAATTTTGTTCTTTCATAAATCAAAGGGTGTGCCGGTTACAGCGTTGCCGAAATTTTGTTCCGTGGCGGTTGCAGCATTTATGCATGTAGTGAAAAAATTAAGAACCAAGCTTACTGCAATTATCCTAAAATAAATTATCTATGATTGACGCTTACTACATTTCATTCGAAAATGAATTAACTGTTAAGAAGAGGTTCTAATACTTGTTTAATTTGAATTTTATATAGAACTGTCATTCCTTTTAATCTTTTACTGTCAAATATATTTCGATACAAAACACACGGTTTTATATTATTTAACATGGTAGCAGAGCGTAAATACGATATTTAGTGTGCTGAAACTGGACTTTGTGGCTTATTTCTACAGTGTACATCTATCGATAAATTAGAAAAATGAGTTCTAATATAAGATATGAGATTGGGCGCTTAGAAGGCAGCGCAAACTGGCAGACGTGGAAGTTTAAGGTTTCCTTGCTGTTACGGAGCACGCCAGGTACGCTAGACATTATCCAGGGCAAAGTAAAAAAGCCAGAGCCACCAGCGGCGACGGCAGCGCCAGCAGATGTGTCGAAATATGAGACGCAATTGGAGAAGTACCAAAGTCATGACAGTCATGCCTTACTTATTCTTACCACGAACATGACCGAAGAAACCTTGCACAAGGTCATGCGGTGCAATACGTCAAGTGAGATGTGGACAGAGTTACATCGTCTTTACGATGGAGCAAAGGAGGATCGAAGCTACGAACTTTGCATGAGATTCTTTCGCTTCCAAAAGACTGAAGATCACGATATGGCTACTCACATTTCAACGCTCAAGAACATCTGGTACGAGTTGAATAAAGAAATTGAAGGAAATGATCTCCCAGAAATGCTTTTAATTTGCAAAATCTTGGATACACTTCCAGAACAATACTTTAATTTCAAATCAAGCTGGCTGTTAATGAATAAGAGTGACCGAAATATTGAAAACTTGACGACACAGTTGTGCGCTCATGAAAGGGCTCTAGCAAGTGGCACAAGGGAGACCGTTGTTGAAGAAGCTTTAGTATTGAGATCGAAAGAGAAAAGTAAGAGTAAAGAGAAAAAATGGAAATGCAATTATTGCAAACAATTAGGGCATAGAGTGAAAACCTGCCCGAGATGGATAGCTGATGGGAGACCACCCAAGCCCACGCCTAATAAACCAAGTACGTCAAACGTCAACATGCACTTAATGGCAATTGTAAACAATGTGGAAGACATCGACCATGACAACTGGTACGTGGACAATGGCGCTACCAGCCATGTTACAAATCGAGGAGATTTATTCAAAGCATTCGAATACTTTTCTACGTCGCACACAGTTACAACTGCAAACGGTACAGCTATTCAGGCTATTGGAAAGGGAGTCCTGGACATTGAAGCTGACGTATACGGTACTAAGGTGATTATTACCCTGAACGACGTGTGGTATGTACCATCCATTAAGAAGAACCTGTTTTCGGTATTATCAGCTCAAGACAAATTAACAAATACAATTTTTGAATCCAGAACCCAAAAATGTGTAATGAAGTATGAGGGCGGACAAACTCTACTTATTGGAATGCGAGCTAAAAATGGGGGACTATACAAATTGAATGTCAAAAACATTAAAGGCTCTCAAGAAGTAAATAACATCGAGATATCCGACCAAATGCAATTATATCATGAGAGGTTGGGACACCAAAATAAGTCGCATGTTAAGAAGGTTGTCGAGACAGAGCTTGGTATAAAACTGAAATTAGACAGAGAACTCTGCGAAGGATGTATATTTGGCAAAACCCATCGACGCAAATTTGGTACCAGGGAACGAGCGTCACAGCCTGGAGAGCTGATACACACTGACGTGTGTGGTCCTTTCAAAAATTCATATTCCAAATTAAGATATTATGTTCTTTTTAAAGATGACTTTACAAAATATCGCCAAATCTATTTTATGAGAGAGAAGGGAGAAGTCCATGAAAAACTTGAACAAATGTTGGCAGAGACTAAAGCTACTGGACATATTGTTAAAGAAATTCTAAGCGACAATGGAGGCGAATTCGATAATGCAAAAGTTCGGGAAATTTTACACAAAAATGGAGTACGTCACAGATTGACTATGCCTTATTCACCGGAACAGAACGGGTGCTGTGAGAGAGACAACAGGACGATTGTAGAGTCGGCAAGAGCCATGATGCATGCGCATGAAGAAATGCCTCAAGGCCTATGGGCTGAACTTATCAATACTGCTGCTTACATCTTGAACCGTACAGGACCGACACAAGAAGGAAAGTCGCCTTACGAACTCTGGTTTGGTAAGAAACCCAACATTAAGCATTTGAGAATTATAGGAAGCACCTGCTACGCACACATCCCAAAATGCAATAGAAAGAAAATGGATAAGAAAGCTGTGAAGGGAGTCTTAATTGGATATGACAATGATGATGGATATAGAATCTGGTGCAAAGAAAACAGTGCACTCATACGATCTCGAGATGTGACGTTTCAGGAGAAGACTTTTTCACCACGAAATGAAATATTTTTGCAACCTCCATACCTGGATCCAATCGCATCGACGTCAGCTGCAGAACATCCTACTGCTACTGAAAATGAAAAAGATGACGATGATGATCAGAGTTCGAGTGATGAAAACGATTTCGACAAATCTATTGAATCGGAAAGAGAGATAGAGATGGAACCTGAAAGTGACGAGTATTTATCTGCACAAGAGATAGAAACAGAACGACTCAAAACGCTCAGAAACCGATCTCATCTAAAACCTCCGTCTAGATACAATGATTTTGTTATGAACGTGAATAAAGATGATCAAGTTAACCCGGAGCCTAAAACATTTAAAGAAGCAATGAAAAGTACTGATAAAGACAAATGGTTAAAAGCTATGGATGAAGAGCTAAATTCACTGAAGGATAATGACACGTGGGAAATGGTTGACCTGCCGTCTAACCGCAAAGCCATTCCTTGCAAGTGGATTTACAAAATAAAGACGAATCCAGATGGTAGTATCGAAAGATACAAGGCTAGACTCGTCATAAAAGGCTTTTCACAGAAAAAAGGCCTTGACTACTACGACACTTTCAGCCCGGTCGCTAAGACAAGCACCATTAGAGCTCTCTTGAGTACTGCTGCAAAAGAGAAAATGACACTAGGTCAGTTCGACGTGTCTACAGCATTTCTGTATGATACACTCAATGAAGAGATCTTTATGAAACCTCCTGAAGGATATGAGAGTGGATCGAAGGTCTCAAGAAAAGTCTTTACGGACTGAAACAAGCACCTAGATGTTGGAACAAATGTATCACAGACTATATTATTCAGATTGGCTTTGAGCAAAGTTCTGCGGATCCATGCTTGTTCATCAGGAAAAGAGGCGATAAGAAAGTCGTAATTGTTCTATATGTTGATGATGGACTAGTGGCTGCGACTGATAAAAATGACGTCGAGAATCTTTACATAGAGTTAAGAAAAAGATTCAAGGTCACAACTAAGCCCGCGTCTTATTTTCTCGGCATAGAGATTAAAACCTCAAATGACGGATCTATCACAATAGACCAAAAGGCCTATGCAAGAAAAATACTGCAACGTTTTGGTATGACAAACTGCAAGCCGGCACCGACGCCAATTGTGAAGTATCCGCCGACAGGAAAAAGTACCGATAGCGAAGAACAATTCCCGTATCGCGAAGCAGTTGGTGCTCTGTCCTATTTAATGGTTGGCACACGACCAGACATAGCATTTGCTGTGGGTGTGGTGTCTAGAACTTTACAAAACCCGAGTAATGAAGACGTCATAAGAGTCAAAAGAATATTTCGGTATATCCAGGGGACTCTCGACTATGGCATCACATACACAGGCAAGCATAAAGATATAATTATGTACACAGATGCTGATCACGGAGGTGACCCTACCACAGGAAGATCAACATCTGGCATGATTTGCCTATACTCAGGTGGCGCTATCTCTTGGCGGAGCAATCGCCAGAAAACTGTGGCACTCTCTTCAACAGAAGCAGAAATCGTAGCGGCCAGCGAAGCTGCTAGAGAAGTCCTGTGGCTAAAGAGAATAATTGACGACATAGCTACTGATGTTGGAAAAGTGGAGTTGCTCATTGATAACGAGTCCGCGCTGAAACTTAGCAAGAACCCTATAGAGAACCATCATCAAACCAAGCACATGCACGTCAAAAGAAGACATTTCTTTTTGAGAGAATGTATCCTGGATAACAACTTAGTGGCAAGTAAAGTTGCTTCTGTTGAGAACTTGGCGGATATGTTGACGAAGCCGCTATACAAACCGAGGCTGCTCTACCTCACAGAGCTGATGAGCCTCCAGTGAAGAAGGGAGGGAATGTTAAGAAGAGGTTCTAATACTTGTTTAATTTGAATTTTATATAGAACTGTCATTCCTTTTAATCTTTTACTGTCAAATATATTTCGATACAAAACACACGGTTTTATATTATTTAACATTAACAGCAAGCTACAGTAACGACATTTGAAACACAACGTGAAGTGGGTAGTGCTTGAAGATACAGCAATAAAAATGTGCGCTCGCGGCGATGTGGCTCGTGAATACGACCTGTGATTTAGTCTATCGGCGATCGCCGGAGCGAGTGGGTGTGCGTAGTCTGTGTACATGCCTTTTTTTGGATGTAATATATGTTGCGGGTTTAATGGAAAATATGAATATTGGGATAAAATATAACTAGCATATTTATTTGCTTTATTAACATTGAAAGGACAGCAAAAATGTTTTTATTACATTTTGTTGGAAGAAAATAACGATGTTGGGGCGCGGGACGCGGCAGCTTTGAGAGTTCCGTGCCTCAATCGCCAAAAACTAAACTTAAATAGGATCACTTTTGTGCCTGTCTATCTATTTGTCGAGACCTTTTTCTCAGGAACGCGTGGAGGTATTAAAGCTAGAATTAACATCAAATGTCATCAAAGGTCTGCTTATCTTCAGCTTAAAGGCAATCAAAAGATACGAGCAAACGCTCGCATGATGATTAAAAAAAAATGAAAAAAATATTTAATATTCGGCCTCCTCTTGTGAAATGCCGATAAATTCAGATTCAGACATGTAAAGTGGCCTACTTACAGAATAGGTATACATTTCAATTTGGATTTCGATTTAAAATAATGATTTTTTTTAATTAGTATAATATGCATTGCTGTAATCTACTACGTTTCACTACAACCATTAAGAGTTAATTGGTCTAACCCCTAAAAAGCTGACTCAAGCTGGATCAAACTAATTTGGGGTGTCACGTCCGCATCTTTATTGTCCAAGGGCTAGAATCAGATAAGCACTAAATTTGTTGAGCTGCGGTAGATAAACAACTGTACAGTATTTAAAATTTACCGGTTAACTGGTGCCTGATTCGATTAATATTTTCACAATAACCATACGCATGGCATCATCATCATCATCATTTCAGCCATAGGACGCCCACTGCTGGACACAGGCCTCCTCAATAGATTTCCACATGGGCCGGATAGCAGCGACCCGCATCCAGCGAGTCCCCACAACTCTAACCAGGTAGTCCGACCACCTTGCGGGTGGTCGTCCTACACTGCGCTTGCCGGTACGTGGTCTCCACTCGAGAACTTTTCTGCCCCAACTGCCATCGGTCCTTCGAGCTATGTGCCCCGCCCATTGCCACTTCAGCTTGCTTACCCGGTTTGCTATGTCGATGACCTTGGTTCGTCTACGAATCTCCTCATTTCTGATTCGATCTCGTAGACAAATCCCGATCATAGCTCTTTCCATAGCTCGCTGAGTGACTCTGAGCTTCCTTACAAGGCCCATTGTTAGAGACCACGTCTCGGCTCCGCAGGTCATCACCGGTAATACGCACTGGTTGAAGACTTTCGTCTTCAAGCACTGAAGTATGTTGGATGAGAAGACACTTCGCAGTTTCCCGAACGCTGCCCATCCGAGTTGAATCCACCGATTGATCTCTTTCTCGAAGTTGGACCTGCCTAACTGAATTGTTTGTCCCAGATAGACGTATTCGTCAACAACTTCGAGGACCGAGTTACCAACCATTACTGGGGTGGGTGCTACATGGACATTCGACATAATTTTCGTTTTGTCCATGTTCATCTTAAGGCCCACCTGTTGGGATACTCTGTTGAGACCTTCAAGCATCGTACCGAGATCCTCCAGCGTCTCTGCCATGACCACGATGTCGTCGGCAAACCGAAGGTGCGTGATGTACTCGCCGTTAATATTGATGCCTAGTCCTTGCCATTCCAAAAGTTTGAAGGCGTCTTCCATTGCGTTGGTGAAGAGCTTCGGAGATATAACATCCCCTTGTCTCACACCCCTTCGCAAAGGAATCGGCTCCGTACGGTGATCTTGTACTTGGACCGACATAGTGGCGTTGTTGTACAGTCAGCAAAGAAAGTGGTCTACCACTTTTGGACTCTATTACAGGTAAAATAGAGTCGAAAAGTGGTAGACCACATTTTTGGTTAACCGTACACACTTCTCAGCACCTCGACATACCGATAGTCAATCCGGCATCGCTGGAGTGACTGCAGTACTGCCCATGTCTCGACGGAATCAAAGGCCTTTTCATAGTCCACAAACGCTAAGCAGAGTGGCAGGTTATACTCCTCGGTCTTCTGTACACGTGGCATACGCATGGCATAAATGAATAAAAAAAAATATCGGGCAACCTCACACAAAGTAATCAAGTACCACAGTAAGCTTTACGAGGCTTGTGTTCTGGACACAAGTTAACATACTGGTAAAGATAAATACATACTTAAATACAAATAACATCCATGACCCAGGCACAAATATATTATTTGACAAATATTCGAGTTCATCACACAAATGTTCCCTTGCCGGGATTCTAACCCAGGACCGTCGGCTCAGTAGGCAGCTGCTTAAACCACTGCAACAACTGTCGTCATTCGTACAGCTCTTAATATACAGCTTTGCGGCTGCTTGAGCTACATCAGCTACCAGCGTTTTGGAACGCAGTACTGTGTTCTTAATTCTGTCAGTTAGTTTTACGCCCAGAATACTGCGTTCCATGGCTCTTTGACAAACCTTGAGGGTGGACTTCTGAACTTTTGTCAAAGACCAAGTCTGCGCTCCGTAGGTCAGGATTGGAAGAATGCACATGTCCATCAGTCACTATTGCACTTATTTTCATTACTTTAGAGGGGCGATTTTTGAGTTAATTATGACAAACATTTTGAGGAGTGTTATTATAAAACAATGCATTTTAGAATGGAATTTATAGTATTTTTTTAAGAACAATTATTTTAATTATGTTATAAAGAAAACGAATTCCATTGGAATGCAATTTTTAGGTTCCTATTTTAATGTCAATTGATATTCTGCCTAAGAAAAATGACTCCGAGTTTTTATTTAAATAAACAATAACAATTTGAATTTGTACGGTAGCATAGTAATATAACGTCTAGTTATTTAAGTTAAATATTAATGGTTCAGTGAGATTAGTTCAAAGAAATATTTTTATAATTGAGGTGATAGTTGTGTTCAAACAATTGTTTAAGAATTATGTTGAAAACTTATATAATAAGTAATACTTACATTCAAAACATCTTTTATAGTTAGTGGGTTTAATAGGTAGTGAGTTTTTATCGATAAAAGTTACTTAAAAGACAATTTAATTCCAAAACTGAAGATAAAATGTAGAGAGTTTTAAAGTTTTCACGGGAATATTAAACCTCATTACCTATAATATTTAGTTTTAGCGGATAACAATATTATAGTCTGATTAACCCTAAGAATATTTGTTTGTTTTTAGCACGATAAGTACAAGGTTGTGATTTTATAATATGAGAGATTTTATTATCCTTTTGAAATGTTATAAGCAACGGAGGTTTTAAGTAACTTTCGTAATGTTTTTATACAGAGAAATTGAGACTAGATAGTATTTGATATGTTAAGACGGTAATTGTTGCTTCTGAGCTTTTAATTTGTAAGAAACCTGCATTTAAAATTTGGAAACATTTTAAAAAAGTATGTTGATAAAAGTTGATTGATACTTAAGTCGTTTTATTTTCACAGTTTCTTTTTGCCGGTGGACACTTGCCACATTTCAGTTAGTCCTATAAAGAACGTAAAGACATTTACGTCAAAATTATTGAATCTTAAAATAAATATGCATCTGGTTACAGCATTTATGCTTTATGGAAATAATACTCGTTTCACCATTTTAGTACATTTACTTCTGGCGTTTACAGCGTTTTCGCGTAACGAAAAAAAAGAGTTCAATTGTCGTAACCGCCACTAAGTCGTAAACCAGTCTTTTTTGTTAAATAATAAATATGCCAGTTGAAAGAAAACTATAAGTTATGAATTAGATCCAAATATCAAGCATTTTCGTTCATAAATGAAAGAGTTATGATTTTTTTTCTCGAAATCGAAAAGTTTTTTGGCTCTGGTGTAAAGTTTGCATTTTGGCGGTTACTACGTTCTCGCTTTTTGCCATCGATATTGACAAAATGTCTTCAGACCCTTCAATATTCTTTAAAAATTCGTCTTCCTCAACCTCCAACTCAACCTGCCTTATAATTCCATAAGTGCAGCATGCCATATTAGACCAATAAGAACGTCTCGTCTCATTGTTAAACTCCTGAGAAGCCAGAAGCTTCTCCGCATCATCCTTAGAGTTAAACTGTATGCGAACTTTACGTGGACCCATAAACTTGACGGATAAAATTCCTTTTATACCCTTAAATTGCAGCAACTTTGCCAAACCAATCTGTTTCGGTAAATCTTCTTTTGACACTATATAAACTTCAAATAGCTTGTCAGGCACACCGTCCGGCTCCAGCTGCGTTTTGGCGGTTGCTAAAACCCGCAAGCGTTTAGGTTTCCTGCCTATTGTGATAAAACTATCACTACAACCACAGCTTTCGTCGCTCAGACCACAAGCACGCTTCACCGCTATATGCCGCACATCCGACATGGACTCAGCGTCCGATACAATATCCGATTGACTCGGCCCTGCCTTATTATCAAACTCCACTTCAGATAGCCACGACGGAGCTGCCCGCTGCCCACATTCTAAAAGTGACGTATCACTCACGACACCTCGACTTGACTCACTCATCGCAAAAACAGCGAAAAGGACTCTAAAACTGAATTAACTTATACATAAATAAAATAAAATTTGATAAAATTTTCAACCGTCGCCTTTGACAACCAAACGTCAATCCTCGCAATACTTATATTTTTGGAACGTATCTGCCGTGCTAATTTAAAAAGTCGTATCTCAGTATACGATTGGGGTAAAAATACGACTTCTTGATTTAGCAGATTATGCGTTAAGCGTTATAGACTAAGCTCCCGATATAAAATGACCTTCACAGAGATGTTTATTTGATGAAATGTATTTTATATTTAGTTTAAAATGTCAATAAATATATTGCATATGAGTTGCCTAACAAATTTAAGTCCAGGGTATGTTTAGTTTAAAATTAAAAAAAAAATTTTTTACATTTCACCGATGTGATTATTAGATAAATTCATAATTAAATAATCTTTAATTTTATTTATTTTCAATTCAACAGTCAGACCTTTGCAAAATGTTAGTAGGTATAGATTTACCTGTTTATACCTGGCTACCCAATAGTTGTGACGGGAAAAGAATAGGCAACCTAACGTTTGCATATTCTATGGGCTTCATACTTTCGATTGGTATAGAATTTATCTAATATTAATCAAACCGGTGAAATGTTTAAAACAATTTTTTTTTATTATTAATTAAACATACCCTGGACGTAAATTTGTTAGGCAACCCATATGCAATATAGTTATTGACATATTAAATTAAATATAAAATACATTTCATCAAATAAACAATCTCGGTGAAGGTTATTTTATATCGGGACCTTAGTCTATAACGCTTAACGCATAACCTGCTAAATTACGAAGTCGTATTTTTACCCCGATCGTATACTGAAATACAACTTTTTAAATTAGCACGGGAGATACGTTCGATTTTACACCCCATATTTTTCATACCCCGGGCTTATATATGAAAATCGATTCTTAAGGAGTAAACTCCAAAAATTTGACAACGCAAAGAGTGCGCTCGTAAATAAATTATACTAAATAAGTTCGTAACTTTGCGTCAGCACTCTAATTTTAACCCGTGCAAAAAAGGGTCCAGAAAAATCCATTTAAATTCTGCGAAAGTCTTGAGTTAAATATTCACACGTGCTTGCGAGCATTAAGAGTCGGCGTTTATCTGAAGTCCACTTACCCTTACCCTTTTAACGAGTTTTTTATGTCGTGACTAAGAGGTCCAAGATGCTGCAAAATATTTATATTGTAGCGTAAATTACTTACCTTCTAGCAAGCTAAATTCGACGTTTTTGATGACATCTATCCGAGATTTCGCAACGAGCACATCGCTAAAGAAAAATATACTTACTTTACTCCGTTCTATTCAGTCTTCTTCTTCGTCGTTCCCTCACTGATAATCGCGACCACATGTCTGTTTCCACTCATGGCGACTATATGCTGCGAGGACCGCCCGGTGCATGCTGCCGTCACTTCACTGTGTCAGACCATCTAGTAGGTGCCCTTACTTTACCCTATGATAATCTAAATCTACTTCTCCAGCCAGTGCTTTGAGGACCGCTTAATATGTCCAAAGAAGTTCAGGGCTCGTTTCCGGCATATCGCGGAGAGTCGCGTCGAGATGTTGTGTTCCTTACATAATATCGACTCGTTAGTTCGCATCGCTGTCCAAGGTATACGTAGCAACCTGCGCCAACACCACATCTCGAAAGCATCGATCTTACTGCTATCGCTGCGTCTCAAAGTCCAATTTTCTGCACCGTACGTAAAATATACTATTCGAAATAATCGCAATGAAATTATATTTTTTTTGGTATTGATGTGAATTCGGGGTTATATTATAAAACTAAAGTTAGGCATGTTTTTAAGAGTTTCAAGATAAAAGTAATACAGCATGGTAAAAAGTGACACGCAACTCTTTGTCATGCGACAAATATTACCTGTCTCTTTCCAATCCATACCGAGCGATCAAGACAGCGTGATGCTGAGTCGCGCGACAAGCGAAATCGCGGCATGATATAGTATGCTAGTCCTGCGGGTTGATGAGAAGAAACAACCCTTTCATTGAACGTAAAATTAAAAGCTCATGTCGCTAGAGTACCTACCTACTTACAAATGCTCATGTCTATGAGTAACATGCTAAATTTTATCATATGTCGTTTTAAATTGTCAACTTGTCAATGTCACTCAATGCGGCTCGAATAGCAGAAATTCCCATCGAATTAGAGCCCTGGAATAACAATTTGAAATTTGGTTTCCAAGTTGTTTTTAGGTAAGAGGTTCATTCTTCACCTGAATGGCTTTTACCACCGCCAATGGCATTTCAAGTGCGGTTGAAATGCCAAAATAAACAATGAAGGTGCCTGAATTATGGGTATAAAGGGCAATTTTGTTATAGCAGAATACACAAAATAACGCCATAATTTACAAACTTTGGAAGGGAAGAGTTGGTAGGCCGTCAATTGTAAAGAATAACAATGTCTGAGTTTTATACTAATGATAGAGCTGTGAGTCCAGACTTTATAAGACTTCACCCGCATAGCATAGGTTTTTTTCTACTCCGTGCAGTCAAAGGCAAACCCCAATTTCAATATATTATTTTAATTTTCCGGCGCATATCATAATATTACGAAGAAAACAAAATAGATTCACAGAAAAAAAAACAACAAACTAAGAAACATTCTCGTATTTATTCCATTGGAATAATGCCATGTCTTAGGAAAAAATAGGCAAGATCGAATCGAATAAACATCCAATATTCACTAATATTTTTATGACGGTCATAGTAAAAATGCATGTAAATTGACTTCAATAGGATGATCCATATAATTTTAGATCTTAAACGAACAGACATTTCCTGGCCACAAATATAGTCTGGTTAATGAAATATTACTTGAAGTTTTAGCGGGAAATTTAATAAATCTGCGGCTGGTCACACTTTGTGTACTTAGTAGGAATTATAGTTTTGATACAAGAACATATTTTGATTTTCTATGCACACGTAAGGTACACGTACCTAAAGAAATAAGTTAAATATATGTTGACGTGCACTCATAGTCAGCTTGCTTAATTTCTACCACTATGTACAGTACAGTCAACGACAAACACATATGTTTACACTTCCTAACATATAGGTACCAGGCGAAAAATTTAATCTAGTGTAAATAAGACCTAGCTCGATAATACCATATTAACCCGTCAAGTGTCCAGTAGACTAACGTTAGTCTACAGAAATTTTGTGCCGGTAGCGTCCAGTAGACACACGCTAGTATACAGCCCAAACCGCTCATTGGATCAATTTCTCTGCATCGATTCTTTATGGTGACAGCTTGATAGATATTTTACTATCCAACAACAGCTATCAGAGCACACAAATTTGATTTTTAACCAATCAGAATCCTCAATAGTGACGTGTAAATATTTTTTTTCTCTACATTGGCGGAATTCGTCCGCCATTTCGAAAATCACTTGCATTTGAGGTGTCGTGTCGTGTTATAAATATGTCCAAATCTTTTAAACGGAAAGTGTTTATATTATGTATTATATATCAAATTACTGGCAATTAAATAAGGTTTTCGTTTTTAATGTTAAATTTAGCCGCACGACATTGTTTCTTAGTGAAAAAAGTCCTCAAGTTTGAATGACGCAATAATTTTGCAATGATGGCCGTCGTAATTCATTTGTTTCCTAATTTTCAATTGTTCAAAACCTTACGAACAAATAATAGTTTTATAATACACTTTCTCAGGATTTCATTTCATATATTAGATTGGTGTAAGGTCTTGGGAATTTTGATAGATTTATGATTTTGTTCAAACAGTGCTCAATTTCGCGGCAAATCCGCCATGACAGTTGCGATTTGCGGCAGCTTAGTTTGTCGCGTGCGCGCACGTGCGCGTAAATAAATATTTGTTGTGAAGTAATTATTAGGTGTTTAGTAGTGAATTTACGTAAAATTGACGCATAAACTAGCCAGTATCATTTTAGTGTATGTAAAATGTGTGGAGGTTTTCTCGGCTTCCTCTCTCTGTCAGTTCTTCCACCAGAATGCCTGTCCTGACGATAACTCCGGCACCACCCGTCATGTCAAAACGCGGGAAAATGTTGATCAGTGATTGGTCCGAAACGAACCCAATCAGGATGTTCACTTAACATCAACAGGACATTTTTATTGGTTGATAGATTATTAATCATAGACAAGTGATCAGTGTTGCTATTCTAAAATAATATTTAGGCAGCTTGTCGCTGCGTTCAGATATCATATTAATTAGAACACCTGTGTTATCAGGTTTGACGGTTAATATTTTCAAAATATAGCTGCGTTCATAAAATATTCACTACATTTCCAGTTTAAATCCTACAAATCATGACATTCGGCCATCAGACATCGTGCAGGCTCCGACGCACGAATGAATACCAAAATAAATTAGACAGGATAGTTAGTACCTATGTAAACGAATGGTTGATAACTAAATCAAGCCAAACGAAACAAACAACGCATAAATAACTATAAGCGTAATTTAATATATTATTTTTCGTTTAATTATTTACAATTCCAAAGTAGGTATCTACATTTATACAAACATACCAATCATGACATCCGGCCATTAGGTGTAACTCTTTCTCTTGTTGAATTTATTATTATTATTATTCTATAAGTAATATGTACAATTTTATATACTTTTATATTTACACAATACACTTACCCTTTTTTATGTACAAACATAGAAAACACAAACATAGGCCTTTTACATAAAAGAGATAAATATTAATACATCATAACATATTTATAAGTCATGCAAAAAATAAGACGTTTTACTCTTCATTATTATAATGCCTAGATGGAATCTGATTCAGAACTATTATCATCGCTCATAACGTTGAGAGCATTTACGTTAATCTATGGTTTCATCCGATCACCTGATACAACAGAACGATATTTGTTTGACATGTTAAAACCCGGAACATTGGTAATCTCATACGTCATACCTGTCATTACCCAACACTTTTGATACCTTGTAGGGTCCTATGAACTTAGGTAAGAGTTTTTTGCTCTGGCCTGGGTTCTCCGCAAATGAAACTTTAGTAATTTTTACTAACTCATCAATTTTATACTTGTTAGCAGGTTTAGTCTAGAGTTATACAATTCTTTCAATTTATTTTGTTTTTTTATCGATTGTAATCTTAACGTCATTTCTAATTTCATTAATATCTTTATCTTTGCTGTTTGTAACTTCAAAAATTTCTCTAAACATGTTATCAGAATTTCCCTTTAGTCTTATTCCGAATAGAATTTCTGAAGGTGTTTTTCCTGTTGTGGCATTAACTGTACTGTTAATACCAAATTGTACCTTAGGAACAGTTAAATCCCAATCTTTTTCATTTTGAAGCGAATTTTTTGTTGCTAATGCATTTAAAATGGTCTGGTTGAAGCGTTCTGCTTGACCATTTGCACGTGGACAAGCAACAGCATTCAGAATATGCTTAATATTATTTTCAGCACAAAATTGTTTGAATTGACTCGACGTAAAAGCTGTTCCCCTATCGGACACAACTCTTTCAGGCGTACCGAAATCTTGAAATATATTTCCCAAAACTTTGATGGCTGTACTGCTCTTAGTATTTTTCACCGGTCTAACAAAAACATATTTTGAAAAGCCATCAACTACGGTTAGAATGTAAGTATTTTGTCGTTTACTTTTGACAAAGGGGCCAAGATAGTCGATATGGACAGTTTGAAATGGAACACTCACTTTTTCAATAGGGTAGATATGGCCTTTTATACCAGAACTGCTACTGTCTTTGTTATACGCGCATTCTAGGCAAGCACCAACGTATTTTTTTACGAAACTGGACATTTTGGGGAACCAATAAAGACTTTGTATGCGTTCAAGCGTTTTTTTTTTTTATATCAAAATGTCCCATTTCATCGTGATTGCGACGACATATCTGCTACCTTGCCCGTTTTGGTATGACTAATCTCAAAATATTGTTGTCATTGACATCAATCTTTCTGTAAATGTTTCTGTTTTTTGATTTCCCTGTATTCTTCATTAATATTTTGTTTTAATGTATTTATGATTTGACTAACTTCTGGGTCTCCTAACTGAAAGGTAACTAACCAATCATTTTGATCAATGCGTAGCACTGAAATAACATTCTCAGGAGCACAATCATCATTGGGACTTTCCACGGGGTTCCTGCTTAGAGCATCGACGTGAGCCGTGCGTTCACCAGGGCGGTACTCAATTATATAATCATATTCTTCCATTTGTAAAAGCCATCTGGCAATCCTAGGCATAAGGTCCTTTTTTTTGCTTAGCGTTCATCGTAAGGCTTTACAATCCGTGAAAATTGTAAATGGCATACCTAATAAATATGTCCTGAATTTTCTGAGTGAGCAAAGAACCGCTAATGTGTCCAATTCATATGAATGGTAAACTCTTTCTTCAGGCAACGTTTTTCTGCTAAAATACGCCACCGGCTTGAGTTCGTTGGAATTTTCTTGCCACTGCATGAGGATGCCTCCAATCCCTAAGGAACTAGCATCAGTATGCAACTCAGTTTTTAGTTTAGGATTATAGTGCTAACACTGGCCTACTAGACAGTATATTTTTTTAAGGTGGAAAAAGCTTTTGATTCGGTGTCAGTCCATTTCCAGTCAGCGCCCTTTTATAAAAGGCCTGCTAGTGGCCGTGCAATCTCGCCAAAGCCCTTCGCAAATTTCCTGAAATAACTAGCTAATCCAAGAAACTGCCTTGTTTCATGGACATTAGGAGCTGGAAATTGTTCGATTGCAACGGTTTTATGCTGACTAGGTTTGATGCTTGCTTCTGAGACTTCGTATCCAAGATAATCAATTGTCGTGCAAAAGAAGCAACACTTTGAAAGTTTCAGAGTAAGGCCATATTCCTTCACTAACTTTAACACATTTTCAAGCTTTATAAGACCCTCATCCAAGGACAGTCGGAATAAGCAGATCGTCCATATACGCAAGTACCGAGTCAAATCGACTGGTACCTAACATCTTATTTACTAATTTCTGAAACACGGCGGCTAGTCCGAACGGCATGCAATTAAATTCGTAGTGGCCGTCCGGAGTAACAAAGGCCGTTAAGTGTTTGCTCTCTTCAACTAGTGGAACTTGATAATAGCCTGATGCCATATCCAATGTGGTGAAAAACTTGTTTCCACTGAGGTTCGCTACTTGATCTTCAATGATCGGAAGTGGGTATCTATCCTTAACAGTATTTTTATTTAAAGCTCTAAAATCGACGCATAATCGTTGGTCATCTGTTTCTTTTTAACCATCAAGATTTGGCTGGCATAATGCGATCTTGATTCTCTGATGATTTCATTATTTAAGAGGTCAGAAATCATCTCTCTAACCTTAGTTCTTTCCGAAAGAGAAAGTCTATATGGTCGATAGACAATCGGTTTGTTGTCTTTTAATTCACTTTTCATTTCGAATTCTTTAGGGGCACATCTATTTCATCTAACGAACAAGCAAAACATTCACGGTATTTTTGTAATAATTCGTGTAATTTTATCAATACCTCGTTAGATATATTGGCACCTATACCTATCTGTATTTCGTTTATATTTATAGGTGATAGAGTTGTATCTACTCCTGTACTTATTCGTTTCACGTCGACCACATTGACTTTCTTAAACGGAAAAGCTCTATACTTAATAAAATGGCCTTCTTTAAAGTAACAGGCGTATCTGACAGACTGGGTACCAATATGTTTCCTTTGCCATCCTTAAAATTATACGCTCCTTGTAGCATACGATACTCTTTACCAGGAACTGGTCGCATTTGTGCTTCAACATATACATCTCCATTGTAGGGTTCATTATTAATATAGACTGGTACAAAGTGCACTCCAGTCAAAACAATATCATTACTACCAGTTTGACAATTCCAGATTCCATTTCGAGCTCAGAATCCATCGTAGCTAGGGGATTATTCAAAAAAATATCAAGCTATTACTCTCCTTGAAGACTGTGACATTACGCATCTCTGTAAAATTTTGCCCTTTTAATACAGCTACGTGTAAATATTTATCAGGGACAACATGTACTAAAACATCAGCTTGTATTTCATCAATGCGAACAGTTACTTTAGATTTACAAATAGGTGTTGTATGAAAATTGCCAAATCCTCTAATCAAAGGTAAATCAGATAGAATTTTGTCTAGATTCAGTTTTTCTGCTTCACTAAGCTTGATAAGGGAGCAGTCACTACCAAAGTCAATATAAGCTTGTAATGATTTATTGTTAACATCAATTTCTTTAATAATTCGTACTAGAACTATCAATATTCAGAACTTTTTTCATATTCTCTTTGTTATTTGAAGAGGAAAATCGACAGTTTTTGTCTTTGTGATCAATTTTCTTGCAAATGGTGCATTTTTTTACAACCTTTGGACAGTTACCAAATCGATTACAATTAAAATCTCCTCATTACAATTAAAACACCACAGACGAATTATTTTGTTTTTCTTTCTTCTGGAAGCACTTATTTGTGAAACACCTTATGTTCCATTCCTTCAGTATATCCTCGTTTCTTCTGCGTGACAGAAAATACTTTGGTTTCTGGTTGCTGAATTACGAAGTACTGCAGTAAATCCTCAGGTTCTAAACATTTAACTGCTTGTGCACTATTTCTCATCGATACATCAGACATGCCATGAATAAGGCAATCTACCACCTTTTTCCCGGTGATTTCGCAACGGTTTAAAAGCATTAATTTATCATAAAAATATGTACGCAGGTTCTCGTGTGCTTTATTCTTCCTAGCGAACATCTCTTCTAACATAATAGCAAAATTTTCATCAATCGGAAAAGCTCGGCGTAATTTCACTTGTCAGTCAAGCCATGTGAAGTCTAAGCTTGGCAAGGAGTAAAACCACTTCTTGGCTGTGCCAGTCAATTTCTGCGTCGCAAAATGAGATGTTTGAATGTCATCCCATTATATATGCGTGCGTACTCATTTACCTTGTGCATGGTTGCACATCATCACATTATATCAATATTCTGATTTTTACTATCTGGATCAAACTCAGTTAAAGCGTTTAACATCTGGTGTGAACTAATAGAAGGTATAGTTTTTTTTTATTTAATGCTTCTATTAAATCAGCAACATTTACGTTGTTACTTGAACCACCTGATCGACGACGTTTAGAGTTGTCTTGCCTTTCATCACTGTTTGAAGTTTCATGTATCCGTTTCTTGCCACTCAACTGTCTGTCACTATCAGTAATTTCTTCATCAGTAGATTTTTATAGGTGTCGCCTTCTTGTAATAACAGGAGGTATATCGTCACCGGAACTCTCACTAGACATACTGACTATCCGGTTTTTTCTCAGGACTAAACGCAGGCGCTCGCCACTGGAGGTAGTTGAGTCTAACATCATCTAAAACAATTGTGTATTCCGATCTATGACGATAGCTGTTAGTAACTTTTACTTCTATTCTATTCTATACTATTCTTTTCATTATTTTCCTTAACTTCGAGCGCACATTTAAGTTTTATTGTGAATTAATTCGTAAACTTTAAGACTATCTTTTCTTAATTCAACAAAGACTCGCATTTTTACAATATCCAAATACATGTTCCTACTTTTAATATTATTCAAACTTATGTTCATGTTAAAATTATAAACTTAATCTTTCGTCGTTAAGAAAAAATCTAGAGCATTCAGCTCACATGACCATACTAAATTAAGACGCAAGCTGACGCGTACAATGCAAATAATCACTAAATGCACGTTTACGCGATTTCATACAAAAACGTAAGTTCCAAGCGTACGTTCAAATCATCAAACAACGCACGCTCACATCGAAAACAAAATTAAATCTTGACGCACTCTCACGTCAGACAAACCGAAATTCAGACGCACTCTAACGTCAAACAAACCAGAATCCAGACGCACGCTCACGTCAACAAACTAAAATCCAGACGCACGCTCACGCCAAACAAACCAAAATCCAGACGCACGCTCACGCCAAACAAACCAAAGTCCAGACGCACTCT
Organism: Apotomis capreana; assembly: GCA_947623375.1. Taxonomy (NCBI): domain Eukaryota; kingdom Metazoa; phylum Arthropoda; class Insecta; order Lepidoptera; family Tortricidae; genus Apotomis; species Apotomis capreana. Next base: position 16,641,753 of record OX392514.1, on the reverse strand, counting down.
CACGTCAAACAAACCAGAATACAGACGCACTCTCACGTCAAGCAAACCAAAATCCAGACGCACGCTCACGCCAGACAAACCAAAATCCAGATGCACTCTCACATCAATCAAACCAAAATCCAGACGCACGCTCGCGCCAGACAAACCAAAATCCAGATGCACTCTCACATCAATCAAACCAAAATCCAGACGCACGCTTACGTCAAACAAACATAACTCCAGAGCCTAGACGCACTCTCACGTCAGGCAACATAAATCTAGACGCACGCTCACTTCAAAATCAGCTTAACTCCCGAGTCCAAACGCACTCTTACGTCAGAACATAACTAATCCAATATAACTGACATTTTCTCACTCCATAATATTAACTTTATAAATCGATGCTCATGTCACGTCCTTTAAAAACTATCACCATGTAATAAGTAAATAGAACAATACATGCCAAGTTACTTTTATGACTCTTACTAGGGTTATTTAGAAACATGTTGCATCTCAATTCCAATATAATTTGTATTTATTTATAAGATATATATCTCAAATATAATATATCCGAAGAAATCATGCAAATTTACTAATGACTAGAATGATAATCTGAACAAACAACATAATTTATCTTATCATTCGAACCCAAAAAAAATAACACTACTTGAATCCTTATAATTTGATGATATGGAGAATTTCGTCATAACACAAGGTAGAATTTAGATCATATTTAAATTACTTTCATCATAATATTTGACTACTTTAATGTAAGTACTTACTAATAAATATACTAACTCTTCAATATCTATAATATAACGAATACGTTTCCAGCGCAAAAAATACTACAAATGTATTTTTTTTTATATGCGGGTAAGAGTACCGACTTACGCATTCAAGTGAAAAAAAAACTCGTTATGGATTTAACCAAAGAACACAACGTTTCTTTAAAATTGTTTTGTCCTTTAAACTTTCATAGTTTTTTTTTTCATTACACAGGAACAGAAGCAAAATTATTAAACGCTATCGGCATTTAACTCAACATATAACGGATAAGGTTTACTTTATAAAAAACATAGAAATTCGTTACTTGAAATAGTGTATAATTATATTACAACACTTCAATAGTACTTACGTGCACTGTTCAGTATCAGTTCGTCCACCATGTGGGAGTTAATTCATTTAGTACTTCTGAATTGTGGAGGTTTTCTCGGCTTCCTCTCTCTGTCAGTTCTTCCACCAGAATGCCTGTCCTGACGATAACTCCGGCACCACCCGTCATGTCAAAACGCGGGAAAATGTTGATCAGTGATTGGTCCGAAACGAACCCAATCAGGATGTTCACTTAACATCAACAGGACATTTTTATTGGTTGATAGATTATTAATCATAGACAAGTGATCAGTGTTGCTATTCTAAAATAATATTTAGGCAGCTTGTCGCTGCGTTCAGATATCATATTAATTAGAACACCTGTGTTATCAGGTTTGACGGTTAATATTTTCAAAATATAGCTGCGTTCATAAAATATTCACTACATTTCCAGTTTAAATCCTACAAATCATGACAAATGTGATATGTGGTTTTAAATTGAGTGTATATTGTGAATGATTAGTGACGGATGTGACGGAAAGCGAACATCTTGGGATATAAATAAATCTACATCTCACTACAAGTAAGTGCGGCTATTATAACATATTGTGCCGAATTCCAAATTTATCTAGCTCTCTAACGATATATAACACATCTCATATAATTATTCTCGGGGTAGGTAAAATTCCCATCTTTAGCGGAAATTCAGCCGTTTCTTGTTTGTATGGGACATTTCGCGGTGTTTTGTCCTAGGGAGGTCTGACACTTGACGGGTTAATACATCACCAAAAAAATTACATAAGCACTATGCCAAATTTCAACTTGATCGGAATGTTAGAACTAGTAAGTACATAAAGTATCAAAATTATTTATAGAGGACCCACCTTCTGAATTGTTGAAATCATAGACTATTGGTAATACCACAATGAAATATCTGTCAATATTATTTGGCTAGCCAGACTCTATAAATAATGATAAATAATAATTATGTGCTTAGTTGCTGTTAAGTCACTGGCTATGTTGTCAGTTTTAATCAATTGTGGTATAAAATCTGTATTATCTCTATTTATTATATACCAAACTAGTTCAGTCATTCCCACGCATCTTATCTTATAATGAAAAAGCAAGAATAGAATCCCGAGATAGCCAAGACATAATGGAATTTAGATGTCGGCCAGTCAAAGTGGCACGTTCCACATGCACTCCGTGCGCACTCTTGCATCGCGAGACTTTTACGACCCCTTAGCTGCCGCTGAATGGGATGCCTGCGCGCAGACTTATCCAGTCCAGGCCATTGTCATCTTGAATATTTATCGCCCGTTGGAAGCCCGCGAAGGTAACATGACAATTCTTTTAAGTATTGTCGTTTTATGATCGATCTTAATCTTAGTGCTGGCTGGCGTCTTCAGAATTCAGATTCGTTAAAGATATAAAAAACTACCAATGAGAAGGATTTATTCCGGAATATAAATATAACTAATGGGTAAGGCCGCGGAAAGTTACCAATTTGGACGTTTTAAATTTACCCAGCTGATTAAAAAAAAATGGTAATCCCTACAGTTTCAAAAATATTTTTATTATATGTAGGGATGGGAAATCTCGTGGTCGCAAGATAGATAATTGATATAAATCCCTTCAAAAAAAAACAAAAAATGTATTTCCGTCCAAAACGTAACTAAAGTTGGTTAATTTTTTCGACCACGCATCATAAGTGCTCTGTTATTTTCATGATATTTTAACTTTCATGGTCATACTTTTGTTTTAAACTAAAATTTATGACATAGCGATAGTAATACCGATTACAGAATAAGTATGGTAATACAAATTTATTTTTTTATCTTACTTTACTTTAATGGTTCATGATTCCACACTTGTGTTACGAATACTTTCGTGACGCTTTATGTAGCTTGTTTTTAAATATTTTTTGGCGAAAATACGTTTACGTGCACTGGCAACTCATATTCTAGTAGGGCAACACCGATGAGCAAGTCCAAATCCGTCAGTTTGTCAACAAACGCAATTCAAAGTAGACACAGTCATAGTTTCGTGAAAGTACCCCCAAAGTGTCGTGTGTGATTTTAAAGGTAAGGAGTGATGGTATTTAATCAGTTGTTTTTTGTACAATAGCGTAACGGTTTTCAAGCAAGTGACACGTATTATTGTATTAAAAATGTCTTTATTTCACCATGAAAATCCACTTTTTTTCAAAAATACGTTACACTTTCGTTGCGAATATGTTACATTTTTGCAAAATGTTACGTATTTTCTACGTAACATAACGAATAAATGTTGTAAAGGGAAGTGCACACAGAATATACTAACTTAAATGAGTTTTATTAGATTTTTAATGACCCGAAAATATACAAAGTCGAACAAAACTCCGGTAAAATAATAAAATAAATAAAAACAACATCTTAATAAAAAAAACTGTTTTAAGAAGAAAAAAAAATATTTTCGGCCTCAAGTCACAGTAGAATCATTGATTCTAAAGCTGTTTTATTGTTATACGGTCGTCTTGTTACTAGTATTGGGTACCAGCAGTGAACAAATAGTAATTACTGCCACCTGGTACAAAATGAGAGGCTCTAAAACACTAGAGTGGTTTGGGTTTCATTAGTTCCATCACACGCGTGTTTCATTATATTGATTTTAATGTGCCATGAAAATTTTGTTTACAGGCAGTAAAAACTAATAATTTTATAACTTGTTTTTTTTTCTTAGCTACGTTATTTAATGGGAATATTTTCCAGTATGATCTAAGCTTTATAACGACTTATGTTACGTTTTATGATAACATAACGTAAATCTTTTTATGTTACTTCTATGTCACATTGGTAACTTTCCGCGGCCTTACCCTAATAAGTAATAGAAAATCTACCATTAGGTATTAGTTTCATCACGAGATCACGTTTTTAGAAATCGTATACCTATTTTCACCAATTTTCTGTTGGAAAAGTGTTTCTACTCCGTTGAGGAATTCTGTCAGTATTCATGTCATGTCATGTTTTTGATTTGTACTAAATTATTATTATTATTTTTAATATGTTACCTATTGTTATTTTTATCTTATTGAACACAGTTGACATGTATTTTTAATTTGGAATTGTAACTATTAATTTTATTTTGAAACTTTTTTAATATTTTTGCTTTAATTTTGATAATGATTTTGTTTGACATGTTTATAATATTGATTTCTTGCAATGTACTTACCAACGCGTAATTTAGTTAAGGTCTTTTTATTGTTTAATTTTTATGTATTATTTCAAACACAATTGATATTGTTCAATGATATAAATAAATAACATGAAATGACATGAAAGTTTTATAAACGGCAACAAACTATTTACACTGTAAAAGTAGTAAATGAAACGCAACTTGTGTTTGAATAGAAAAGCAAGAATAAAATCCCAGGATATCCAAGATGTTGAACTTAGAAGCTTCCCAGTCGAAGTAGCACGTTTCACATGCACTCCGTGCGCACTCTTGCATTGCCTTTTACGACTCTTTAGCTGCTACTGAATGGGATGCCTGTGCGCAGACTTATCCGAGCCATTGTCGTCTTCTTGAATATTTATCAGGCGTCAGCACTCGACGTGTTAAAGGAAGTGTCGCTTTATGGTCCAGTTAATCTTGGTTAGTGCTCGCGTTTAAAATGTAGATACAATGAATAAATGTCACAGCAAAGGTAAAAAGAAGCTTGAAGAAGCTAGGGGGCCATCCATAAATTACGTCACACGTTAAGGGGGAGGGAGGGGGTCGACGAAGTGTGACATTGTGTGACAAGGGGGTGGGAGGGGTCTTAAATTTCGTGACGTCACATTTCAAAATCTTTTATAAGTGTTAAAACAGGAACTTTAAACTATTACTTTACGAAAACCTCAAAAACATATACAACTATATCTGTGTAAATATAAGATACCAATTATGTTGTCAACCACTCGCTCTACTAGTGTTACACGCTGACCGCCTGTTTGTTTCGTTTGATTTGATGTTAATTTTATAGAAAACTAATATACATGGAAATAAAACTGATTTCGGAACCGCTGTTTTCATTCAATAATTTCCAAATGTAAATTTGCAAAATTTGTGACGTCACACTAGAGAGGGGGGTCTCACAAATGTGACCAACTGTGACAAGTACGGGGGGAGGGGCAAAAAATCATGAAATTCGTGTGACGTAATTTATGGATGACCCCTAGTTTGAAAAGTAACTCATTTAATTTGTTGAACTTTAGAATCCTATTATGCGCGATAAAAGCGTAATAAAAGATAAACTATCGTAGAATTAGTGGTCATTCGGATTTCTCGTCATTTTGATGAGTCAGGTTCATAGAGTATATTTGTATAAGTCAGGTACGCCATTGAAATAATTACGTAACGTATCTGTCAAGGAGGACGATATAATTATTTCATATTTTGATGATATGTATTTCTATTACTGTTATAGTTCGACTCTTGACGATAGCAAATGCTCAAAATCGGCTATCAAATTATTTACACATGTCTGGGTGACTTTCCATAATCAGTTCTCCCGAATTAAAAAGGACAGGATTTGTGAAAGCAAAGAGAGAGAGAGAGATTCTCTTGATTCGTGGACAATGTAAAGCGTAAGGTGAGCGTAAGTCAAACCAAATTGGACGTTTGTTAAATGGAACCATTTTGCCAGGCGCAATGTGGATTTAGTACCGGGATTTTTCTCATTTAAGTTAATGAGTGCTATTTGTATTAAGGATCTGTTTTGGGGTTGTACCTATTATGTAATACATAGCCAAAATCTGGGGTTGGAAGACGAATGCTGAATTAATGAATTAATGCCAATTTATATTAAAAGTAAAACTCAGTTTTTTTTGTTTATCCAGCAGTTATAATAGATAAGCTATCAAAAAAAGTTGGTTATAGGTAATAAAAGATTTTCTCTCTCTTAGCATACACATTAAATTTTAAGAAAGTCCTGCATGAAGTTTTACTTTTAAAAATGCAAATACAATTCAATTCAATTAATTTTATTGCCATTGGAAAAAACTGTGCAAGATATTTTAAATTACATGCATAATCGAAAGTTAAATTAAAATACCACATTTCCCGCTTCGATTCTCGGACTCTTCTACCAGGTAACTCATTTCAATTTTTCATTAATCATTGTTCTTTATATCATTGGTTTAAAATACCACAGTTTACAGAGTTTACTATCTATTCATATTTAGTCTTCGATGGTATTTAATGCGCCTGTATAACGAACTTCGGGAGTTGTAAGAGTGAGTAAAATTGCTCGTGCAAAAATTTAAGGCATCTTCAGTTGTGCAACGCGGAACATTTTTTGAAATTTTCTCACCTTTGTTCCTTTGTCCTATGGAATGACAATAATGTAAGGAATCTTCACCATCATGACTTTCCATCGCCTTCAGTTACTTCTAAGATCATTATTAAGAACAGACTTTTTTATTTATTCATTTCCCATTATTCCTTGCACTTAAATAAATTTTCTATATGTACGCAGAGTATTATGGTATAAGCTTAATAGAATTTTTTTTAGTTAGTACTTACTTAAAATTTACTTACACTAAATTAATACACCTTCATCTCAAATTTTAATAACGTTGAATCAGAATTTAGTGCTTGTTAAAATTGAATAGTTGGAAAGTTTTGGTGCCAGCAAAATTTACAGTGAAAACTAAAAACAAACGAGTTTGAGAACAATACAACAATATTTTATGTCAAAAATATTTCATGTACGGTTTGTTGCGTCAACTAAAAAGTAGGTTTTTTACGGATCTAACTCTTGCTGTGGAGTGTGTAGCCACCATAGATACCGATGACATAGATAGCAGAGAGTGCGGTCGCTATGAAAAAACAGTCGAGCGGTGTGGTGTGTGTTCCACTAGGCGGTATTTTTAAGGCGAGTACGTATGTGGAATGATACGTACGTTTGAGTAATTAAAAAAATATATAGTTGGATTTTTTTTAAACCAATAAATACTATAAATAATGTTGAAATAGAGTCGTTTTCAATGTTTATTGCCCTAAGGCTTCTAAACTACAAGTGATATTTACACGGCTCTATCGGAAAAACATTGGCAATTCTTTGATGTTTAATCGTATTGTTTAAAAGTTAATAAAATGAAAATTCGGTCTAATAAAGAATAAAAAAAAAACTGAATTTCTGCGAGCGCGGCTGTGCGCGGGGTGCGAGCTCAGTATAAATCTAGCTGTCGAAGGGGAAGGCTGTGTCTCTTGCTCTCGAGATCCATCATGTTACGAAAAATGGTTATAGTGCCAGATCCCACGGAGGTTTGATCTGTCCTCGTACTTTTTTTTAATACAGGGTGAAATAATATGGACCGTTCAAATTTTGACAGTAGATTCTTGGCAAAAAATAAAACATACGTGTTTTTTTCTTTCAGCATCTTTCAGTACTAAAATATTGAGATAAAACAGCTGAAAGATATCCTAAAAAACCACGCGTTCGTGGACATCGCGTCAGCGCGCTGTGCGAAAGGCAGCAATAACGCTCGCCCCGCCCGCCCCTACGCTCGTAATAAAATTTACGAGCCGAAAAAACATATTTTGACAAAAACTAGTAAAAAAAACATAAGTTGCAAATTTTCCTTCATACTTTCACGGGTTTAGGACCGTCAAAATGCAATTTTGCTATTAGACTGTAATTTCTAAAGATTGCAGCTATGAAACTTCTTATGCATTTAGGCGTATTTAAAAATTTGAATCAACTTATGTACAATAATTAGTTCAATCAAAAAGTTCTTACCATAACAGTCTCAATCAACTGAATTACCTTATTGCAGTCTCATTTAACTTAATACGTAGGCTAGTAGGTACACTTACACATGTAATCAAATTAGGTTTACACTTTTAATTGTACTTCAGCAAATGTTCGAAATGCAAACCGTGTTGCTCTAAACAGAGTCTTGCACGTTTTTGTACATTGTTTCTTAATTTATTTAACACTACAACGTTATTTTTCACTTCGTCAAAAGCTCGGGTTTAATTTTTAATTGTTCGAGGCTTTGGGCTTCTTCCACATACACCCTTCGCTTTATTTCGCCCCACAAAAAAAATCGCAAGGCGTGAGGTCTGGTGACCGAGCAGGCCATGGCACAGGACCTCTGCGTCCGATCTGTGAGCACCGTATTCGGCATCTAAGTATTGGCGAACGATGTTCGCGAAATGAGGCGGTGCACCGTGTTGTTGAAAATAAAACTCGGGATGGTTAATTATGGCGAGTGGCACGTCGTCCATCATGTCCGCGATGACTGTCTGGAGCATGTTTAAATAGGCGGGCCCTGCGACTTGTTACGAATACCCGCACCATTTCGTAATACTCCCGGTTCGTAAACATTGTGAACGGCAGATCGATCGCGCGTCTTTACGGACCCGGAAGTGCACGACCAGCCATGCGGAGATGCGCGTGCGACTAATTGCAATTTGTTTTGGTCCAGATAAGACAGGTGAGCGCGCCCCTCCCCCCGCACCGCCAACCCCTAGCGTAACTCAAACGAATATCCACACTTTACTAATTATTTATTCGGACAGCACACTATATTATCAAAATTTTACCTATGTTTTTTTTCTCAGAAATGGCATCTTTTATTGATACCTAATGCCTGGGAAAAATTTGAACGGTCATTAAAATTTCACCCTGTATATTTCAGAAACACTTCGATAGTAAATTTTAATTTATATCGTCAGTACGTCAGTAGTATGAGTCGGTGACGCCGGAGGCGGATCTCGGCCTACAGAGCAGGATGGCGGTTAAAGTTACGTAAAATTGTAGCAGAGCAGCGTGGCTTGCGGGGGGTGGGCGCCCGGATCCTCAAGGTCATCGACGGCATGGCTCGCCTTAAGAGTCTTAAGACACGTTAGTCCGAATTTGTGCGCGCATACAAACCCACTAACATGACTTAAACTATATCAGGGCTGGTTAGCCCTCACTGTTATTGAGTCGGATTATGTATAGGAATACAACCCACTAACAGGAATGCCGCACAGGAGCGCTTTGGTGGCGTTTGACGCAGGCTTAGATGCCTCGTGAATAGATGGAAAGGGGAAAGAGACTAGATAAATCAGCTGTCCGGCGCTTCGCGTCGCGGCACGTACCGGTGCGGTGAGATAATCGCCCGATTATTTTTTTTTTTTTTTTCATTGATTCAGGAGTCAAGTTTGTGTAACTAATTACAAACTAAATGACGAATTTTTCGTCGGTCAGTTGGTAAAGCTAGGGATGTGACCACCAACATCGTCCATCGTCCACCACCAACGTCCAATCATACGACATTATTTGTTTTGAATTAAAATATCTCTGCTTAGGTAAGTATAAAACACTTTCAAAACAAACAGCTAATAAAACTTCTTTAATACGTACAAGTATTGTGTATCAACTAATTGAATTATTAGAGACTTTAAATGTTAGTAATGTGATAACAAAGATTTTGGCTTTAATTGTGATTCTTACAAATACAGTTTAAAACACTGAATTGAAACTCGAATAACCGTTAAAGTATTTTAAGTGTTTTCGAAAGTTAATCTTGTGTTTTCTTCCTTCTTTGACGGAAAAATATGGGGATTACTTACTTGGAGTTTTTACAGATTCCATAACTTATTTAGCTCAAATCTTAAAACATCCATTACCTAAATAAGCTGAGACGGCCACGGTTTCTTTCATCTTTGAACTTCATCTTTACACACATTTATTAGATTAATATTGGGTGCGTAACGCGGGGCGAATATAAATTTAGCGAATTTTGGATTTACTTATGAATATTAAGGCTTTATTTTAAAATTTCGTAACCAATTAGGCACTTAAAGCTCGTCAATTTAAAGGGACTGGGGAAGTTAGAGATTTATCTAAGCTTGGCTTTAGCTACGATAAATTGCCTTCTACGCCTGTTTTTCTGCCCTTGCAGCAATTCATGCTATCGACACTCTCATGACAAAAAAACCTTGAAGCCCGTTTAATTCAAAAGAAATGCAGGTGTGAACGTGTACGTGCCTCAGCGTTAACGACCGCGCTGCGTCGTTTCTCCCCCCGAGAATGTAATTCTAAATTAATTTGATGACATGTTTCGAATTTCGTAACACATTAGTCACCACATGTTTCTGAGCCTCAATTTGCCGAAGTCTCGCGTATCCCAAATTTGGTAATAATTTTACATTAGGTACCTTAATCGGACAGATTTTCTTTTCTATTCTAGGTGCAGTGGTGAGTGGTGGCATTCACAAGTTAAAAGGAGGGAGGATGAGGAGGAGGACGAGGAAGAGGAAGAGATTTTAAAGGATAATAATTCTAATAGCGATACCTGAAAGGCCGGCAACGCACACACGCCAAGTTTTTGAATGGACCATGCACATATTTACTTTTAGAAAGGAAATGCATATCTATGATAATTATCTATAGACACACTTTGCCCACTTAGTTGTCCAGACTGACCTGACCTCATAAATGTAACCAAATTGTTGAACAACCTTTTGTAATAAAAAGGCCATGTTGATATTCCCCGAAATTCCCTGAGTAACAGGAATTAAGTACGCTGTATGCACATCTCACCCTTGTCACGAATACTTAATTGTTTATCCGTATCACTGACGCATCATCGTATACCTAAACGGAAAACCCAACCGCGAAACATAAAAAAAAGCATTTATATTTATATTGCTTAGTCGTGAGTTAAATTGCCGATTGTTCAACGAGAGAGCAAAATCGACTTTTATGATATGAGATCGTTATCAATGCGAGCTGCGAGGTTAGGCCGGATATGGGTCGAGTACATATTATATATTGCTATCTATCTTAGTTTTTTCCGAATTCTGTTATTCTCTGACTATACTTTACCCTAAAAGTAGTTGATACTGGCCTTGAAAGTAGCCTTTTTCTCTATCTTTAGGGTTCCGTAGTCAACTAGGAACCCTTATAGTTTCGCCATGGCCGTCTGTCCGTCTGTCCGTCTGTCCATCATCGGCTTAGCTCCGTGATCATTAGTACTAGAGAGCTGAAATTTGGTATGAGTATGGGTATATAATGTATCACGCCGACAAAACAGTAAAATAAAAACAAAAAAAAATATATTTTTTCGGGTAAGTATACCTCTCGAACACCTAAAGTGGGGGTGTTTTTTTTTCGTTTCAACACTGGTGTGTAGGGTGTCGTTCAATAGGTCTTTTAAAAGTAATAGGGGTCTCTAAACATTATTTTTTGATAAAGTTAGCAGTTTTGTAAATATTCGCTCCGAAAATAACAAAAATAGCGTCCCCCTCCCTCTAACATTTCAACCACGGGTCAAAAAATTATGGAAAAATTCATGAACATGAGGCCTTATAAGTACTTTCAATGAAAACTATATTGAACAAAAACGGTCGAGCCGTTTTTGAGTTATCGCAAAATTTCATAATTTTATTAAAAGGACGTAAGTTGACTTCCAGAAGGTAATAAGTAATTAGAGTTACTTTGGCGTTTACGACCTTTTTATAGAGCTTGAAATCTTTCTTGTAACTAATGTCTATTGTGAAGGATGAGCAACGACGGAACCCTAGATACTGCTCTTGGCCGGTTTTTTTATTATCGTCAACTTTCAGAAAATTTGCTAACAGAAAGTAGGTACACAATTATATACAGAATGATTTTATTTCATTTTATTTTAATTGTACAAATGTAACATTTTACTTCATATTTCAGTGTATTTTATAAATAATAACGTTCTCTAGCCATTAAATATTCAATCACAGAGTAAGTACCCAATGTAACTAGAAGATCTATCGCAATCGAATCGCCAACGCAATAGATTGATTTCTGTGAACGAATCGCTTTTACCTAAAAAAAAAACATGTCCAAAAATAGACACAGGAAACCTCTTTAATATCACAGTTCACTGAACCGTAAGCTAAAGAGTGGATCTTTATTAGAAGAGTACGTTTAGGGAACAAAAAGTACTATATACGGTTAGGTAATTAAAGTGAAATGAAAAGAATGAATACGCCACTCTCCAATAGAAAAGGAGTACGAATACGAGCTCAAGCGAGTGCCTTTTTGCGTTTCGTCAACGGGAGAGAAATTTAACGTTTCTAAAGACATTTGTACGAGATTTCTATGTTTTACTTCTACTTTAACGTATTTTTTTTAAGATAGCGACATTTACTCCCTCATTCAGGTAATTCAAATTCAAATGAGTGAAATGTTTTTTTTTGTTTTATGGAATAGCTAGTTGAATTCCAGTACTTTATGTTTTGTTTTTTATGAATCTTTGGGCCAAATTCGACGAGGCCTTGCAAAATCCCAGCAATATGTCTGCATTATCACGGCATGTATTCGAGGATATATGAATTTCTACGATTCGAACTGCATTAAATATTTTTGAAAACATTTTTTTTTAGTGATACACCGACACGTATTGCTCGCTACTGTCATATGTTTCTGTTGAACGATATGGTTCGCCATTTTTATCTGACGTCATTCAATAAAGGTTATACAAAATTAATAATTATAATATATATTATAATTATTAATAATTATAATATATATTATAATTATTAATTTTCTTAGTTAAGAGATAATATTATGTTATTTCGACGGAATTCAATTGTACAATTTAAAAGGCGATTTATTGTATAACTATGTATGTCTTGTGATTACAATTTTTTTTTATAAAGTCTTAATTGTGCAAAGGTACAATATATTGAACCATAATATTGTGCAATGTCAAAGGAACGTGATAAAAATTTACCCTTGTTAAGCTGGGAGGGGCAAAAGTTTTTCTTTTTATATGTGATCCAGTGACACACGAGTATGCCATACGATGATTAAAATAAGCTGGGGAAATCGCAGTACCACGTCGAATCCAACCCAGCGCTTTTGAGTTCTTTATGAGTTCTTGACTCCGTTGCAGCGGATCCGGCCAACCTGAGAGTCGAGTGAGCTAATTTGAACCCTCCAATTTGCGATAATGACGACTTACTGAAAATAGACTTTAGCAGCTTGCAGCGAAGGTGGTTTTACAAGGGAACAATGTAAATGAGGTAAATGAGGACTCGTTGTCATTTGTATCAATACAGTAAAGTCTTCTCAAATATCATTACAGAGACGTCTTTTTTAGGATTCCGTACCTCAAAAGGAAAAAAACGGAACCTTTATAAGGCCACTTTTACCTTTGTATGTTGTGCAGTAAAGTTTAAATAAATAATAAGTATAGGGAAAAATCTGTAAACCATACATTTGTAAGTCAATCAAGTCTTTATATAAAGTAGGTACCTAAAACAGTTTTCCAACAGTAAAGTTAGTATTTCTCGCGCGATAAAGAGTCGCGTTCCGGCATTACACGAAGTTTCTTTGGTTTACCCTTGTTTAATAGACAATGTTTCATCGAATTTTAATTCCATAGAAATTTAATTTCATCGATAGCATTTCTTTCTGAAACTATAAAATATTTTGGAATGTTATAATTCTGACACAAACCTAATCTTACCTAAAGCATCTAATCTCCTATTGTTTGCCTCTATTATTTATTATTATTATTTATTTACAATTACATATCCGTAACTTACAGCTAATTGCCAAAGCGTTACAGATCTTAACCTATCATACAACATACCAAATATAACAATCTTAAGTATAAACAATTAACAGAATTTGTACAAAAACAACATAATATTACACTCAACATCGAAGGAAATAAATTTATATATATATACAGGGTGGAACGAAACGACGTTATTTCCTTTAACTGTGGCATTATACAGGCTTAGAATATTATTTTCTCCAAATAAACTTTATTAATATCTCTCACCGTTTTCCAGTTATAGCATGTTAAACTTTCATACGAAAAAGTGTGTGTGTACTACCCTATTTTAGAGTGCAATGACCTCTTCATAACACAGTTAACTTTTGTAAACAAACTTTTTACAAATTGCCTAGCCATTTCTTATCGGTTTAAAAACCTTTGAAAATACCCTTAAGATTGTTTTTAGACTTTTTAGTTGACATGATTGATAGACGTTACATTGACTTTTTGTATCGTATGCTGTGTGCAAAAATGCCGGAATTAAACGCTAGAGGCTATTTGAATTTGCTTCTTTTGTACGCGGAGTGCGATTACAATACTGGAGAGACTTTGCGCCAATACCGGAACAGGTATCCTCCTCCTCACCCAACACACTCTAGTACGATATTACGCGCTCTTGACCGTGTTGGTAACAATCGTCCTATTGTGCCACGAACGGGTCAGGATGACCAGCGCGGAGGACGCGTTATTCAACATGATGTCAGATTGGAAGAGAGAGTGCTGCAGTACTTCAAAGATTATCCGAGGTCAAGTTCAAGACAAGCGGGCCGACTTTTTCGTATGACTCATACGAAAATACTCAGAATACTAAAACGTGAGGGCCGTCACCCTTACAAAATACAAAGAGTCCAGGCATTACTACCAAGAGATTGCCCCGTTCGCGAAGCCTATTGCCGGTGGCTACTGCAAAAGGTGTTAGAAGACCGAGACTTCATCAAACACGTAATATGGAGTGATGAAAGCTTGTTCACACGGAACGGTATGTGGAACAGGCATAACGAACACGTGTATGCCGAAGAAAATCCGTTTGCCTACCGTTATACGGGACACCAGTATCGTTGGTCTGTTAATGTTTGGGCGGCGATACACGGGGATACAATAATAGGCCCTGTATTTCTGCCTCAGACTTTAAACAGACACGGATACATGGCTCTGTTGAGGATAGAGCTCGACGACTATCTGGATGAGTTGACGCTGGCAGAAAGAAGACGCTCATTCAGTAGTCGAAGTACGTGAAACACTGAATAATGTGTTTGAGGATCGCTGGATCGGCCGATATGGGCCGCACCGTTGGCCTCCTAGGTCTCCAGATCTCACACCCTTGGATTTTTTTCTGTGGGGCACCGTAAAGGACATCGTTTACAAGACTGAGTGTGAGACGGCTGAAGAGATGAGGGAAAGGCTAAGGGTGGCCTTTGAAAGTCTTCGCAGAAGAAATAACCGACACAACATCTTGTCGAGGGTGCATCGCCACACGCGGGCACGAGCAGCGGCGTGTATCGTACGCCACGGCGGTACTTTCGAACACCGGATGTAAATGTAGGTAATTGTAAATACTCCCAAACGTCAAATAATAGTTTAAAAAAACTAGGGTTGTACATACATTAAAAAATACAATTTTAATCGATTTTCGTTTTTGTATTATTAAAAGAATTTAACTATTGCAGGTCGATTCTACATGAAATACATAGCATTATAGTTTCAGGAATGAACATCGCTTCGTTCCACCCGGTATATACATATATATATACCTATATTAAACTACTCTACACAAACACATTTTAATTTTAAGACCGCTCAAGAAATTTTTTACACTCTGCTATTATGTACGTATACTTGGTAGCGAAAACATCGCAGTGTGGCGCTACTTTGAGAACGGAGTTGAGGATGGAGAGCGCGCTCGGGATCGGCGCGTGCCGCAGGAGCGCGGTGCGCGCGCCAGGCACCTCTAACAAGGGAGCATGGCGTAATCGTGACCGTGCCTCAGGCGCATATAGTCGCACCACTTCCTCCACTAGTCCAGTACACTCTATTTTGCCGCGAATTATGCCCAGAACAAACTTAGCTAGTGCCAGGTATCGCCGCACTTCTAGCGAATTATACCCCAGTACTCCTAATAGGAATAGTGTGGGGTAGAGATACGGATAATAAGCATATAGCTTCTTGTATAAACTCCTTAAGAACTGCTTTTGGACCTTCTCCAGCATTAAGGTATATTTAGCCTCGTGAGGGTTCCAAACCGAAGCATTTGATTCTAGGACACTCCTCACAAGTGCCGCATAGAGAGCTCGAAGAGCGTTCGGTGTTAAAAGTTGTGCATTTCGCAGTACAAAGCCTAGTTTCTGCGCTGCGCGTTTCGCAACTCTATTCGCATGCTCCCGAAATGAGAGCTGTGGATCGAAAAAAATGCCAAGGTCACGAACCAAGGATACTGTTGAGAATTGTAATAAGTGTAAAACTGGCTTTGTGATGCTGTTCGTGCAAAGCTAGCCTTACGTATTGCATTGTCTATGCCCGCGCTCTTTTGTCGAGATTCAGTCTCCGATCGGACAGATTTGTTGGAACGTTCATGTTTTTTTGATGTTTTATTTTACAATGAATTATATTATAAATATTATAACTTGCGTGTTTATTACAAGCGAAGGCGGATACAAACCGCCACAAGTGGCGACCGTGACTAAAAAAGTGTTAAAAAATGACAGATCTACGAAAAGCAATTCGTGAACGGCAACAACTAAGAAGGATATTTAGTCGTTCTGGTACATCTCTCGAAAATAAATTACTAGAAGAGGACAGAGATTTTGATGGGATAGAAGTGGACTTCCTGTATCTGGAAGATAAAATATCCCGTCTAAAAGTATTGGACGACATCATACAGAATATCTACATAACGAGTGAAGAGTATCAAGAAGAATTGCATAGCAAAGAAGTAGACGACTCGGAAAAGTATATAAGTTTATTTTTCACATACAAACAAAAATATCTGCAGTTGAAACAAAAGCAATCGCCGAAGGAAGAAGTGACATATACAGCTGTCAACGAAGAAAAAAGGAACTTTAAACTACCACAAATAGAAGTAAAGAAATATAACGATGACCCGAAAAATGGATACAGTTCTGGGGACAGTTCAGGAAAATCCATGAAGACAAAAACATCAACGCTGAAGACAAGTTCCAGTACCTCCTTCAGTGCCTTAAGGAAGAGTCTAACACGCGGGCTCTTGTGGAGAGCTTCCCCCCTTCAGCAGAGAACTACGAGAAAGCCATCACACAATTGAAGAATCGTTATGGAAGAGAAGAAATGTTGGTAGAAGTTTACATTAGAGAACTATTAGGACTGGTACTTTCGCAAGCAAAAGGTGAGGTAGCTTTGGACCTTAGGTCATTGTATGACAAAATAAGCACATATTTGTATGCGTTAGAAACATTAAAAGTAACTAAAGATAGGTATGATACTATGTTAATTCCATTGATAGAGTCTGCCATACCAGAACATGTTTTAATTGCATGGAGTAGGTCACAACTGCAGAATAAACAAGAAGGCTCAGAACGGTTGGCTCAACTATTACAATTTTTATGCAATGAAGTAGAAACTGAGGAAAGGATTAGGCTGGCCAGGTCTGAGTTTAACCCGAGTCAGTTACCGTCGTCGTCCCACTGCCATGGACCAGACATTCACCCGACAGCAGCTTGTCTTACAACAAAGATAACTAAGGAAAGAGGTAAGGAAAGTTGCTATTTTTGTGATAGGGACAATCACACGGCGAGTGAGTGTGGCAAAGCAGGAGTTTTAAGCTTAGAGGAGAAGAAGGATTTAAATAAAAAGAAAGGTGGGTGTTATGTATGTTTAAAGAGTGGACATATGGCAAAAGAATGTAAGTCATATTAAAAATGCCTATTATGTAAACGAAGGCATTTGATTGTCTTATGTCCAGAAAAACACACCACAAAGAAAGATTATAAAGAAGGCTGGGGTGGACATTGCAAGATCCTACCACAAACACTTACAGATCATCTCTGTTACATACCTGTTTCTCAAAAGAGAGTATTATAGCAGGCTTGTGGAACATTGTTAGGAATTAAAGATCCACAAGAAAAGAAGAAACAGGAAGAGATATTAATATATTTTGACGATAATATTTCAGAGACAGAGATGGGCTCATCTCTACTACATGCCTGTTTCTCAAAAGAGAGTATTATAGCAGAGAGTATTGTGGAACATTGTTAGGAATTAAAGATCCACAAGAAAAGAAGAAACAGGAAGAGATATTAATATATTTTGACGATAATATCTCAGACAGAGATGGGCCGATATGAAGTGAACCATTTGTGGAAGGAAAACATTCCAGCTGATATAAGGAAAGCCTTCTTAAATATTTTAGTGAAGAAAGGAGGCAGAGAATATTTAAAATTCCTTTGGTGGAAGAAAACAGAACTGTGTATAGATGTAGTAACATATCGGCATCCGAGAGTGGTATGCACAGAAGCTGAAGGAATCCTTTTACGTCGACAACTGTGTTCCAGAGCTAGAGAAATTTATTTCAAAGCCATAAGAATTAATGATATGGAATACTATTGAAGATGACTTGCAGTGCAACGTAAACTTGATACACAAAATTAAAGACAAGATTACGAAGAGAGAACTGCTAAGAGTAAACGTTATTTACACGGACAATGGCACCAACTTCCAGGAAACAGCAAATTTAATGAAGAATATCGACTGGAATAAAGTTGAAAATACCACTGCATCACGAACCATTATATGGAAATTTATTCCACCAGGATCTCTGTGGTGGGGAGGATGGTAGGAACACATAATTGGTACAAGATAATGTAATGATGTTTAATTTGTTTAGAGTTATTAACTGTACCTGTGATTTGTAATGTTGATAAAGTGTACTAACTAAATGTTATGTAAGTTTGAAATGTTTTGTAAGTTTGAAGTTAAAAACTTATGTTCTTTACTTATTTGTTTGCCCGCGGGAGGATGTTGAGAATTGTAATAAGTGTAAAACTGGCTTTGTGATGCTGTTCGTGCAAAGCTAGCCTTACGTATTGCATTGTCTATGCCCGCGCTCTTTTGTCGAGATTCAGTCTCCGATCGGACAGATTTGTTGGAACGTTCATGTTTTTTTGATGTTTTATTTTACAATGAATTATATTATAAATATTATAACTTGCGTGTTTATTACAAGCGAAGGCGGATACAAACCGCCACAGATACTCTCGCTATTGAATTACCATCTAGAGTATATTGATGATGGTACGGAAGAGATGATCGAGTGAAGCTCATTGTTTCGCATTTTTTAATATTAAAATATAATTTATTTAAAAGACTCCATCTATGTACGAGTAAGGCGTCAACGTCGTCTTGTAGAGCTTTACATGTAATGTTAAGTGTCATTTGTATTAGTATTTTTTTCTTCTTGAGGTGTGCAATAAAGAGTATTCTATTCTATTCTATTCTAATCTCTATAGGATCGGTTGACATTTTCTACATTTCAGAAAAAAATATGACTTCCAAGGAAAACGTCTATGAAATTAAATTTCTATGAAATAAATCAGTCGGTGAAGTGTTTGTGTATAAAAGAAGAGGATCCCAGTTTCTTTTTATAATCCGCCTTCATTGTGCTCACGGACTGTAAGTGAATTTGCCATCAATTTCTTTAGTTAATGATTCGAATTACTGATCGGCACCCCATTAATATTTCATTGAAATCGAAGTCCGCTTTAGCGATTCACAGCAAACGGGCATTTTTTTACTGACTTTGGCATTGTAAATAAAGTTTGTACGTGTCAATTTGTAATTGGATTGAAATAATCTGGCAATTCAAAAGATACTTTTTTACACGGAGTTTGTTTGTACAGTAAAAAATCTTGCTTTGTAATATAGGTACCTACTGATCATAGAAATAAAACTTGTTTAGATACCTCCTTAAAACAAAACAGGTAATATCAAAACGAAATTACATTTTGTAAGTTTTTGCCACGAAATATGTTCTTGAGACATGCTTTATTTCAAACTGAAATGATCAATCAATAACTGCTAGTCGAAATCGAAAGCAATCTAACGAGTACAGCCTCGATGGGTCTGCGTTAGATTGATTGAAAATCCTATGGCTAAAGTATCTATGGTCAGAGTATGATGTAGTTTCGGCCATTTCGAAATATTCTCGCGAGGTCTACAAACTCATGGAGCCCATAGAACAGTTTACTAAGTACATATAGCATAACTGCGACACGCGACTCTTTATCGCGCGACAAATACCTGTCACTTTCCTTTCAATACCGTGCGAGCAAGACAGGTGACGCTGAGTCGCGCATCAAGCGTAATTGCTCCCTGAACAAATGTGACACGCGAATATTTCTCGCGCGAGATAATTACCCATCTGTTTCTGTGCAGTAATGTGGGAGAGTGACGGGTAGCGCTATCTCGCGCGATAAGAGTCGTGAAGCATAGTTGTGCTAGACGGCCTGCTGTAAAAAGCGCCATTGTAAGGGTGGCCAGAGCAGCGTAATTTGAGTCGCGTAATTTCGGTCGCGCCATACTTAGTGTGACTTGATCACGTGACATGATGTATGGCGCGACCGAAATTACGCACTTCTGGCTTCACCCTAACATTGATAGTAGAAAAATGCTGGCAACATGCCCTCGCTATATTGCGATATGCGATAATATTCATAAGCTATGAAAGCTGCAAGTCTCCTGGTCACATGTGGTGTTAACGAGCCGTTTGATCGTTCTACATTTATTAGAATACAAACTTCGTCCGGGTAAAACTTTTTGTCTTTACCGTTGTCAGGTAAAAGTATCCTTTAACCATCTTCGGATGCTCAATTGCTCAGCTATTCCTGTACCTGGTAAAAACCCGTTCAGCTGTTTCGACGTGATGACGCAGATAAAAAAGTTATCCACGGATGGCGTTGTACAGCTGGCGGCGCTCGCCAATAGGCATCGTGCATCGCGCTGTTAAGATATTTCCTCTTTTCCATAAAAAAAATATTTACAATACAATTTTAGAATTTTATAATAGTATAAGATAAGGTGGGGTAAGACTATCGCCAGGGGAAAACTGCTACTAACTAACTACTTATTTTGGCTCAGTGACCCAAACAGGATCTAACCTTTAGGCGAAGCAGGTCATCCTCGTTTTCAGTCAATTTCGAGCAAGGTCATGTTCTCGGTTCGTCACCTTCTCGGCAGATCGTCTTCGCTTCCCGACATTTGAGAATGACGTCATGTTCTCAGCTAGTCAATTTCTAAATAAGTCCACTTTGTTTCGTGTCAGTTTCGAGGAACGTCATGTTTTCAGCAGGTCATCTTTGTTTCATGTCAATTTCGAGGGACATCATATTCTGAGCGGGTCACCTTCTCAGCAGGTCATCTTCGCTTCCTGTCAATTTCGAAGGATGTCATGTTATTAGCTAGTCAACTTCTTAGTAGGTCATATACGTTTAACAACTTCAACGTTATTTGCTTATTTCTATTAATTTAATTACAACATTTACGGATAAAATACAAGGGTTTACTACAAAAAGATACCATAAGATTAGTTACAAACCCTAGAGAAATTCGTTGAAATAGGTTTACTTAGACGATAACTAATCCAGGCAATGACGGCCTGCGAAATAGACCTACTTAGAAGATGACTATCCCAAAAAAAGACGTCCTTCAAAATAGACGTAAAACTAAGATGACGTTTCACTACATTGACTTTCCACGAAAACGACCCGCCTCGCCTAAAGGGATCTTAACCAATGAAACGAGAGCAGGCCACTTGTTCCAATCCTGCGCAATTTTTCGCCAATTTTGGACTAAAGACGACTGCCACATTTCATTAAACAACACAATAAACTATGTTAGTCTTACCCCACCTAACCTTAGGATGTTCTCATAAAACTATTTTCATTTTCCCCTTCCACTTATATTATAAGTATCATTCAAGCATTCTTGTACCTGTATCCTTGAGGTTGGTATCGGAAAAAGCTAAGGATGCTCTATCACCACGCATTCGCCTGTAAGTAATGTAATAAAAAAAACCCGGCCAAGTGCGAGTAACACTCACGCACCGAGGGTTCCGTACAAATACTTATCCCATCTTCACTGGCCGGCTTAAGTTAAGTTTGCACCTGGTATGTATGGTGCCGAATACGAATGCGGTGCAGTTAACGCAATCTTCACGTTTGTTGTATGGGAGCCCCCTTAAATATATTTATTTTATTCTGTTTTTAGGGTTCCGTACCCAAAGGGTAAAAACGGGACCCTATTACTGAGACTTCGCCGTCCGGCCGTCCCTCTGTCACCAGGCTGTATCTCAACAACGGTGATAGCTAGACAGTTGAAATTTTCACAGATGATGTATTTCTATTGCCGCTATAACAACAAATACTAAAAATAAAATAAAATAAATATTTAAGGGGGGCTCCCATACAACAAACTTGTTATAGATTATATATATGTAGGTACCTATAGGTACGGAACCCTTCATGCGCGAGTCGGGCTCGCACTTGCCCAATTTTTCAGTATTTGTTATTATAGTGGCGGCAGAAATACATCATCTGAGAAAATGTCAACTGTCTAGTTAGACCGTGAATAGTTATCACGGTTCATGAGATACAGCCTGGTGACAGACGGACAGACAGACAGACAGGCGGACAGCGGAGACTGAGTAATAGGGTCTCGTTTATACCCTTTGGGTATACGGAACCCTAAAACCAAATGAAATTTTCCTGATGGGTATATATTGTTTTTATTAAATTACGGCGAATACTCACGGTAACGGAGGCTCCGTAAGGTAGCACCCTAAGGTAGTCATCGATGTCTATTATAGTTTGATGAAATGCAACTTTCAGGCATTTGTCGTCCTTTGAAAGTTTAGGGATAATTACATATATTGAAAAAGGCTTTCGTGATTATTAATCACGGCTCACTTTTTTTAATTATTGAAGAGACCTTAAAGTAAAAACTAGAACTATTGTCCACTTTACACGATCGTTTAAGCTTTATGAATGTTTATAGCGTAATGCAAATAAAATGCATTAATATTCACAAGTTAGTGGCACTTATTCGATATCGATGCATATTAAATAGCCATGATCTTAATACTTAGTGCTTACGATGTTTACCGTCGTAATAGTAGACCTTATCCCCAGTTCAATGTTCTCTCGATCGTCTTGTGGTCAGACAACATTTATTATATTATAGTGTTATAAACACGTACTTATATACCCATTGACGTACTTATGCCTCGAGTCGAGTGATTAATGTATGTAATGTATGTATGTAAACTCTTTATTGTACATTAAAATATACATATACATACAAACAAGGACATTAAACTAATGATATGTACAAAGGCGAACTTATCCCTGTAAGGGATTTCTTCCAGTTAACCTAACTCGGTTTTCAATGGCTATAATTATATTTTGCTTAAATCCACCTAGTCTCGCACTATGGTACTAGACCAGGTTACCAACCGTCGTCGTCGTCTTACAAAGAGTGCCGGAATACTTTGGGCACATTTCCCGATGAGAAGACGATAATCTGGAAACACTATTGGTCACTGGAAAGATCCAAGGGAAGGAGGCCTCGGGGCCGCAGCCCGATGCGTTGGTTCGACTAAATCTACACAGCACTTGACTCCAACTTCTACGACGCGCTCAAGGTGGTCGAGGACCATGGAAGGTGGTGCAACGTCGGTGCAAGCTGATCCATGGTGGATGTCACGACCCTCAGCAATGAGGATTACAATGCACGGAGAAGGACACTAGGCGACGATCGGTATACATAACACACACACATATTATGTGTGTATATAATATAATATAGATATATAAAATCATAAATGGAATTAAGGCCCTTTTATTCGGACGCTCTCACTAATTTTCAAAGCCATAACATCTCTTAAATTGTTTCTTTTCCAACCTAGGTTAACAATCTACTATTACATCTGTATTGTAAAATAAAGTTAGTATTATTATACTTATCTTGTACATATGTAAGTGCTCTCGGCTCGTTCCGTTTTGCTACAGCAGTATTCTCGAAGCAAACTTGGCGCTACAACTTTTATTACTTGTATGAAATATTCTTGGAAAAACTGTGTTATCGAGTGCAAAGATAGCTTTTAAAATCAATGCGGGTGTTTTAATTGGCATTGATTTTCTACGCAATATTACTTATGTTAATTTTATCAAATGTTTTATTATGAGGTTGGTGCAGTGGTAGGGCAGCTGAGTCGGCGGTTCTGGACTCGAATCGCAGCAAGGGAAAATAATTGCGTAACGAAAAGATAAACTATAATCGAATATTTGTACCTGGGTCATGGGTGTTATCTATGTTCAAGTATACATAAGTTTTGTATATATCCATTGGCGTATCTAACATTATTTTTCAGGGGGAGCCTGGGGGGGGCCTGGGGGTGGGCCTGGCCATGGCCTAAGAAATGAAACCATGAGTTTCTATCGGTAACCCAAAATCCTGGGGTGGGCACTAGACCATACTGGGGTGGGCACGGCCCACCCGGCCACCCCCCTATATACGCCAATGTATATATCACCATCACCATACCCATAGTACTAGCATTGCTTAGTGTGGCACTACTTAGGTGGATTTTTATCAGATTTTCCCTTATAGTGAGAACATCGATTTTTTTCCTTAGTGCTCTATAATGAGCAGTTGGTCGAAAAATAAGAAATTGATTTTTGAATTATCAATCCTATGGCGTAAATTGGGAAAAATTACTAAGTATACTTCAATAACCACAAAAAAAAAACATTGGGACGTGTATATAGTAAATATTTTATTACATCAGTCAACGCCTAAAAAACAACAATTAATAAATAAAATAGAGCATATAAAAAATAGGTTTACGTTTAATACATTGAATTTCCTTTTTTAAACTATATTGTGTTTATAAACACTAGAGACCATTTCAATAAAAAATAAATTGAAATGGTTCCCTTTCTCTATAAAGATAAACTTATTACACTTATAGTTATTACATGCAATTTTCTTTGTAAGAGTATACTGTAGAATAATACGATTTCTTAGACTCTTCTACTCCGATACAACAATCATCTCTTTTTACACATACCGTATAATCGGTGGAACTATAGCACATGTGTGGATCTCAAAGAGACATGACAATGTTACGGTAATAAGTAAGGACTTAAAAACATTACTATTTTTCCATTCCAGAACTAGAAGCGCCGGACTGCAAGCCAATTTACTTAAATTGCTTCTTGTCGATTTTATATTTCCAATTTACAGATAATCCAATCCATTTCGAAAACTTGGTTAAGTTTAGATTTCTCTCGATTGAATTATATTGTGTTATACTTGTAAATCATTGGGTTTTGATCTCAGATTTTGAGAGATTTCAACTACATGGCAAATTGATGATTTAAAAAGACGCACTTGTAATTCATTGCAAGGCATAGGGCTTAAACTACCGGTAATTAGGACAGCAGATAAAAAAAGGTTTCTGCCTAAATATAAATTTTTATGACAAGCTTTTTAGCCGACGTACTTTAATTTGAACATCCATCAATTGCTCACTGAGACGGTTCTAAAGGCCATAAACTCGCTAGGATTGCTTCATCAATTACAAAGTTTCCAGTGCCACCTTCCGGCTCCATCATCAGACCAGCTCCATGGTACCATATTATTGTATTGTCATCAAAGTAAGTATGCAGAATTACAGCTCAATCGGTTAAAGATATCTCCTTCAAAATTAAGTTGGAAGATTTCAAATCCTCATGATGATCGCTGTGTCGAAAAGTCATTGCCTTTAATATCTAAGCCATCTAGCGAGCGTTTCTGAAGATGAAACGCTTACATCGTTTGCCAAAAAAATATCAGGACAATGATCGTTGAATTTACTTCTTGTATTCTTCTATGTATTACGCATTTCATGTGACCCCTCATCAGTCACATAGGGCTTTAAAGATTTCTAACTGTCCCAATACTGCGAAGCTGCCTCAAACTTCTTCCAGAAGGCCAAATGAATAATTGTTATTATTCACCGTGTACCTACAAGTGGTCGCCCTCGTACCTGATATTTCTTTTCCTAGAAGTTTGCCATGTCACACTTTGTTATACAGTTAATCCGGACAAAATTTACTTATTGATATTGTTATTGAATACGCTTGGTCTTTGCGGGTAAGTTTGAGGGTTTCTTCTAAGCTCATCTAATTGTTTCCAGTTGAGGTACCAGAAAGGTTGCTGATCGGGCGGCAGTTGTTCTATCCTCCTCCTATAATTAGGGTCTCCCTGAAACTCGATGGGTCCAGGTTCATCACTTCCGAATCTATTTGTTAATTGGAAGTCAGACTCTACTTGTGGGTAGCCGATGGGTCTGAGGCCAGCATAAAACGGCCTCTGGGCGTGCACTACGCTGCCGATTACTGTAAGAACTAATGCGATTTTGAAGAACGCCATTATCTGTAAAACAAAAGAATGTCTATTAGTGAAGGTTGCGATGCCTTTCCTTGAATATATTCTTAACTACGATTATGAATATTGTTGTACATTTTTGGATAAGAATGTAACAATCCTATTAATAAAAAAAATGGGCTTTACATGCGGTAATTTAATATAAAATACTAAAAAAAAGTTAAATCTGGTAGTTATTGAGGTCAATCGTCAGTCAGAGAATAAAAAAGTACCATTGGGTGTTGATTTCTCTGCAAAACTAAACACGTTTGTTGAGGCTTTAATGTCTTGACTTTATGTAAAATAAGTCTCAGAGAAAACTGTTTGTTTGTGCTAAAATCCTAACATGACAGACTTGTTAAGAAAGTTTCTCGATAAGAAAACATCAAAACAAACTCACTGAATATAAAGACACAAACAAGTTCCAATTATACAGTATTTGACAATAACTTTTATATTTACCTTATTTTATATAATATCTTCGCAGACAACAAACTTTGCGAATGTGGATCGTGAAGTTGTGAAGTTTTTGCTGTGGACCGCTCTGGCCGACTAGTGGGCTGGAACTGTGGTGTGATAGGCAACTGTTTCTTTATAAACACTACACCTGTGTTGCATCATATAGAGTTGTAAACAGTCTAGAGAGCTAAAGCCTGGAATTCTTTTGGTAATTAGGATATTGTTTTTAAATTAGTCATTAAGTTAATTTACTTACGACGTTGTTGATTTTATTTCATAGAAAATAACTTAATTTTTACTAATTGTATTTGTTTAACATAGGCATTTTGTTTCGTGATTGATCCACTAGATGGCGGTGCTACATTCGCTACATAAGCTGAATCACGCTATCGTTGTTTTTACACAGAATATAATCCATTGATTAAATGAGCATATTAAGTTAAAGTGACAGTGCAGTTTCAATACAAAAGGTTATAAGTGACAAGTGTAGTGAGTGTATGGTAAGTGTGAGCAATATTATTTAGCATTTTAGGGTACTGTACCTGCTGCTGACTGCTGGTGCTAAAGCTGACGGAACCCTATTTACGAAGCCTCCACTGTCTGTCTGTCTGCCTGTTTTGTCGGTCGGAGGGCTGTATATTCCAATCATAATAAGTAGAGACTTGAAATTTTCTCATAATAATACACATAAAGTGAGAGAAAATATGACAGTTTGGAGGAACAATTATGTACAGCAATGAATCTTTGATTATAACTTTATTTTAGCAGTAGAAATGAGGACCTCACAAAATATTGATCCTAAGTATGGGTATAGTGACTATACGTAATTGTTTGCGCTAAATCGAGTGTAACTATACTATAGTCTCATTCGGTTTAGCGCAACCAATTACGTATAAATAAACAGATATTTTACCTACTCGTCTAGTTTGAAAAATGTGCATATTTTTTTTTAAACAGGAGTTTTCATTTATTTCGATTATAGTTAAGTCAAGAGTATCATAGACACTTAAACTGAACATTCTTTAAAATTGAGAGAAACTTTTGGCATTATTCTAACATTCAATACTGTGTAACTCAATCTGTATCCTGAAGCAATAAAAACGTAAGTTACTTTTTGTTTATACAAAAGAAAATGCATCCTCTGATCTGACCTGCGACTAAATTATAAATACCTACATACTATAATTCCGTTAAAGGGGGTGTGGCTTGCCCGCAATATAAATGCCACCTCTGCATAAACTAAGGACTGCGTAAAGACCCGTTGGCGAGACGTCATTATGGGAATTCTCTTCTTTCGTGCTGTGACGTAGAATGTGGGCACGACCAGTATCATTTCATGACCATTTTAGAAAGATCCTTATCAGGCTATTACCTAGTACTCAAGGTAAGGTCAACGCATTATGGTGTTTATAGTTCTCATTATGACTTACGACCATTTTGCTGAGACCTTTTCCCTGATATGTTCTGATAATAAGCGAAGGTCAACTTATCGTGGTGTTTATGTTTTTAGCAAGACCGTTGTCGGTTTTCGTGAATCAGTCGCATGACGTATGATGACGTCACATGAGGGGTTTCGTATTTCGGGTTTAAGGTGTTGTCACTTGGGATTAGGATTAATAATAAGAAAACCTTCTAGAATGACTTGTGATGAAAATAATAAATATCCAGATCTGCATAAAAATAAGATTACTTTAACACACAAATAACATTATTTTATTTCAGAGTTCCTATAAGTAAATTAATAAATAAATATTAAGGGACAATCAATC
This sequence comes from Apotomis capreana, assembly GCA_947623375.1. Taxonomy (NCBI): domain Eukaryota; kingdom Metazoa; phylum Arthropoda; class Insecta; order Lepidoptera; family Tortricidae; genus Apotomis; species Apotomis capreana. The sequence goes on along the minus strand of OX392514.1, from coordinate 16,613,459 downwards.
ATACACAAATCGACCTAGTCCCAAACTAAGCAAAGCTTGTGCTATGGTTACTAGACGCCGATATAAATAATATATAAATACATGAGTTCATCACATAAATATTTGCCCCGGCCGAGATTCGAACCCAGGACCGCCGGCTCAGTAAGCAGGTGTACTGCAAACTGCGCCAATCGCGTCGTCTTTTAAAATTAAATAAGCACCAAGTAAGTTAGCGTTGTGACAAAACCCCTTTCTAATTAATAAATATTAAAAAATAAATAAAATAAGTTAGCGTTCAAAAGGTCCGTGTGCAGCTTCTCTATCTATTTAGTATGTTTCATCGCTTATATAATTATCTGTATTTATATTATAACTATATGTATCTATTGTATTAGTATTATAAGTAATGTGTGAGAAATGTGTTGTTCATTGTTACTTATGTGTGAGTTAGTCGCATCGCCTACAATTTTTCTGCTTTGCCCTAAGGTTGACTGGTAGAGAATGCCTCATTGCATTAAGTCCGCCTTTTGTACGATAAGTTTTCTTTTGTGCAATAAAGATTAAATAATTACTTCTAGGTATTAAATGACTTTACTTTTAATAGCACAACGTCAACATTGTTTCTTTCATTGTATTGAACAAATAAGGAGAATCTCATTATCTTTGAGGCTACTGGGTTGATCATACTTAGATAAGTGTTATTTTTAAACTCTTAATGGAAATATTTATTTAGTTCAAATGATCCTTATCAAATATTTTTTTAAGCAGTAAGGTCTGCAAGCGTAAACCAAATATTTATATAAAAAAGAAATGTTTTTAGGGTTCCGTACCTACCTAAAGGGTAAAAACGGGACCCTATTACTGAGACTTCGCTGTCCGTCCGTCCGTCAATCCATCCGTCCGTCCGTCCGTCCGTCTGTCACCAGGCTGTATCTCAATAACGGTGATAGCTAGACAGTTGAAATTTTCACAGATGATGTATTTCTATTGCCGCTTTAACAACAAATACTAAAAACAAAATAAAATAAATATTTAAGGGGGGCTCCCATACAACAAACTTGTTATAGATTATTATATATGTATAGATACGGAACCCTTCATGCGCGAGTCGGACTCGCGCTTGCCCAATTTTTTTTTATGCTTTGAGCGCGATTTGAACTCAGGTTCTACGTTAGTGGTAGCTAAAATCGATGATTTAACTAGTAGCTTTGATAGACAACCCATGAAGGCAATTCACCGATCTGGCCTAGAAAGCCGTGGAGACGTAGATATTTTATTTTTTAATTTTTCGCTTTAATATACCGGGTGTTGCCTGTAATAGGAGCAATAAATTAAAACATAGATTCTTCTCTTGAAACTGAACAACAGTTGTTAAGCAATTTCTGAAAATAACAAAAAAACACCTGAAATTAAATTATATTTTGTAGAATAATGTTTAGACAAAGAAGCAATGTATTGCGAAATGTCCGATATTAGCAGAGTGACAGCTATGTCAATGCTCAGGGAATGTCACTTGGATGAAGTACCTATGGATTCGGCATATGCGTATACCCGAAAGGGACAGCAGCAAAGTACATGACTAACACAGGGTTACCAGGTTCCAAATAATTCTCCCGTTTTTCCAGTGCTAGTTGTTAGCGGTGTGAATTAGTTTTAAATGAATTATTATATTGTATGGGACAAATTATAAAATAATTACAATAAAACTACAAAAAAAACTGTCAAAATGTAATGGTAAAATATATTTATTTACATAAATTTAATTACAATTTCGAGAGAGCAGCAAGATAGGAGGCATGAGGCCAGATGTTTACTGTCCTTTAAACAAAATTGTCGTGAACATATAAAAGCATACTTGGTTGTTTCCCAATTCGATCGTCCTGTTGCACGTATCCAACATTGGAGTAAAGCAGGATCATGTTTTGGAAATCTAAAACAAAAAAATATATTTGAAAAACTCCATGAGTTAAGGGTAATTTACCAATTCTTATACTGGTATCCCTTAAAATCGAATAAAGCAAACAAATTAAAAAACAGTAAAAAACGCGGCGGAACGTCAAGTAAAGGTTAAGACAAAGAGTAAAGACAACTGACACTGACAAGACGTAAAGACTATTGAATTTGTAGGGGTAATACCTAAAAATAAGATATTACAAAATGAGATTTTAAGCAGATTTCTGATGTTTTGATATGATTTTGGTGTGCTATTTATCGTATAAATAATTATTAAATATATATTTGCAGAAATCAAGCAAAAGCAAAATCGAAACATCGCACTTACCTATGAAAGCTCATATTTCCATTTTTTTGGCCAGTGTCGCTTTTACAGCCAATTATGGAGCAACGCAACATTGTTTTACAAATCTATAGCTAATAGCACTCACTATTATTCATATATAAACTTTCGAAATGTTAAATTATCCACGATATTCGTTGTTTTATAGTAGGCTACAACGCACATTTGAATTGCCCGGCAGTGTTTAGCGGAGCTCTGTCAATTTGACAATCATCCGCTAAACAAAAAAAAGCGGAACTCTGATAAGGACAAAACATCTTGTCTATGTCTCTGTCGCTCTTAACGGTTTCTGTAAATAGTTGTCCCGTTCCCTCCTGGTATTGTTATTTGCTTGTCCTGTCCAGAGGTTACTTGGTCCATGGAATGTCACTGTTGGACGACGTACATTGAAAATACTATTTAATTTGTTTGAAATAGAAAAATTCTGTAACTGACTTTTTTTAAGAGTTGCTGAATATATGTTGTTCAGTTTGAAGAGTAGAATCTATGTTTTAATTTATTGCTCCTATTACAGGCAACACCCGTTATACATTTGATCCTTATCAATTCCAAAAGTACATTTCCACAGAACATCTCTTACGCCTGTTTGTGTAATTATTGCATACAGTTTTATAAAGCCAACTTAGTGAACATTTTATAAAAGTCAGGTTTTTAAGACAATTGTATTTATGACACTATGATAAGTATTTTTTGGAAATATAGTGAGTATAACTGCAGCAGGTCAAGTAAAATATAACTTCATATACAATTATACATAGACCACGAACCTTTCTTTACAATTAAAGTTGCAAAACATTCGCAAAAGTTCATGCTGACTACTTCAACTTCGAGGAATTTCCAACTCAAATAAACAAGTGGCAACTGGAGAGCCAATCAGTTTGCTTTCCCTGCCTCGACCTTAAAAATATTTACTTTGAGCAATCATGGAACTAACCGTTTTCGATCTTGAGAGCAAATTGAAAAATCAAGAGCTTTTAATTTAAATTCGTACAATTGACGTTTAAAGGCGTTCAATTTAAGTAACGTTTTTTTCTGTACGATTTTATTTTTTAGTAGAGATGGGATTTTTATACCAATAATAAGTGGAAAAATAAGTCCGTGGATCAAAATATTAATTATTTTGCTGTTTCATTATCCTTATGTGTATGAATTTGTGCCCAAGTCATGACTCATGAATTTCATAAAATTTTGGTAGACAGATAAGTATCTGTATTTACAAATGGGTATAGGGTAGAATACCTATATTAATAAGCTATCTTAAAGCAAAATAGAGGGACTTTACTTCACAAGCAAAATTGTTGTGCGTTGTAATTGTAGATTCTGATTTCACTCCTCACTAGATTTTCATTTGATATTTACATTTCTGATGTTCATAGCATATCCATTTGTTTTGTACGAGTATGTTTACACAAACAGACGGAAGAATGAACTAAGGAAATGCATATTAGAATTGATATAAGGTTCTTGTAACTGAAAAAAGAAAAAACATTAACAGGATAAAATTAGGTATTATCAGCCCTGTGGCCTTAAATGCCAATGCGTAATTATAGCGTTATCGTTATTTGTAGCCAATTCTTTTAAAAGTAATTGTTGACATTTAATAGTATTTTATGCAATCGTTGCACAATGAAGGTTCTTAAAGTCGAGTACCGTGTTTAGGTCACGAGGCTTGCCGAGATAAAAGCACAAGGAGAAATAAAGGAAATTAAAATGCGTAACCTGGTGTAAGAGACCGGGAATCGAACTCGATACCTCTCTGGATTGCCGGTCCAACTACTCCACCACCCCAACGTCAGGAGACCTCTAGAAATTTTCATTGTGCTTTGTGTATTGATTTTAGTATTGTTTATATGACAGGATTTGAAATGAAATGAAATGAAATAATTTATTCAGTAAGTAGGCCACAGGGGCACTTTTACAAGTCAGATTGTGAATCTACCGGCATTTCGCAAGGGGAGACCGCTGTTGAGAAGAAAGCCGAAAGAAACTCAACAGTAAGTCATTTTTTCGTAAATAATACTTAAAACAATTACATGATACAGTTGTGTTATAACTAATTACACTGGGTACACGTAAAGGAGATGTATAGATACTCCAAATAAAATAAAAATTTAATAAATTTAAAATATTAAATATACCCAGAGATGTATAAAGTCTCTGGGTGTCACAACATGCAATAAAATATAATTACTTAATTAATTTAATTCCATAGAGATGTATAAGGTCTCTAGGCGTCAACGTGAATAATTTAGAAAATAGTTATTAAACCTAAAATTCTTAGAGATGTATATGGTCTCTAGGCGTCATAACATGCAATAAAATATTTTAAAATGATTTAATTTCCTCAGAGATGTATAAAGTCTCTGAGTGTCATACTACACTAAGCTGTTTCTTAGAGATGTATACAGTCTCTAAGAGTTCAAAAAGATAAAATCAACATTGAATAACTTCAATCGAGTACAGGTGAAGTTTCTCACGTTTGCTTAATTTAACACTAGTATGCGGTTGCTACATATTTAATTTGGCCCTTGCTAGCATGAACAGACCGGACCCCACAAACGGCACCCGTTCACGAGTATGACGCATATCTCAGCCATCGCCTCCCTCAACCATATTATAGGGAAGGCTGCGACCCGATCAACGACGCCACCGTAAGCAAAGACCTTTAAGCGAGCATGACATGCTCAAGCTGCCGGGCATACTTGACTAATACTATTTGCCCGGTGAGAAACAACAAATTGTGCTCTCATGTTACATTAAAAATTACCCACCAAAATAATGCTTATTTAAAAATTTACTATTGACACACAACACTAAACTACTGGCTTAAAGGCATCACTGTCGTTTAGAAAGTCATTAACAGTATAATAAGCTTTATTCAATAAGTGACGTTTTATTTGCGCTTTAAATTTGCTACAGGGCAATTTTACTACATCAATAGGTATTTTATTGTAGAAGCGTACACAGTTCCCCACGAACGACGAGCTAACCTTACGGAGACGGTGGGCAGGTATTGCGAGCTTGTCCTTACTTCTTGTATTGTAGTGGTGAATGTCACTGTTGAGCTTGAATTCATGGAGATTTTTCCGCACATACATGATATTCTCAAGAATGTATTGAGATGCTACGGTGAGAATGTTTGTTTCCTTGAATTTCTCTCTTAGTGACGTACGACCTCCTAGTGCATAAATTGCGCGTACAGCTCGTTTTTGTAGCACAAAGATGGTTTGGATGTCCGCCGCTCTTCCCCATAATAAAATTCCATATGACATAACACTATGGAAATAACTGAAATATACAATCTTTGCCGTCTCGACGTTTGTCAGCTGCCTGATTCGCCTAACTGCATAGGCCGCGGAGCTAAGCTTACCTGCAAGAGTGGCTATATGCGCACTCCATTGCAGTTTAGAGTCTAAAGTAACACCCAGGAATACTGTTTTTTCTTCAATTTCCGGTACTTCGCCTTTCAGTTTTACCTTGGCACAATTGACTTGTTTCACATTTGGTAATGTAAATTTAATGCACTTTGTTTTCTTGGCATTTAAAAGCAAATTATTTGCAGTAAACCAATCCACAATAGAGGACAGTGCATCATTAATCACATCGAAGTTGTTTTCTTGCCTTTTTACTTTAAAAAGAAGAGATGTGTCATCTGCAAATAGTACTATATCATGTTTATCTCGCACAAGGTTTGGTAAATCGTTAATATACACTAGAAAAAGAAAGGGACCCAGAATTGAACCCTGAGGTACCCCCATAGCAACAGCTGACCCAGTCGATTGAGTCCCATTGATATCTACCCGTTGCGTTCTGCCTGAAAGATATGACGAGACAAGGTCAAGGGCATTGTTTTTGACTCCGTAGTGTTCTAGCTTACGTATTAAATTCTCATGATCAACGCAATCAAATGCTTTGGATAGATCACAAAAAACTCCAATAGCATCTTGAGCCTTCTCCCAGGCATCAAAGATATGTTTAAGGTGGTTGCAGAGGAAACAAAACTAGACATTCCACGCTAGATGGCGCTGAAAAGCAAGATTTGTAGTTTTTGTGTATTATTTCGTATGTTACTTTAGTTTGAAGTAAAATTTGTATCTTGGCGAGTCCGCGTATTTGTCTTTTATTCATGTAGTATTAGTAGCACGTCATAAATTGTCTTATTCTCCCATGTGTTGGCAATTTGTGAAAAATCAGCAAGTACTCACACTAATAGACACTAATTGTGACTGTGTGCGGGTGATTCATTCATTAAAGGGTCGCGTATCATCTGTCAGTTTGATAGTAAGCGCTGAATAAATAAGCAGGCATGATATTTGATTTTGACGATGAAGTAAAGATGCAACTCTAGCACAACTGTGACTCGCAACTCTTTCTCGCGCGAAAAATATTTCCTATCTCTTTCTTTGCGGTACTGTAGGAGACTGACGGGCGATGCTATGTCGCGTGACAAGAATCGTGAAGCCTAGTTGTATTAGACGGGCTGGATTGTCAAAATAAATAATACGAAGAAATTACAAATCTTTGGCAGTTCTATATTTTTTAAGTATGTGGTGAAATTAAATGAGTATATTTGTTGGGTTTCTGTTCTGATATATTGTGATTCTGATTTGTGATGTTATTGAGTTTGTCCTAAGTTTTTCTGAATGATAGATTGGGGTAGGTACAGCAAAAAGGGCCCAATTTTAGGACACATATTTTGTTGAAAAATATTTTTCTCATTTTTGTTACTATTTGATTAGAACTAAAGAATACATTAAAATAAGTATCTTTTATAAATTACAATTGTTTGATTAACTTGCCCGTTTAAGAACTAGAGTGGTCCTAAATTAACATAGAATTACTACGTAGCCTGGGACTACTTGTACTATCATCCATTCTGTGCTGGGACTTAGAAATTTATGATGAAAAAAAAACACAAGTATACCTCTGTTTTTTATTACTTAATGACAAGATCGGGCCCTTTTTGCTATACTCTGACCTGATATACAAAAAAACGACATCAAGTATAGTTGGTACTGATTAGGGTTGGGATTTTCGTGGTTCTAAATCGTGGTTCCATGGAGTCACTAATTGTAAAAATGTCCAGTCTAAAAATATATAACTACTAGAACTACTACTAACTGAGCGCAGCACCAGTTGTTTGCGCCACGCTTCACGACCCCGAGCTAGCTCGCGCCATATAAAAATATATGACAATATATTGTTATTATGTACATATATGGATTTTAGAACCACCAACCACTAAATAAAATAAAACAATTTTTGTTACGTGTAGGTTTTATTATAATACTAGTGTTTGCGTGAGTTGTAGACGTCGCTTTAATTCGAAATGGTGTATACGTTGTAATATTATTTTAGGCAACACGCATGTTTTGTAGAAAATTATAAGTTTCTGCAGCTTTTCTTGGATGAAGCCTTCATCTGTTTGAACTTTAATTGACATTATTTTTGTGGATAATTCAATGAAGGAAATCATCTTGCAGTGATCCCTTTTGATGAAGCTCTAAGCTGGCCTTGAATCTGTAATGAAATTATTTATTACGCCACAAAAGTGCCGGCAATGGAAACGGCTGTATGCATGTCCTATCTTACAGGGAGTTACGGTAATTAGTGATATTACAGGTATCCTTCAAGGAGGAAACTTAGTCACTGAATCGATAATTCCCAAAAGGATTTGGTTTCCCACACCTATTGAAAAACATGGGTAGGTCTTGGTATCAATTCAGTCAGAGAGAAGAAACTACCTATATGAACCCACTATGAACAGCATTGTTTTTTTTTCATCACCCAAAGCGAGCGATTGCGTTCAGTTTTTGTGGTTGGTTACGGTTGTCATCACGCCATGCTTGTCTTCGTCTAAAAAGAAAATAGCGCGAGACACCTCTTTCACGGCAGGACGCTTCGATTTGTCATGTTTTCAAACACAATACTTTCCCCGCAATTTCTGACCCATGATATCGCAATATCGTTTGGGGATCACTATGTCCTGAGTACACATGTTTATTATTATTATATGCACGTTTCATTATTCACACTGCATAAAGTAAAAACTCACGAAACAAAAAAAATGTAAAGTTGTAAACCAAACATGATTCATTTTATACGAATTTCCACAATTGACATGACAGTATTGACATAATTTATTATTTCATTCACAAGATTTAGTGCGTTCGAAATCTGTTCCACTTTATTGTTATGAGCAAATAAACACAATAGGTATCTTTAAAATCCAAATGTTTCCAATTATTTGTTACATGTTTAATGAAAGCTGTAATCATTTAAAAATAAACTGTTATATGAATGTATAACAGTCGAAACATCAATTTAAATTTATTATCCTAAATCATAAGTTAAGTAGTATTATATTTCAGAACGCACTGTTCATGAATAGCTTTACGTGCGCTTACGTTTGTATGTTGTGTAAAAGCAACGCACACATACATATATGGACAATATTTCAACGGGTTTTAAAGCTTTAATAACTTTGTAATTGTATGATTTATAGCAAAACTCATTTCCTTGGCGAGTATAAGATCGCTTAAAGATTTTTTTAAGAATGTTTAATAACCTAAAGCCATAACTGCCTAAGTGTGTATTGATCAAACGATTTGTATGAAAGTGACATCTCTGCAACCACCTTAACTAGTACCACATTTTACACTGAATAGCGACCTCTATGTGAACATGCTAATTTTACTGTATGTGAAAGAAGCATAAGGTACTCATAACATAATACAAGTTTGTTTGATTCTAGTGGCAAAAAGATGTGACCCAAACACAATGAAGAAGTGTTTAAAATCCAAAAAGTCCACATTTAGTCCCACAGTGCACAAAGCAATTACAGCGGAAAAGATATATTTTAAGAGGCCTTATTCCTTTTAAAATGCTTATTGTTTTAGACATTTTTCTCTATGATCAAACATGTTTCTTAACATATTATTGAACTACCTAGGACAGGACTATTGAGGTTTATTGGTATATATTTGAAACCTACAGTTTGAATTTTTGATTGATAATTTTTGTTTCAAAAACTTCTCGAAATTTACAAAATTCACGCGGAAAATTAGTTTTTTCAACTTATTTTCGACTGCACGCAATGAAAGCATGATATAGCTATGTCTCTACCTAGAACTCTTAAGGTGATACGTCAACAAGATAATATTACCTATCTTAATAGAGTTACCAAACAACGAATGCCTTGCTTGCCATAAAATTTTATATAAAAGGAAAAACGAAGCGTTCCATCATCAAACAGAGAAAATGACATCAAACGTGATCTCCTTTTTCAGCGCGACCATTTTGAACAAAGAGTCATTGTTCGAGATCTCACAAAATCACGGAAGCCATCTCAAGTATCATTTCCTATCTCGAGGAAGCAACTTATGTCGAAAATAAAGTTACAACTATATGCCTAGTATTTGGAGAAAGTCGAAAATGGAACATAGCACAGATAAAAGCTAACTAAATCATTGTTATTGTCACCTAAAACTAAAACGATTCACATAAGGTGAGTCGGGGCTATTGTAGCTATGGGGTTATTGTATCTTATTACCATTATAATGGTCTGTGTATATATAGGATACACTAGACCAATGGTATATATACACAATCCTATATATACACAGACAATTTTAAGGGTCACAGACCATTATAATGGTAAGAAGATACAATAACCCCATAGCTACAATAGCCCCGACTCACCTTACAATTTTTTTTACCAAATCGGGGTCGCATCATCTATTCCTCCGCACCGCGGGAGTTACTAGTAGTACTGAGTATACATATATAAAACCTACAGAAAAATAATCAAGTTTCTGACTCTGTAATCCTGCAGAATGGTTGATCCCAGCCTTCAACTAACGTCCTATTTTTTCCCGGTCACTCCACTTAAGCGTGATCTCAAAATATAGCCCAAAAATAACCCTCGAAAATTCTTTTACACGTCCTAAATGAGGAGGAAACACAAAGAAGGCTATTCAAATGGCTCATCCATTTTGTTACAAATTCTTGTCATGCTCTCAACCTTATGACGGAAGGTGTATGACTTGCAATAATTTGGTCCTTTCCCGGTGAAAAATACGCAGTTTAGTGATAAAATAGACTCGTTTTCCTGTAACAGTAAAGTCTTATCAGTATTCAAATAAGTTACCTTGAGTCACATAGTGAGTAATACCGGTATTTATAATACAATGGATTCCAATTTAAACGGCCGATTAGTGTTAGTTATTGAGGATTCATATTGCCCGACCCAGTATAATGAAGCCTAGAATAATGAATCATAGGGATTTCAGACAAAAGGTAGTTTTAGAAAATTGTGCTTTTCTCAGTCAACCTTTGACAACGGTAAATGGAAAGCTAGTGAGGCTCAAATAATTAATGCACGCTGCATAATCCGTTTAAATTGTTTTTTACACTCGCAGACTTTAATCTGTCAATTATAATTTCACAGACAAAAACACAATAACGCACTTTTTAATCCTGTAACAAAATTCTATACTTTATGGTACCCGCTACAGAACTTTAATATTCATAAGACATCTCTCTACATAACTCTAATAATTTCAAAAAGAGAACATAAGCTTATTTGATGATCACTGATTGGTTGAAATGACTTGTCAAAAAAATTCACCAATCACGAGGCACCCGCCATGGCTATCGCGATCATGTTTTTTTTTTAATAGGTCAGTTTTAGTTAAACGAAAAAGGTTAAATGAAAAATAAAAAATCATATTGGAGAATGACGATTAAAGTAAAAAATGTTTTTCTGAGTTTTGCTCGTATAAAAAGTAGGATTGTATGCAATAGTTACACAATTAGGTCTTAAAGTCTCGTACCTTACATAGACCACTCGGCAAGCCTCGTGACCTAAACGCGGTACTCGACTTTAAGAACCTCCATTGTGCAACGATTGCATAAAATACTATTATTTAAAGGCTATAAAATAATATACGCTATATAATCCGTTTAAATTGTTTTATTTGAATAAAATCGGCTATAAAATCATCTATCTATGAATTGAATTTATATTACCACTATATATCCCTTACAGGGATAAGTTCGCCTTTGTACATATCATTAGTTTAATGTCCTTGCTATGTATAAATATGTATATTTTAATGTACAATAAAGAGTTTACATACATACATACATACATACATATATTCCTAGTTGCTTACAAGCATTGCTTAGTTTGGGACTAAATGGATTCGTGTAAGAAGATTGAAAATAAGTAGATGTTATCGTAGACCTAACCGCTCGGCACCGTAACGGCACGGCCTCGACTCATTAGCTCATTGTCAAATGTCAACCATACTACGTTAGTACTCTTTATTATACTGTGACCATACGCAAGCACGTAACGGATGCGTTCTGGCGCCGCGAATTGTCAGGGCAGTTACGGCGAGGCATCCAACTTTTTCGATTAATGTCATAAGAGGTCTTGCTATGGTCTTATTGCTTTCAAAACGCTGATTGTATTAGACATTTTCTCTATGATCAGACAGTATGTTTCTTAACATACTTACTAATGATTTTACTACCTAGAACAGGGCTATTGGAATGTGTTGGTATATATTTGAATCCTACAGTTCGAATTTTTCATTAATTTTTTTTTTCAAAATCTACTCGAAATTGACATAATACATGCGGAAACTTTGTTTTTACTACTTATTTTCAACAGCACGCAATGAAAGCATGAAATAGCTATTTTACTACCTAGAACTAAGAACTCGGGGAAAAGTATTATTCACTTCAAAAAATTGGTTGAAATTATCAATATATTTGTCATAATATGAAAAAAGTAAATTTTAAAAGGAATAAGGCCTCATAAGTGTGACATCCACGCGCGGACCCCCGCGAATAAGTAGTTACACGCGCTCCGACTGCGTATGACGAGGCGAGTTGATGCCGTCACGGGTTTCATAGGATGTGCTAATTTGAAATGTCATACAAAAATACTGAATGATTCGGTCCGATGCTGGGAGATTAGATGTGCGGAAACCTTTACACAACAAATTAATAGCAATGACGTTCAAGGAGCCTATTTCACTTTAATTTGGCTTATGCATCCAAAGGGCGCTAATGGCAACCTATACATAGCCTTCGCTGTCTGCCTGTCTGTCCATTTGTCTTTCGAAACGTAATAGGTAAAAAAAAGTAAGAAATTATTTCAACAATAACGTCTTTTTATGGTTTTCTACGTGATTTTCTTTGACGGTTGAATGGTAATAAACACGTAAAATGTGCCCAGTTGTGAACTTCAAAAAACTTTATTAAAAAAAAACATTCAAATTAAGTGGTAAAAACTATTTAAAAACCTAAAACCTACACTAACCTAACTCTAGCCAAGGTCGGTCATTGGCGGAAATGATCCCAAGATGCTGGCGGCGTTTCCCCGCTGCACAGCAATACTGAGCCTTTGTCCGAGAAACGCGCCAGCTCTGGGATCACAGGTAGTTCGTATTAGTTTTTTTTAAGGGAATCAAACAAATTATGAGCGGCTGGGCCCCATGGGCCTAGAGTCTCTACCGCAAACGGCACGAAAATATAGTTGTCACCCAAACACATATATTTTCGGCGTTTAGCCGCCTCCGCGTATAAATAATATACTTCAAATAATCGTAACCTACTGTACACACTGGCTGTGAAGAGGTACAATTTCAAAGGGTATCTCTAAAAGAGTAGGGAGCATCGAATTTTAGATGGCTAAAAGCTGTATTCCAATTTAAGACCCACTTTCTTTGACACACAAAACACGTACCGCGACCAGCAGCCCGATGATATATTATGCAACGCGCACCTTTCATTCAGTCTTCCTCTCCAGACTTTGCATGAAAAGGTTGAAAAATATGGCTTTTGTAAATTAACTAAATGTGAAATTTCAGAGATAATTTTATTGTGTTTCGGATAAGTCGATAGTGAAACTAGACATGCATTGCAGATACGTAAACCTTGGGCCTAATTCGATTGACACGGATATACCTATATAAGCTATTTAAGCAATCTAGCGGCCATATCACAACTTACTTATGTCTAATTCCATTTGTGTTTGTAATGTGACATGCATCATCATCAGCCGGTGTCAGTCCACTGCTGGACATAGGCTTCTCCCATGGTACACCACTATGCTCGATTTTCAGCTCTCATCCTCCAGTTACCACCCGCTGTCCTACAAATGTTGTCGGTCCACCTTGTTACAGGGCGCCCTACACTTCGTTTACCGATACGTGGCCTCCACTCCAAAACTCGTTTGCACCAGTGGTCATCGGCTCTACGACAGATATGACCAGCCCACTGCCAGTTCCGCTTGCTTATTCGCTGTGCTATGTCGGTAACTTTGGTTCTCTGACGAATTATATTGTGTCATGCAATAAACGATTATTATTATATAACTCAAAATGTCCGTACTACGAACATATCACGAACCATCCGTTCTTAATAATAAAGCCTATACCGGGTGTGGCATGTAATAGAAGCAATAAGTTAAAACATAGATTTTTTCTTCAAACCGAACAACATTTGTTTCACCAACTTTAAAAGCAAGAATTATTTGCAGATGTTCATTATTTCTTACAAATTAAACAGTATTTTCATTGTGGTGTATATCCAACATTGATATGGCGCTGACTGACACTGGCTGTCACTCTACTAAATTAGCATTATATCGTAATAATTGTTAGTCCTCAATTGACAACATTTCATATTTTTAAGATTACAATTTACTACTTTCCGTATTCTGATTAGAAAGAGGATGGACAGTTTTTATATTTTACTGAGATCAAGAATTATTTTACTATTAATTTATCAAAACTCACTCTTAAATGCAGTTATTATCACAAAACTATGACACAGCGGAAAGTTTACTTTAGTTTGGTGCCTATTAAAAAAATTACGTTTTGGTTGACACTGTTGACAGCTTAATTTCTTGCTCGGATAGGTCGCTTGGTTGACTCAGACTTTGATTATGTTATGTACTTTTCTTATATTTGTTAACATACAGAAAAAGAAAATTATTTTAAATATTTTAGCGTGTACACGACGCAAAGCTTTCTCGATTTTCATCTGTTAAAAATATGAAATGTTGTTAATTTATCGACAGTTTATAAATTCACGCGTTAGATTATAAACTAACGGCGTTTACAATCTTTTGGTATCAGATATACATATAATAATATTCACCTAAATATCTCCGAAAACAGTAGCACTTCTGAAGCCATCCAGAATGACATGCAGGCATCTGACCCATATCGCCAGTTTACCTTGTTGAGGATAAAAAATCCACGCTGCATCTTGGATGGTTCTATTAAAGAGTGTTTATGCACCGATGCGTGTCGCTCATAAGATCTTCGAGGAGCTTAACTATTCTAATAAGCAGTAGGTTGCAGTAGAATAGACTACGGAATCGTGGAACGGATATTGCAAGCTCTGCGGTTTTAGGGTGGCAAGATAACCGCAGAACTAAAAGCTGTTTCAGTTCAAATGCCACGTAGTGCATATAAATGCTTCTCTACAGTCTCTATATGTACAGTCTCTAGGGAGGTCAGATTTTCAAATAAATAATAGTCAATATCGCCTGATAAACGACAAAACTCATCGAAATAGAGAACTCCTTTTTAATCGATCGAAAAGGGTTGCATTTCTTGCTATAATTCGCACACAACATCAGAGATCATCGTAATGATAACTTTACGTGCATAACCCGAATCCATCGCATCACAGAATCGCTGTAGATCAAAATTATTATCCCGCTCAACTGCAATACAAACAACTGGCTAAACTCAAACACCGAGAAACGGGAATCAGATCAGATGCAAATCCCTCACAATCATATTTCGTAGAAAAGCTCTCAGTACCCAGCACAAACAAAGGTGTATAAACAAGCGAAATATAACCAATCGTCGGGTCGTAATTCGCTAGCAAAATCGATTGAAATGACGTATGAGAATCAGTGACAGGGTTGTCACTACAATGAATTCCCTATTGCATTTTACGAACCCTGAATATAAAACATAATATCACGTATACTTGTATGGGTTATCTAACTTTTGTTCAGAGTATTTCGTTTCGTAAAAGAGACTAAACTGCCACGTTTATTATAGTCTGCCATGCTACGGCAAATGGACGTATATTACTATGACATCCGTATAAAGATAAGACCTTTTACCGTAACATAGCAGTAATTATTCACGATTTTTTATACAGTTCCTGAAGAACAACCAAGCCTGAAAACTGAATGCGTCCCGAGACAAAAGAACTTAATCGTTGCCATCACAGAACATAAAAAAACAAGACTCCTTTGTAGTTACCTAAGTTTTCAATGTGTGAAATTTTTCGACAACAGTTATCGTATTAATCGAAGCGCGATGCCTCTTCCACTGTTTTTTTCTATTCCGTGGTTGTCATTGACTGATTTTATCTCGAGTTTTTTTACTACAAATTAGGTCTCAAAAGGAACGCGACTCTGCTTTCTGATTTGGTTCAGGCAACTTGCCGAGCGGTTAATAGCCAGTCGCACGCGTCGTTCTGTTACTATGCTAGGCCTTGCGATCAATTTATATTTTAACCCTCAATAGTTTCAAGGTTGGGATAGTATGTTGATGATGATAGTATGATCTTATCCCAACCCTATTCTAATTTATCGAACGATAGGGAAATATCACCGTCAATACTCTGCGATGATTAAGCAGGTTGTGAATGAGTCATACTCGGATTATAGAGTTCACGACAAAGACAGTGAACTTTGCAATGCGGTTGGGTTTTACCCGTGATGACTATTATGCGTGCCGATAAGGTAATAACATAATTACGAATGCATTATAGTGCATATTTCATTTTTAGAAATATAGTCATATTGGCGTTCACAAAAGTATTTAATCAATAAACATTGCTATCTAATTATAATATGAGAGCCGAACTAGACACACATTTTCTAAATCAGACCCAGATCACAGTAATCCGATGCATCGTTGTTTTGTGACAGAATACAAAAAGTCCTTCCACAGTTCACTGAGCAATCCCAAAACGCTATACATAAAACATCTAACTTACCTGATCAAGAGTTTAATTAAACCTTAGCTGGATTCCCGCCATTCGCTGGAGTTTAGCTCCAACGTGGCTATCTTTATTCATGAGCCAAATTCGTTTCTAAAACCTCAGTCCTGTAAACTTTGTGTCATTTTTTCTCGTTTTAGATGGAAAAAAGAATTCAATTCACCCTTTCCAGTATTGAAGGTAACGAGCAAAGTTTTAAAACGAGGAGATAAAAACGAAGAGTTTTGGGATAACTGTGTGGAAGGGTTTGATTTAATGTAATGTTTAGGGTGCAGACCTACTAGGCGTGACCCGCGCGGTAAACAGTTTTTTTTATTGGCACAACATAGTGGCTCCCCTTCGCTTGGTAAACATAAAGGAGAGCCCAAGACATAATGGCAACTGACAAGAAACCAACGGTGCCTTATCAGTTGACACTTGTATTGCATAGCCTGATAGGTTGCAGTTTGGCCTTGGGATAGAGGCGCTACGAACATCTTTCATATGGCAATAATATAAACATCATAATTACATAATTATATACATATATATTCTAAAATGATAGCTGTATGTCAACAAAAAAATTCCAACAAAAAAATTACCAAAAACATATCCCTCGCTACACATCTCTCGTGGAAACGCAGCCTAATACAGATCCCTGTACTTAAACTACACTTAACAATTTTTGGATGCAGCTAGCTGGATTGGATAGTTTACTTTTTACCAGACTACGGTAAAAAAAAATGTATGTATTGTTGGAAATAAAACCATCCATTGAAGACGACGATTTATTTCAAAGATTCTTTATGTAGTTTATATACAACATAACAATAAACATCATTATCTTTGTACATAGAAGAAAATTGTACGACACAGGGTGTGATATACAGTGATGTTAGGTCGGTCGGGACAAGCACGCCACATTGGATAAGCGATAAGCGCACTACTGTACTACTATTGTTATACAACTAACATATTATGTAGTTGAGTGACGTTACAATGATTGAATACGGATAAGTCTCACTACATTCGATTTGAAAAACTTTTTTTTCAATCCGCGGAAAGTACGGACGGCTATCGAAATTAGTCGCCATCCGAATTTTAACCGAGATTGTGGATGGTCAGTGCTCCCCCGCGGTAGAATAATTTTGGACGCTACGTCGGTGGTTAGAGTAGACGAGACCTTAGCAAATGACGTAGTGGGTGTTGTTTGCAACCCGATAGTTGACATTGTGTGTGATGATGAGGATTGATTCTCGCCTGTGCCAGTGACACCCGCGTCGAGCAGCCGCGCGGACAGGGCGATTGCCCGCAGTGTTCGGTTGGCCGCCGTCGCGACTGATCGGCTCTCCTGATGATGAATAGCGTACCGATTCGAAACATGTCGAGCAATATTCGATTTCTATGACGTGACCCATTTTGTATTTTAACTTACCTAGTTGAGTGGTTTTAAGATGGCTAGTAGACCATTATTGTACATTCCGATTTTTTTAATTTAGGTGCGTTATCCCGTGTGGCCTGCTTATTTCGACTGACCTTAATTGTGAAGAACCTACTAATTACAAGAAGCTGCCTAAACATTTTAATAAATATTTATTATAAAATGGACACAAACATCAACATTCATACCATTCTCTTTGATCTTTGGTCTTTTAAAGAAAATATTTACAATTTACTTACTATTCATTTTGTTCTCCACCTAAATAAATTTAAAGTTAAATTATTTACATTACTTTTTTTTATACACCAAGATTTACAGACGCAGACTGTCCAAGATTTTTTTTCGAAGACGTTACCGACCTTAAATTACCATTTTGATTCTTACCCAGAATCCACAGTTATATGTTATAATGAAGGGATTTGTCAATGTGCAGACTGTTAAGGTAGGTATTAACTAAATGTCTGCCATTAATAAATTGTTTCTCATTATCAAGACACTGCAGAATATAGAGTGACTAAGAAACACCGCCCGAGTTGAAAATCTAATATCTCATATAAAATGTTCACACCTTTAATGTATAGGTATACTTACTATTGAGATACCTACGTCACTGGTACGCAATATATGCGATATGCTATGCACCGTCGGTCAAAGAGAACTTTAATTTACCTACTGAATCAATATATTACACACTAACCTCATTAGTTTTCCTGTAATTATTATTATAAACAGTAATTATTATAACGCAATGAAGGTTGTGTTCAAGTAAGTACCCGGCGCTCGGTGCTCTTAGTGCCCGCCGGCTCAGCCACGATTTTGCGTGTCCAGCGGCAGCGGTGGGCGGCGAGCGGCAAAAACAAAATCATACCGATGTTATGAAGTATACCACGAACTACCGCGGTGCCGCTCTAGCAGGGCGTGGCGGGAGCAAATGTATCGGCGAATAGAAAAGATGCCACGACTTCAGAGCCGTGCTCTCGGCGGTTCACACGGAGGAATCGCGCGGTGTACGTGGCATGTGTGCCGCGCTCCGCTCCGATCGCTGCGGAGCTGTACGGTTTGCTGTCCCGGATGCTTCATATGAGTTCAAAACATAATTATCAGGGCGTTCCTGACAAGTTTACGTGAGTTTTAAACCGTTTATAATAATTATATTACTTAATAAAATGTCAGCTATTCATGTCACTTTGCAGAATGATAAATATACACAAGGACCTTAGCACAAATTCGCTTCATAAGCACAATTACATGTTTATATGTACAATGCTACACTCATATTATTAACTAAATAGATGTCTGCTAGACGCTTCAGTCTGTATGACGAGCCCATCGATGAACCCTCTACAAAATGTCTTTTAAAAAGGGCTTGGAAGATTTAACTTATATCACGAACATCGATATCAATGAGAATTTCCTACACAAATTACATTCATTTCCACAGGATGGATAGATCTTAAGATTGTTAAGAAAAAATATGCTTACGTTTCGAGGATTGCCTAGAGGAGATCGAGTAGGTTTGAAACAGACGTGAGTTAAAACGAGTGAGCTAACAAATCAAGGCCGCACACTCAGGGGCCAGCGGGCGGTGGGACGCGTTTAAGCAGCGTTGTTCATGGCTCGCTGACGGATTAAGATACCGAGAAATTGATTTTGTTTCAACTCACCTTTGTTTCAAAATCCCTCGGTCTCCCCTATGCCCACTTTATAACGAGACTGCTTGCCATCGACTGTTTATTTTCTTATAAATCTCTATTGCTAAATAATCGTACATCATGCCATTCCAGAGAAATCTGCCAGAACGTCCTTACTGACCTTTCCTTGGGCTTTTCTTTTGCCTGAATTAAACCTCATTTTAAGAGCTCACAAAATAATCAGGTTCGCAAAATACTCGTGATGCTTCTGGCGTTTTAAACGTCCATATACTGCGATCACTCCTAGCGATCAGACAGCTTGTTAGTCACCATTCTACTTATATATAATATAAAATCACTAACCTAAACTGTCATTCACACTCTTTCTTGTTGGGCAGAGGTATTCTTCCGCACAAAAATCGACTCACTGAGAGGCCTAGTCCAGTTCAGTTCAACTTCCAGCACAAAAATGTCTTGCACACTACACTTCCTCAAAAGTGTCTCGAAATCTGACCTATCTGTTGATACACTTCTCGTCCCCTGTAAGGAAGTCATTGGTATCTCTGATGCTCATGATGGTCACGGTGTCGCTGTTGTTCCTGCTCATGATGGTGTTCTTCTTCTTAGTGCTTCCGTAGTCGTAGTTGGAGATCACAACGCTTTCTGTTGGGTTCCTGCAAACGTTGAAAGGGCATTACTGAGGAATGAAATGTAAAAAGAAAACATAAATGGCAAACAGTTCATTTCATCAGACATTTTCTGCTGCCTTTCTCATAGCAGTCCTAGTTAGTATCCTGAAAATTATGAATCAATAGTGAACACTATTAAAAAAATATTCGTACTCTGTGTCTAACTAATTTTCTTACTGTCGTATGCAACGCTCTGTATATTCCTTATGTTGAGAATAACTTATCCATTTTGTACATCTACTTTTAAGACTAGTCGTCTTAAATCTACTGATATCACTTCACGTCCTCTCTCTGATATCACTTCACGCCCTACCCCCAACCTCGCGGCTAAAAAACTCTTTTGGTTGACAAAGATTCGATCAACTAGAAACTTGAGTCAACTCGACCGTTAATAAAGGGGTAGGTGTAGGTATTAGACATCAAAGATTCTATCTCACGTCATTACCATATTGATGCATAACATTCCCCTGTGTCCTATGAAACCTTCTTTAGTTTTATTTTTATATTCTCATAGCAAAATATTACTTTGATAAACTCGCTTTGTGCGGGAACAAAGTTTTCTTATTTGCATAGTTTTCCGTTAAATCCAGCAAATACATTATGTAGCATAAGAATAAGACGATAAAGAAGGACTTTATGCACAACTGTATCTTCTCATTACTGTTGCTCAATAACAATACGAAACTGGAGACATCTGAGCTTAAGTCGTCTCATTTGCTGACGCCTTCTAAACGTTCTAAATCCTCTTAATGCAATCAATTGAATACATTTAAAGGCTGCCTCGTTTTGGTGAAATTCATTTTGTATTTCGATGAAATCACGTAGCATATAGGTTTAAATTATCTATGATTAAACTTTTTTTATACATAAACATTTCATAGAATGTCTCATTACAACAAAAGCATTTTTCACTGAAAGCATAAAATATTTTTAATTGGTATTTAACACCAACCTCACCTAATTTAGAAATTAGGATGGCATTTTGGAGACTAATGAAAAAATTATAAATTCGGGGATAAACATTGTCAATAAAATAAAATACGATGAAAGGATTGTCTAAAAGTGTGAATGGGAACCCAAGATCTATGTCTGAACATAAATACCTACGTACTAACGGTAAAAGTAACATGATCTTAACTGATTATGATTGAGTAACCCTTTAGATAGGGGCTAAAAATTGGGAATTTTTTGATTCACACTTGATTACATAATTATAATACAGTAAACGAATAGTCGTTCTTAAACAAAAACAGCTGTTTTCTAACAAGATAGCAAAATTCATTTATAAAATGGGATGCGTGATATCCAAAATAATTTTCTAATTTTAAAGAAAATGACAGTTTTCGAGAATAAGGCATACTTTGAGAAAATAGTCTTATTTACTAAATCAATTAGATAAGTAAGAAAGAAACTGTATTATTTTTGTTTAGTATTTATAGTAATTTACTAATTGCATATTCGAAGTTTTAGTCTAAGTAGTCAGTCAACATAATGTGGCTTACCAGTCGTACATACTTAGTGCTTATCTGACATCAAATCAGTGAGTAATCTAGTTGGTAAACAATATCTAGGATTAACCGTTTCGTGTTAAAAACCGGTAAGATTTTATCCATAGCACCTTTCTGTTTATCTTTGTTCTAAAATACCCTGATTAACTTGACATGATAAGAGCTCTCAAGAATTTGAACACGGGCATTTGTCAATTGTCACTTGCTAGTTGCAGTCATTTTGATTCTTTTAGAGGAAGTTAGTATTAGATTGGATAACTTTGTCGCATGTTTCAGGACGCAATAGTCCCATCAAATAATAATGAAATAACATGTAATTTAAGAGTTTAAAATCTTTGAATGTTGGCGTGTTGATGAAAACTTATCGAAATGTAAAAAAATCGATCCTTATGCATTTGATACTGTCGTATTCACTTACGCCCTGGAAATCTAAGGGAGAGGCCATTGCCCAGCAGTGGGACAATCCCCAAGCCTATAAAAATAAATGCATGCTTTCATCGTTCTTTACCTGTAGACTTTATATTCTAATCAAAACCGCAAATAAAAACGACATCTTTAGATTGCAATGATTTCATTAACATAAACAAGAACCTTAGAGTCACCACTTCGTACTAATTGGGACGCGTTCCGACTCCCAATGGAGCGTCGTTAAGGTAAAGTTGAAAAGACGTATAAATGCCATTGATGGAGGAATTTGTGAAGAATATTAACCACACAAAATGTAATGCGAATTCACTACGTTTAAAATGCGCGGTTTTGGTAATATTTTACAAGTGTTGGACATAATTATTGAATGTGGCTTTTAGTCACGTTATATTGAGACATACTTAATATCGTAAACCCAATACGAGTTAGATATGCTGAATCAGTAAATCTGAACGGACCATTATTATTATTAGTCCAAACTTTGCTACATTACCTTAACCAAATATAAAATATATTAGAAAACTTTTAGTATTAAATAGTATAATTGTTTAGTTTGTGAGCTACCCGTGCCTATTAATCACAAAATAGTTAATATATAGTTGCGATTAGTAACTATTACACTAAAACATTATGCCGCTTAAACTAATTGAAACATATCATTTATTAAAATACGACGTAGATTTTATGAACCATAATGAAAGGTGTAGGTACACGTTAAAACTATATACCCCTATTTTATAGATAACTACACTTTTCATTTTCACACAAATATCACACTATGTTCTCAACGAGGTGTTCGTAAAGAAGAAATATTAACAGCACATAAGAGTACATATTACTCCGATGAAGGCACATACATCGGAATAAAGTCTCGTAAATGACAGTTCAGGAAAGTCCTGAGCTGTTCATCAAGGCCTAACTTGTTGCATCTATAGTGGTGCTTACCTCCTGTCCCGAATGTAGGCGACAGACAATTATGAATGAGTACTGACCACGTCCTTACTAACCTATTACACCCATGACAGTGCGTACTCCAGGACGAAGTCTTGCAGACAGCAGTCGTGCAAAGATGGGAACTGCAGCTTGGATGCAAGGTGCCTCTTTCTTTGTGAATGTACTCTGGCAGTACCTACATTCACAAAGAGGATAAGAGATTTGATTCATTGCTTGAGACTTGAAGACCTATTTCTTCTATGGCAGTGCATATTCTGAAATTAGATCTTGTTTTCGGAGGGTCTTGAGGAGGATGAGTCTCTTTGTGGCAGAAGGGTTTTAGTTGAACACTGTCTTACTAATATGATTGTTTTTTATTTTTTTTCTATGTTCTTACTAACTTATCGCATCTATGACGATGCGAAGTCCGAAACAAGGACCTGCAGACAACAGTCGGTGATAGTCAAGTGCTGTACGTAGGATGCAAGGTGCCAATCTTAAGATGACTTATGTAGCGGGTGAAGTTCATCAAGACGCCACTCAAACAGTACCGCTTATGAAGAGAATCGGCTGATTGATTAAAAGTATTGGTTGTAGACATTTTACACCTATGATGTTCCATACTCTAGAATGAGGTTTCATAGACGGCAGTTCGGGAAAGTCGTGAGTTACGTTGTCGGGTGTAAAGTCCCAGAATAATATTTGATCTAGATCTAGTGGCAGAATAATATTTGATCTAGATCTAGTGCTTACTAACCTATTGCACCTATGACGGTGCGTACTCCGGAACGAGGTCTCGCAGACAGCAGTTCTGGATAGTCTGGAACTGCAGGTTGGATGCAAGGTGCCTCGCCGGCAGCAGAGGTACCGGTTGAAGTGCTGCCTGAAGACGCCGCTGACGCAGTATAGGGCCACTGGGTTCACGCAGGAGTTCAGGAAACTGGCAAATACATATATTTTTAATTCTCTCAGTCGCAAGGATAAACTCAGCTTTCATTTAAAGTAAAATATTTTTAATATTCATGTCAGAAGTTAACTCACAACAGTACCAACTTTACTAAAACGTACTCTTATTTAACTAAAATGTTTCGTCCTCTCCAATAAATGACGACTTATTTGTTTGTACAAAAAAAACGAATATTAATAAAATTTAAATAAATTTATGTCATTTCATACTGCATGGTATTTATAATGATGATATCGACGCTTAAGAATCAATACCATCTAACTAACATTTAGTCAGTTCAAAACATGATATTAACATCCAAACTTGTGTTGCCAAATTTAAAAAGTGCATAACTTTTTCAATAACAAACTTTAGTTTGTTTGTTTGTTGTTGTTGTGTGGCCGCGCACAAAAATTCCATGAATATTACTTAAACGTGAGTAAGAACAACAAAATTCAAACCTACCTAAATTTAATTCAAAAGGCAAACTCAAAAAAGCTCCCTTGAAGTTATAAGTTGATTAACGTACGTTTTCCACCGTTCTTTCATCTAACTTTGGACTTTGAAGAGTCCAAGTAAACATCAATCTCAATTACTTACCTCAAACAAAAACCCATTATTCTTAAGGCGTGAGTCCAATCGTTATAGTCGCTTTCCGCAGTAGGGGAAAGATAGAACCACATTTCGAAGGCGTGGTAAGGCAGGAAACAAATGAAGAACACTGAAAACAAACGAATTGAATTAGTCCGGGTCCTATAATGGAAAGTGTTACTTGAATTGATGCTAACGACGTTTTGTGAGACTACGGGGTTCTTAGGCTAATTGGTGGAGATTTGTTGGAGATAGTAAAAAAGCACTCGAGTTCGACAGCGATTTAAAATAGAAAAGGACGAATAAATTTGATGAATTCATTCGCATTATTACGCGGCAAAGAATTTGTGACAACTATAAGCATATAAGTATTATTAACCTTATGATGTAAAATTATTATTTGTATATTTTCTTGAAAAGTATAAAGTCAAAGTCAAAGTGAAAATATTCTTTATACAAGTAGGCCTAGCTACAAGCACTTTCGAATCGTCAGTTACAGAGAGCAGAGCAATTTATTGATAAACTTATAACTTGACTGACTATATATACACTAACAAAGTCATTAGTATAATAATAACGGGCAGAAATGTTTACGTAATGTTTCAAATATTGGGGCCACTTTTATCTACGGGGTAATATTGACTTATTGATGTTTTAAAACAGATGTTGAGATATAAATGAAGAGATATATCACGGCTCCTTTTCCCAGACTAACAGTTTACGTTAAGCACCTGGTAACTATGGCGTCGGATACAAATTTGGTCCAAACTTAACGTAACCGGCTTATACAAATCGTGGTTTCGTTATCGTATGTTTCCTCCTCCAAAGCTTAATCAATCTTTAATCGGGACTGAATGGGAAGGAAATGTTTTGTGTCGGACCGTTTCCATTTAGTTCATAATAGTAGTTTATGTGACAGTACATAATGAAGGGCATTAAACACGAGTGGGTTTATGAAACGAACCGAAGGCGAGTTTCATAATAACATCACACTAGCGTTTTAATGTCTGATTATCTACAGTTAGATACACTACTTTATCTACCCACATATCCATGCGACGCCTCCTCATATCTGATATAATATACGAAAAGAATTTCTGTACTTTGTGATATTTTTATTGTAGGTGCATTTACACTTTTTGGCGCGCTTGCCCCGACAATGTTAAATAATACGCGGTTGGATTTACCCATGAATAAAAATATCAAGTCGATTCTCTCGAACGTCAGTGCTAACTTCAAGCTACCATTCTAATGCAAAATGCATTCGTAAGGATTCAAGTTAGTTTCCTTTCCACCAATTGCATTATACAGCGTCCCATTGTATTACAAAAGTGCAGTCTTCATGATTAAAGAAAGATTCGCTTTTGTTTTTCGTTCTGGACTGAGAATGGAAACATATTCTACGATCGTTTTTAGGGTTTCGTACCCTAAGTAAGGGTACTAACGGGACCCTTATTACTAAGTCTCCGTTATCTGTCTGTCTGTCCGTCGGTTACAATGCTGTATTTTTTCAACCATAATAGGCAGATACTTGATTTTTCGCATAATGTGTAAAAACAATAAAAATAAAAAAAGGTAAGTTATAATTATTGTATTAAGCGGTTTACACTCACGTGATATTGTCAACCGCAATTGTGATATTGGCCGTTCCTGACAATATCACGTGAGTGTAAACCGCTTAATACAATAATTAAATATGTCTCACGAAAGTTTTAATAAAATTAGGTAAGTTATAATTAAAATACAGTACAATACAAGTACCCTTTAGTGCACACAGAGTACAATTTGCATAAAATTTGAATTACTATGGCAACTATACCACCATATACTGAATCAAAAGTCAAAAATATAAAAAAAGTGTGTGTGTCAGCTCCGACGCACGACTGGAGTTTACTCTTCAGGCCAGGCGCGCACCACGATTTTTTTTAGTCGCGCGATAATTTTGTCGCAGAAATAAGCTTACTTATGGGTTTATGAAAATCGTGGTGCGCGCACTCTCATATAAATAAACCCATAGACGCTGACGGAACAATTCTACGGGTATGGCTACGCCGGGATTAAGAGCCGTCCAGGCCGTCAAAGCATCGGAGGCGTAAGGAATGATAGCCTTGTCACCATCAAAAGATAAAATTTGAGTGACAAGGTCCACCACCCCACACGCCGAAGCCAGGAATGCCGGGAGGCTCACATCTCGCGCGCGACGCACGCCCAAACCACGAGTTCGAATCGGCAGAGAAACCTGGTCCCATTGACCTTGGTTAAGGGAGACGTTCAGCACCTTTTCCAAACTCTCATTCAACACGAAGTCAAAGGAGTCTGTCTGGACAGGGTGCAGCCAGGCTGGCACGGTGCACAAGAAATATGTCAGCTTAGGCACGGCAAAGCAAACTCGCAACATAACGAGGGCTACGAGAGCCGAAAGTTCATTCAACCTCTGCGCAGCCATCAGCAGAAGCAGCTTTCTCTCCTCGAAGGCTTCAGGAATGGCTTCTGGGAATATTGGGGACCCCAAGAGGTTGAAAGATCTCGCCGACAACACTTTCAGTCCGGGGAGCAGAGCACTGAATAAGGGGAAAGAATCGTGTGAGTTGGTACTGCAGGGGAAAAATTCGCATTTGCTGAAATTAATATCTAAACCCAGAGCTTTTAAACGAGGCAGGAGCATGAGCAAGTCTTGTTCCACTTCTTCAGGTTTACCACCTAGGGTACCGTCATCTAGGTACCAGATATTCAATGGGGATTTAACCTCTGAAATTACCTTTTGTATGGCCAGACAGAAAACTAAAGGGCCTAGCGGATCCCCCTGCTGTGCACCAACTTGGGAAAGAACAAGAGGACCATTGTAGAAAAGATTAGAAGCGGAAGAATATACTTGGAAAATGAAGGGGTAGAGTGATGGCACTTTATCCTTCACTTCGGACAGTAAAACATCACGCTCCACTGAGTTAAACGCGTTTTTTAAATCAATTTCAATTAATAATAATAATAATGAAATAATGAACTTTATTCTGCAAGTAGGCCACAAGGGCACTTTTACATGTCTGAGTCTACCGGCATTTCACAAGAGGAGACCACTGTTGAGAAGAAACGCCGAAAGAAACTCAACAGTCAGTCATTTTTTCAGAAAGCATAAGTACTTAACTATTACAATGATATGAACTTAACTATACGTATTAAAACGGATTCTAAGTTTTTGCTATCTACCGAAAAAGCCCGCGTAGCGTGAATTGCAGCCTCGCAGCCCAATCTTGTGCCAAACCCTAATTGGCAAGGTTGCAGATAAGCTGCCATTTCTTCTCTCACTGCACGGCATCCTAGCTTTGCCGTTAAGCGGCGGAAAGCGCTGCCTATGGCAATGGGTCTTATACCACCGTCTTTTTTTGACAGCGCACATAAGGAAGCACCATAAATATAGGAGCAAACTTCAGGGTTTAATTGACCACTGAGCAAAAAATTACAAAGCTTGGCCAGATGTTCCAGGAGCCGAAAATCGGCGTCTCCCGCAGATGCAGACGTAAGCTCCTTAAGATGAACAGGGCGGATACCATCCAAACCGGCGGCCGAACTATTGTTGAAAGAGCTGAGTGCCTGCACCACTTCCTCCGGCTTAACAGTTAAGGCAGAAATAGATATGTCAGGTTCCGGTGGAAGTACCAGCGGCCGGGACGGGGCTGGATGCTTCGACTGCAGCGTAGCTAAAGTCTCAGGGCTCGACGGCGCCACGCCCTCATCCGACATAAGCATTCGCACTGCACCTGAGATCCCCTTCATGTACTTTACGCTCAATTGTCTTCAGTATGGAGTGTGATCTCAAAGGCGTGGTCTCTGCACCGATGTTCCCACTGATATCAAAAGAAGCAGAGTTAATATTTCTCTTAACTTTCGTGGTTAAATTGCCCGTGGCCGACGCTTCAGGCGATTTGAGTGCGGAATAGGCAAAAGACAGTAAACTAAACCATTCGAGAGTGCCATTGGAGTCGATACACTTATCAATGAGGTCGCTCAATTTGGCCGCTGCCAAGTTTCGCGCCCCTTTGGGGATATGCCGTAACACACGTACTGACTGCTTTAACGTAGCTAGATCACCAAAATCTAGATGAATGGGGTTGTTACCATGAGCTTGCTGTGAAACCGACAGTCTAGGGTTGGAGGGGATGACTTGGGGAAAATGTTTATGCATGTGCCCTATATGCACTTTAAGTCCATGAGGGGTAAAAGTTCGAGTTGAGTTGGGACAATGGGGACAGCGCAAGGATGAAGAAGGATCACTCATATTTATAACTAACACTTACAAATAAAAGTAAAAATACAAGCAATTATAATAAAAAAAAGATACAATTTAAAAGCCAACATCAAAAACATAACAATTTCGATTTAAACTTCATAGCTTCTTGTCGGTCGGCAAGACTCCCGTCTAGAAAATGAATGGCTCGGTTGTGTTGGATCCTTGATTTATGTATGTATTTATCCTGGAAAGTTTCACGAAATCAAAACCATTCTGCGGCTGAATGCAGGAAAAAGCAGTGGTGATGGAAAAGTATTCACGCCTTCTCTATTTCTAAGCTTAAAGCTGAGTCACAATTAAAGCGGTCTCTCTCTCTACAGCAAGACGTCTTCTTCGATCTTAGCACCATACAAGCACGGCTTAAACACCAAGAAAACACGGTCATTGCATTGCACGTTATAAAAGTTGTAATCTTGGATATCACAAAAATTCGTTAGGTTTGTTTGGGAGCTGAAACGAACACGTATCTTTTAGCCGATTGTGTGACGGGCGCTATTGTTTCAAAAGCAGCACATTTTACCCGTTAAGCGTAGATTTTATTAAATTTTATTTTATTTATAAAATTTTGTTGACACTCGACATGAAGTTGACATTGACAATTTTATAGTTTGTTTATGTGAACATAATGGTAGTTTAAAAAGTCGTATCTCAGTATACGATCGGGGTAAAAATACGACTTCTTAATTTAGCAGGTTATGCGTTAAGCGTTATAGACTAAGATCCCGATATAAAACGACCTTCACCGAGATGTTTATTTGATGAATGTATTTTATATTTAGTTTAATATGTCAATAAATATATTGCATATGGGTTGCCTAACAATTTTTAGTCCAGGGTATGTTTAGTAAAAAATAAAGATATATATTTTTTTAACATTTCACCGATTTGATTATTAGATAAATTCATAATTAAATAACCTTTAATTTTATTCAGTTTCAATTCAATAATCAGACCGTTGCAAAATGCTAGTAGGTATAGATTTACCTGTTTATACCTGGCTACCCGATAGTTGTGACGGGAAAAGAATAGGTAACCTAACGTTTGCATATTCTATGGGCTTCATACTTTCGATTGGTATAGAATTTATCTAATATTAATCAAACCGGTGAAATGTTTAAAACATTTTTTTTTTTATTAATTAAACATACCCTGGACTAAAATTTGTTAGGCAACCCATATGCAATATATTTATTGACATATTAAATTGATTATAAAATACATTTCATAAAATAAACATCTCGGTGAAGGTCATTTTATATCGGGATCTTAGCCTATAACGCGTAACGCATAACCTGCTAAATTAAGAAGTCGTATTTTTACTCCGATCGTATACTGAGATACGACTTTTTAAATTAGCACGGCAGATACGTTCGATTTTATACCCCATATTTTTCATACCCCGGGCTTATATATGAAAATCGATTCTTAAGGAGTAAACTCCAAAAATATATATTTGATGGTACGGAATACCCTTCTTGGACGGGTCCGACTCGCACTTGGCCAGTTTTTCTTGATGCTAAAACTTACGATATACTTTGTTTTCAAAAACAAAGACAAATCTTGAGATATTTTTCTCTACTATTTCATGAGTCATGAATTTTGCCGCTAGAAAAACTTGTTACAAACACGGTTTCATCAAGTATTTAAATTGACACGAGAATAGAAAAAGAAAGTGATACGAGAATGTATCCGAGAATAGATCCTTTTTTACTGTCAAATGAAGTAATTTTATTTTATAACAACTACTGATTTAACCGCTTAATGATTAAATCAGCACTATTTTAACACGGGTTAATGATTCGTGGTACTTTAGGGACGGTAAAAAAAACTGGTCAGGTGCGAGTCGGACTCGCGCACCGAGGGTTCCGACAAACACTTTCCATCCTTAAGTGGTTAAGTTAAGTTTTCACCTGGCATGTATAGCGCTCAATACAAATGATGTGCAAAGTTAACGCAATCAATCCCGTTTGTTGTATGGGAGCCAATATTTATTTTATTTTATTTTTAGTATCTGTTGTTATAGCGGCAATAGAAATACATCATTTGTGAAAATTTCAACTGTCTACCTATCACCGTTCTTGAGATACAGCCTGGTGACAGACGGACGGACGGACGGACGGACGGACGGACGGACGGACAGCGAAGTCTCAGTATTAGGGTCCCGTTTTTACCCTTTGGGTACGGAACCCTAAAAACAATAATTTCATTATAAAAAGGCAGTTTAAATAAGATTTTGTTTATTTTTTAAAAACGTCACTCCTAAGCGTTGTTACCTAAAAGACGAGAAAAAATATGATAATAGCATCAATTTAATGCAGCTGTAAATTTTAGTACCTATGCAATTTGACATACTTAAGTCAGTAGCTAAATTTTGAATTACTTTTCAGTTATCTGTGCCCATAGCACAGCCCATAAAATAAACAGAACAAAATTGTATTTGTATTTAAATAAAACGATTAAACGGGCACATTAATTATTTGAGCCTCCCTGACGTTTCGGTAACTTTCCAGTTAGCGTTGTCATAGGTTGACCGTCGTCAAAGTTTAAATCGTATTATTAAAAAGTGTGAGAGTCGCGGAAACAGAAGGAAATATTAAAATTCTTGTATTCACTCACCGATAACGAAAATGAGAACCATGCAGGCTACAGATTTCCTGGCCTTGGCCTGTGCTTCTCCCTGGCCTCCATGCAATGCCCCTGGCATCTCCCTGGTACTGGCCAGCAGCCGCTGAGCCATCAGCGAGTAGAAGAATGAAATCACCAGCAGGGGGAGGCCGTAGTAGATGATGGCTTTTGCAAGTGTCATCCATCTGTAAAAAAGTGGGTAGTGATAAAAAAGGTAAACAAGTATAATCTGGCTAAAATATCTTTGCCCCCAGTAATTATAGTTTTTTATCTGTAAATTGGTATATGACAACACTGATTTGTCTTGATACTTGTGCAGTATCCTTAAACTTTAAACTAGTATTAGAAACTAGCAAATTGAATATAA
Organism: Apotomis capreana; assembly: GCA_947623375.1. NCBI lineage: Eukaryota > Metazoa > Arthropoda > Insecta > Lepidoptera > Tortricidae > Apotomis > Apotomis capreana. The sequence continues at coordinate 16,581,714 of OX392514.1, read as the reverse complement.
ATACAAACATCTTGGAAAGTTATGCTTTCATCAGTATTGTAAATATTTTTATAAGTGTATAAAAATATTTACAAAAGATTTATAAAAGATATTTCGGAGGGCTTTTGCGTTGTATTTAGTGAGTTTTCATACTGTAATTCAAAACAGTATCTTCAGCGTTTATTGACATTCTTACCCTAAGGGCTCTAAGGGGATTAAAACAAGATAAAAGTTTGTATCAGTTGAAATAAAAATATGCACGTACTAAGATTGTTAGTTACTCTTTGGTTAATATTGCTATACTTAGTTTTTATTTATGTGATGACAGTGCATTTTGCTTGGAAGAGTTATTGTGGTCCGACTCTAAGTAAAACACGGACGCTAGTAGAATTATCTAGAAACATCGAGCTTGTATCGAACAACATACACAGGGTGGAACATTTCTAAAGACTGGGCTGACAGGATAGTGCCATCTGAGTGATGTAGAATCGATCTATTATAATAGTAAAGCTGGATTTAAAAGTAAAAGAAGGCATCAACATAAAATACTTTAATATCAGTGACAACCCTACTAATTCAAAGGTTTTATTTACATTTTAAATGACACCCGTCTTTAACTTATGCGATGTTCAAAAGATGCTAGGGTTGACATGTGGAGATTTTCACACTAATGTTTAACAAACTGGATATCAAAAATGGACAGAAATATTTACATAGTGCATTGGTGAAAAATGAAGCACTCAGTCTGAACAATTCCCTATTTGCTTAAAAGTTCCTCGATCTGTTCCACCCTGTATGCAGAATGTATTTCTCAAATGCTATTTTACAGTGTGTGTATTGAATATTCAGAAGTTTATTGGCGCCGCAGTTTTAATTTAACGGCGTCAGTCGGTCGACTAGTAGCGTGAAATTGACTGAATCCAGTACAATGCAGTGAATCAATCTTGGGCACTCGCGACGCGACACGAACACGCGTGGAATTATTTAGATACATTTGAGCTGACCTTGGACTGCGTGGCGAGGGTGTGAATGCATTTCCCAAACAAGTTAGTTGCACCGCCTAAACAATTTCTGCTTTGCCCTAAGTTTGACTGGTAGATAATGCCTCAAAATTTTTTGCTTTCTTTAGGTTTAAACCGACTATCGAAAGTGTCTTCTTACTAAACAATTAAATGGTTTGGCTTCAGTTTACTGATTTAAATAAAACAATTGAAACGTATACCAATTATATATTATACTAGCATTAACCCGCGGCTTCGCCCGCCTTCCTATACAATATACATTATCCTACGGGAACGATGCTCTTTTTTTTTTCAGGATAAAATGTAGGCTATTTGTTAAAGTTAGGGTATAATCTGCTTATCCCGCAGGCATATTTATATCCGTCTAGCCGTTTTATTGTTGAAAACTTTGAATGCATTTATTACGGCTGCAGGAAGAGTCCCGATGACTACTCCTCCAGTTCCGCCGCGCCGCCCGCACTAGCTGGCCTTGACGACAATCGAGATGGCACCAAATACAAATTTAAACATCTATTAGGATAATGTGCTCTACTTAATGACATGCTAGCGGGCCTCCCCGATGCCGACGTGTTCGCTGATGGGGTGGGAATGTTTGTCAGATTGGTCGCATTGTATCTCAACAACTGCACAAAGTAACCGACTCGACAATAATTTCACAATTTATGATTTTATTTTAATTTATTCGTTATTATGTACCTGTTTCTGTTTTATTTTGCAATAATGTATTATTACTATTCTTTTGTCTTATTATTTTAAATGTTCTGTAAATTTGTAATTTTAACGATCTTGAATATTATTATTATTGTTTTTCGATCCTATGACATTGTACTAATTTCTTTTTTTTATTTTATTTTTTTATTTTAAATTTTTATTCTGGTTTTATTGTTGGTAATTTTATTTTATAATGACAAATTAATTAATGTAATGATTGTGTGTATATTCTAATGTGTAAGTGTTTTGGTTTTGCACTGTAAACTTGCACATTGTTTTGATTAAATAAATAAATAAAATAAATAAATAACGGGACTCATTCCATACCTCAAAAGCAAAAATAAAACCCTTTATAGGATCAGTTGTAGCTGTCTGTGAGTCCATCTGTTACAACCGATTTGCTGCAAAACTACTGCACCGATTGAATTGCAATTAGGCACAAATGCTTTTAAGAATTTTTATGTCCACAATATTAAATTTCAAATTTGATGCCATTTTCGCAATTAACGTCCCAAAAATCCCAAGACACCCAAATTCATATCACCCACAATCATAACGACATCGCACCCCCACAGGGGAATGGTATTTCACGTCAGCTAATCAGCGACCCGATAAATAATAAAAATAATACCCATGTTGATTTTCAGACTTTGTCAACACATTTGAAAGGCCTGAAAAGCGTGTTTACTCATTTATTGTTAGAAATACTCCTGTAAAGTTTCGAATATAATAGTCTAATCTTGTTTCCCCATACAAACTTTGGATCTCTATTTCACCCCCTTTAGAAAAATCGTTTATTAGTGCGCCCCTAGACCATATAAGGAACCTACGTTCCAAATTCGGACTCTTTAGAATCAGCGGTTTGGGCTGTGCTTTTAAAAACGACACCCATATTTTTAGACATATTTAGACATTTCTATCCCATCGCACCCTAACATGAGACATGGTATTACACGTCCACCACGTTGAATTTTAAAATCGTTCTTTTTTTAGTAATCAGCGACCCGATAATCCATAGAAACCAACTCTTCCCTCTTCCCTCTTCCCTCTTCCCTCTTCCCTCTTCCCTCTTCCCTCTTCCCTCTTCCCTCTTCCCTCTTCCCTCTTCCCTCTTCCCTCTTCCCTCTTCCCTCTTCCCTCTTCCCTCTTCCCTCTTCCCTCTTCCCTCTTCCCTCTTCCCTCTTCCCTCTTCCCTCTTCCCTCTTCCCTCTTCCCTCTTCCCTCTTCCCTCTTCCCTCTTCCCTCTTCCCTCTTCCCTCTTCCCTCTTCCCTCTTCCCTCTTCCCTCTTCCCTCTTCCCTCTTCCCTCTTCCCTCTTCCCTCTTCCCTCTTCCCTCTTCCCTCTTCCCTCTTCCCTCTTCCCTCTTCCCTCTTCCCTCTTCCCTCTTCCCTCTTCCCTCTTCCCTCTTCCCTCTTCCCTCTTCCCTCTTCCCTCTTCCCTCTTCCCTCTTCCCTCTTCCCTCTTCCCTCTTCCCTCTTCCCTCTTCCCTCTTCCCTCTTCCCTCTTCCCTCTTCCCTCTTCCCTCTTCCCTCTTCCCTCTTCCCTCTTCCCTCTTCCCTCTTCCCTCTTCCCTCTTCCCTCTTCCCTCTTCCCTCTTCCCTCTTCCCTCTTCCCTCTTCCCTCTTCCCTCTTCCCTCTTCCCTCTTCCCTCTTCCCTCTTCCCTCTTCCCTCTTCCCTCTTCCCTCTTCCCGCTTCCCGCTTCCCTCTTCCGGGATACAGGGTACCAAACTTGGTAGATAACTATCTAATCTTGTTTCCCCATACAAACATTGAATCCCCATTTCACCCCCTTAGGAGGTGAATTTTGAAAAAATTATCTCTTAGTGCATCCCTTCACCTTATAAGGAACCTACGTGCCAAATTTGGACTCTCTAAACCAGCGGTTTAGTATTTAGACATTTCAACCCCATTTCACCCCAACAGGGGAGATGGTAATTCACGTCCGCCACGTTGGATTTTAAAATCGTTGCGGTTTTCATAATCAGCGACCCGATAAACCATAATAACAATACCCATGTTGATTTTCACTTTTTCACCACATTTCTCCCTTTTAGGGGTTGAATTTTCAAAAAACCTGAAACACGTGTCTACTCATTTATTGCTATAAATACTCCTGTGAAGTTTAAAATAAAATAGTCTGACTAATCTTGTTTCCCCATACAAACTTTGGAACTCCATTTCACCCCTTTAGGGGGTGAGTTTTGAAAAATCCTTTCTTAGTGCACCCCTACACTTTATAAGGAACCTACGTGCCTGAACTCTCTAGAATCAGCGGTTTGGGCTGTGCGTTGATATGTCAGTCAGTCAGTTTCTTCTTTTATATATTTAGATTTATTATACATTCGGTATATTTGAATCACCCAATTTTTATCAACTTT